>CM076846.1:190906396-191398913 GCA_039519185.1 Astragalus membranaceus | reverse complement strand
TCTACACCACTAAATACACACTAATTTCTTTATTTCCCTCTCACAACCTTAAACCCATTAGATCTTTGGCCCCAAGGATTTGAATAAAGACAACTCACTCCTCTCCTCCCCAAAAGACCCAAGAAATTCGTAGCCCCTCTCCTCCCCCTCACTTCCTCTTGTTTTTCTTCCATCTCAAAGAAACCTTCCCATTTCTCCCTCTTGTTTTTCTTCCATCTCAAAGAAACCTTCCCATTTCTCCTACACCAAAAAAACCTAACAAACAACTCACCCCTCTTTCACATACTCCCCATTTCCCACTCAAAGTCCAAGCATCATCATCAAGTAGGTACTTCTTTGAAGGATATTGGAGTTTTGTTGATTTGTGTCTAGCTTCATCTTCTCATCTCACTTTCTAGCTCAAAGCTAAGGTAATCCTTAAAACCTTGCATCATCTTTGAGTATTTCCTCAAAAATATAAAAAGCATTCGTCCTATCATCTTCATATTCTCATATTGTTGATTGTTGTTGGTGAGAAGTGTCATAAGCACTTTGACAAGCACTTAGGGAGGCTTGGGTGCTTATGGTGCTTCTCACCCTTTAATAAATGTTGATTTGTGTTGATCTTAATCCTTGCCTTTCATGAAATAAAATGTGGTTTTATGGCATGTTGATTTCGCATACTCTCGTAAAAATGTGATTTACTAGTTGTTGTTGTGTTTTCTCACATTCCCTTGCATATTCACTCATGTTTGCATAACCCTCACAAAATAAGAAACTCATTTCAAGCATGATGACATTCGGCCATGGGCCTAGGTTTAGGGTTCTTGAATGCTTTTGTTTATTTCATAATTTGGGGATGAATAATAGTTGATTTAGGGTAAGTATGCTCCTAGGTTTTAACATAAAAAAATTAGGGTTTGGGTTTGCTTTAATGAACTTGTTTTGTTGATGATTAGCAAGGTGATCACACTTGTGCACTTGTGCACTTAATCCTAAGTGTGAGGATTGCCCAAAGTGATTCAACATTCTTTGATACTTTGGGTTGCTAAATAATTTGCTTGCTTATGCTTGCCTATGATCATGATTGAGGCAACTCTTTTCCCTAAGCTAACAATTTCATGGTCCACTCTCATATAAGAATATCATCAACACTTAGATAGGTCAATTCCATACATTGCATCTTCAATAGATGTGCATTTAGATTCCCTTGCGTCTTGTAGAAATATTTGAGTATGGTTCTCACCTAGCATCTTCCATTAGATGTGCATTTAGGTTCAATCTTGCCCACTCTTGTATTTTTGCTTAATGCCCAATTCAAGTTCCTTCTTTGCCTATTTATGTGTTGTGATCTAACATGTAGTCTAGGCTAATATTTGCTCAAGAATTCAAATGAGATTGTTGTTTGCCTAAGGATTATTTGCATTCATTGTTTTCTTTTCTAAATGGCCTAGCATGAAAATGGTGACTAGTGACAACCACCCATAACCTTTGTTAGTTTGGTTGTCCCAAAAGCCTAAATTTCAAAAAAAAAGGGATGTTTCATATGCATAAGCTACTAGTGATAATCCATGACAACCCTTGTTGGTTTGATTATCATGAACGCGTCCAATTTCAAAAAAAGCATTTTTCTAAGTATCAAAGAGTTAAAAATAAGTTATTAGCGGTGATCCATCACAATCTTTGTTAGTTTGATCACCATGAAAGCTTGCATTTACAAAAGGCATTTTCAAAGAGAGTTACTAGTAATGATCCATCATAACCTTTGTTAGTTTGATCATTATGAACGCTCTTCATTTTCTAGAACCTCATCAAAAAGATTTTCATTTTTAAGGCTCGTTAGAACTACGTCGCTTTGATTCCCATTTGGGATACGTAGGAGCGAGTCACATTCTCGTCAAGCACAACCATAAAAAGTTTAGCATTTGCATAACGAAAAGAAAAGAGTTATTTTCGTAACAAAAAAAGAATCACTTTCGCAAACCAAGATCATTTTCGGAACAAAAGCCTTTTCCTTTCTAAAATCATTTTCAACCCATCGTCGCTAGTGGTTAATCAGAACCTGTGTTCGTCTAGCCATTGGTGGCGATGTCTTTTTCCCCAAAGAACAACAAGCGATGATCACTCATAACCTTTGTTAGTTTGATCATTCGTGCCAATCAATCTCTTACGAAAATCACTTTCAAAAAAGATAATAAAAACGAGTTGTTATTGATAGTCCATCAGAACCTTTGTTCGTTTGATTAGCGGTACAACTCTCTTTTTGAGTATTTAGTGGTGATTCACCATAGCCTCTGCTAGTTTAATCATTCGCTAATGCTCGTCATATTTCAAAAACTCACTAAAAAAGATAAAAAAACAAAAACTTTTCAAAAAGACAAAGAAGAACTACGTAGCTTTGAGTTCTCCATCGCACCGGGAGATACGTAGGAGCGGGCCATGTCCCGTCAAGCGTTTTTTTCTAAAAAAACCATTTTCCCCCCTTTTCATAATAAATAAAGATTTTCATTAAGACTTTTTCAATAAGAAGTAGAGAGGCAAAATTAAGTATTTTCAAGTCAACACACTAAAACCACACATTTAATTAAAGGTTCCCTCTCAGTAGAGAGGACGTGTGGGGTGTTAACACCTTCCCTGCGCGTAACCGACCCCCGAACCCTAATCTCTAGTTTCGAGACCAATCGCTTTCCAAAAAAGGTTTTCCTAATATTTTCCTTAATAAATATTGGTGGCGGCTTCATTGTCTTAGGAAAAGTTGTGAACGAGGAAGGTTCTCCCTCGGTGACTTTTTCGGGCGCAACAGTTATCTCACACATACTCTTAGTTTAGTTGTTATTTTATTACTTGTTTCTCACTAGTTAAACTACCATTTTAAACTTTAGAAATTAATCCAATCCATGTGGGTACGATCTCTACTTTCTACTATATTACTTGTTAAAGACTGTGATACTTGCACATCTTTTTGCACAAGTTTTTGGCGCCGTTGGCGGGGATTGTCATTAATTTTTATAGTTTAGCTTAGCACTAAATTAGTGATAATTTTACTTTGGTGTTTGTTCGTTGTGCTCTAGCATATGCCCGGGTCCAACACACCAGAATTCCAATAAGACCCTTAGATAAAGAGGAGATTCAGGAGCTTGCAAAGACTTCAACAACAACAAAGAAACAGAGACAGAGACACACAATGTTTGAACAAGAAACTGTCAGAGTTCTGGTGTGCTCAATATGGGAGCCATATGTATGTTGAACGACAGAAATAGACCAATGAAAGACTATGATATGTTTGATCCTCAAACCATGCAAACTAGCATAGTTAGGCCTGAAATCTCTGCAACACATTTTGAATTTAAACCCATGATGTTCCAAATGCTTCAAACAGTGGGTCAATTTAGTGGTTCTCCTCGTGAGGATCCCTATTTGCACCTAAAACAATTTTTGGAAGTGTGTAGCAATTTTATCATTCCTCGTGTTAGTGAATATGCTTTTAGATTAAAATTATTTCCATATTCCTTGAAGAAGGATAGAGCTAAGGCTTGGCTAAACTCTTTAGAGCCTAACTCTATCACTACTTGGAATGAGATGGCTCAAATATTTTTGGCAAAATATTTTCCACCTATCAAAAATGCCAGGATGAGGAATGATATCACTTCTTTTAAACAAAAAGAATATGAGTCACTGTTTGAAGCATGAGAAAGATGGAAGGAATTGCTGAGAAAATGTCCACACCATGGAATACCTGTCATTATCCAAATGGAAACATTCTACAATGGTTTAGATCCACAAATCAGATTCATGTTGGATGCATCATCTGGAGGAGTACTATTAAATTCCTCATACAATGAATCATGTGAACTGATAGAAAGAATTGCAACCAACAGCTACAGTTGACCCACACAGAAAGGGTCAGTACTCAAAAGAAGACAGCTGAGGTTCATGAAATCAATGAAGTATCAGTCCTATCAGCTCAAGTAGCTTCCCTTACCAACATGATAAAGAATCTCAGCACCATCAATGTTGTAGCATCCAATGCTGTAGCATCCAAAGTTGCAGCATCACCAGAAACCACATCAGTCGTCATTGAGCAAGTCCCTCTTGAAACAACTAGTTGTGTATACTGTGGAGAAGGACACTTGTATGAAGAATGTCCCAACAACCCTATGTGTGTCAACTATGAAGGGTACAACAATAATAACAATCCTTACTCAAATACCTACAATCCTGAGTGGAGAAACCATTCAAATTTCAATTGGAGCAACAATGCATCCACAACACCTGCTGCAGCACCTCCCACACCATCAAGGTTTCCTGCTGAACATGTCCAAAGACCATCTGCACCTGAAATGGAAATCTCCTTGGAATCTCTTATGAAAGCATTTATAAGTGATACCAGAACATTTATGAATGATACAAGAGCATTTATGAGTGATACAAAAACCTCAATCCAAACTCATGGTGCTTCCATCAGGAACTTGGAGAATCAGGTGAGACAATTAGCCACTACTCTTTACCAAAGACCAAGTGGATCATTACCATCCACCACAGAAGCTTCAATTTCACAAACTCTTGGGAAAGAGCAGGTCAATGCTATATCTTTGAGAAGTGGAAATGATTTAACAAAGCCATATGATACAGAAGATGAAGGTAAGGAAGAAAAAGAAAAAAAATAAAAAAATAAACAAAAAAGAAAAGAAAAAAATTCAACTGATGCTACAGCAGCATCCAATGCTGGAGCATCTGATGCTGCAGCAGTACCATCACCAAAGTTTGTTCAAGAATACCCTCCTCCTCCTTTTCTCAAAGGCTGGGGAAGACCCATGAAGACAAACAATTTGGTAAATCTTAGAGGTACTGAAGCAAGTCCACATCAACGTTCCCTTGGTGGAAGAAAGTGTGTTACAAGGTGAGGCTGCTGACAAGGAAACTTGGGAAAGAAAATATGAGTTAATGGAGCTAGAAGACTCAAGCCTCAAAGAAAATATTCCATCAAATGAGAGCCCTAAGGAGAGTGTGGGAAGAAGAAATGAATCAGGCGAAGAAGGGAGTGTTAAAGAGATTGAGACTGAACCAGACCCTAAAGAAACCCTCAAAAAAACAACCAACTCCCTCAACCCAATCCCCACCTCACAAAGATCTAACTCCAACTTCTTCTCCCCAATCAGCTATCACCACACCACCCAAACAGCCTATACTGACACCCTCACCACCAAAATTCACCAAAGAAATTCAAAGCACTGCTGAAATCCACCAACTAGAACCCATCTAGTCACCACCTCAACCAGAACCACAAGTTGAAGTGAACTTTGCTGTAGCATCTGTTGTGCTGCAGCAACTACTGCAGTAATCAAGAAAGTCCAAAAAAAGAGCTAAATAAAGGGAGACAATTTCTTTTGTCCAACTCAAAGCTTAAAGTACTCCCTGAAAAGCTCACATCTAAGCAGTCAGGACCATTTAAAATGGTGAGAGTGTATCCTAATGGGGCAGTGGAATTGTTTGATGAAGCCACTAGTTTCACATTCAAAGTCAATGGAAAAAGGGTGAAGCAGTATTATGGAGAACATGTGGTAAGGGACAAGGTCACCACAAAGTTACCAAAACTCTAACATGAGGCTTAGTCTAGCTAAAGACTATAAATTAAGCGCTACTGGGAGGCAACCCGGATTTTTAGGACTAATTGTGTTTTGTGTGTTTTTGTTTTTAGTTTTGCAGGTGTGAATGAGTGGTCTTGTGCAGATGCTGTCAATTATGCAGAATTCTGATGCTGTAGCACCATGTGCAACAGCATGCGTGGCTGAAGATATCTGCCACAAGACTTAGTTTGGCTGAGGACTCTTAAACCAAGCGCTACTAGAAGGCAGCCCAGAGTTTTAATCTAATAATTGTTGCCTTTATTTCTCTTTTTGATGTGCAGGAGCGTTCAATTGCATTTGTAAAATGAGCATTAACTGTGAGGAGGACATACAAGGAGAGCCAGAGGATGGACAAGGGCAAGAGAAGGACCAATGTGAGAAATTACAACAGAAAGCACTGAGTGGGCACTAGAACAACAACAGGCCGATGTTGAAGCAACCAATGCTGCAGCATTCAAAGTTGCAGCATTCAAAGTTGTAGCATCCATTGCTGCAACAGCTGAAACTGAGCCAGAAAAGAATTGTGCTGTGTTCACCAATCAGTAACTCTTCCCTCTTATGTGTGTTAGTGTTCTGTTGTTTGCGTTGTTGTTAGTTGTTGTGTTTTTTTTGTGTTGTCTTTGTTTGTGTTGTCTTTTATTTCAATAAATCTGCTAGATGATGTAGCATCAATGTAACATCTAGCAGCTGTGTAGGATTTAAAAAAATTATGTTCTGATAAATATTTTTAATTTCAGTATTAGTGTCCAAAATATCTCTCCCATTAGAGTTTGCATGAGTAGTGGGGACACTGCTGGATTTTAAGTTGGGGAGAGGACCTTCTGATTATTGTTTTGTTGATTAGTTGCACTTTATATCCTTGCAGTAAAAGATAATGTTCCTTTTTGGGCTGAATTTAATGATGATAAAGTGTATGTGTAGAGTAGCCTTGTTTGAACAATGATTAGTTCTATTGCTGCTTCAACACTTAAAATCTGAACTCAGAAGGAACTTAGCTAGCTAGAAATAATCTGATGCTAAGTCAAGTGTTAGTGAACTAAGATCAATGTCAAATTTCTACTAAAAATTTAGAATAGCATATGAAACTAAGTTTGGGGGTGCATCAGTTATACTAATGCCAAAGTATTAAGAATGTAAAAAGGTTGGTGCACTAAACAATAGGGAAAAAGAAAAGAAAGAAAAAGAGAGAATAATGCTGTAGTTGCTTAAAAAAAAGAAAGAAAGAAAGAAAAATAGAAAAACAAGAGCAATGCAGCAAGGTTGATCATTAAGTAGGGAGGTCATTTTGTGGAACACCATTATGGTTTCAGACAAAAGATGATCAACCTAGAAAGAAAATGAGAGAAAAAGGAATAAATTTTAGGAAATAAAAACAGCCCTGACTAAAACTTGTTCTGAAGTACTTAGACCAAGACCTCTGTCATGCTTTGAAGCCCCTCAACACTTATGATGAAGTTGTTAGCCTATTCTACTTTTTGAAAAATCTTTTGACTTGATGGAAAGTAAACTATTCTTTTTAAGGCTAAGAAGACTTTCAAAACTAGTTAAGAATTGATCTAAGTTCAATAGTCACACATATGAGCAGTAATAATTCTGAATGTTGTAAACAATGGTGTGTGTGTGTGTGTGTGTGTGTGTGTGTGTGTGTGTGTGTGTGATGCCACAGCATCCAATGCTGTAGCATCAGATGTGTTGTAAAAATTAGGGGTGGACATCGGTCGGGCTTGGGCGGATTCGGGCCCAAAAACCCCAATCCGGCCCAATCCGCGGTTCTGAAAGTCAGGCCCAATTTTAACTATTTTGGCCATCAGTTTAAACGGGTTCGGATTGGGAGGGTTACGGATTTCAATGGGTGGGTTATTACGGGTTGGGCCCATGTTGGAGCCAGTTTTATTTTTGGCCTAATTTAGTTTCCGGGGCATTTTTTTGTTGGGCTTTTTTTTGGTACCCCCATCAAATTGCTAAAACCCGAAAATGCCCCTGCCCAACTTGCAATTCGCTCGGATTTACCTTCATCTAAGGTAAATCCGCTTTGTTATTTTTAAAGTCGGACTTACCTCAGATGGGGGTAAATCCGATTTCAAAAATAACAAAGCAGATTTACCTTAGTTGAAGGTAAATCCGCTTTGTTATTTTGGAAATCGGATTTACCTGGTGGGCACATAAATCCGATTTCCCTAAAAAAAGAGAAAATCAGATTTATCCCACCTAAGGTAAATCCGATTTCCCTAAAAAAAGAAAATCGGATTTATCCCACCTAAGGTAAATCTGATTTTGTTATTAAAAAAATTGTTTTTTATTTAATTTTTTTAAAAAAGGTTATAAAATGCTACTAAAAATCCGTTAAACAGCCAAAACTAGTCCAAAAATTATAAAAACACCACTAAAAATCTAATAAAACCAAAATAAGGTTATGCAAATTTTTTCAGATTTTTTGGAGATTATGAAAAATTAAAAAAAATTAATAAAAAATAGTAAAGGATGGAATTTGGGATTTTGAGGTCCCCAGTCCTGAAAGAAGTCCCTTCTTCAGGAGTATTGATCCTTGATATTTTTCGGATTTAAAGAATGTGGTTTCATTACAGTTTGAGTAGGTTGTCCGAAAACTGATTTTTTAGCCTAAATTATTCTCCCGACGTACAATATCGTCACGTGTTAACGAACACCACACTAAACAGAACCAAAAGACGGTCGAAATTTGTTTCTAAAATTTTAACTGATTTATTAATTTATTAATTAGGTTAACAAAGCGGATTTACCCCCACATAAGGTAAATCCGCTTTGGTATTTTTAAAAGCGGATGTACCTTATACGATGGGGTAGATCCGCTTTTAAAAATAACAAATCGGATTTACCCCCACTTAAGGTAAATCCGATTTGTTATTTTTAAAAGCGGATCTACCCATCTTAAATAAATCCGATTTAACTTTTTCAAAAATTTTAGTGGAAATCGGATTTACCTAAATCCGATTTAAATTTTTTAAAATTTTTAGTGGAAATCGGATTTACCTAAATCCGATTTCCAAAAAAAAAATGAAATCATGATACGTTCGGGATTTTTAAATTTTGTTAAGGGCAATTGCGTCTTTTCGCAGGGTCGATGGGGTAGCTAGGGAGGTGATGGGGGTACAAAAAAAAACCCCTTTTTTGTTTGTCAACCTTTTTAGGCTCATTTTTTATGGTGCATACTTCTGGCCCAATTTAGTTTCGATAAATTATAAAATGTTAATTTTAATGGGCCACAAAATTCCTCTTTTTAAAACATACATTGTAGTTAAAAATATTCCTCTAAAATCACTAAATTATTTGTCAAATTTCAAAATCAAATCTTTCTTCAAGAATTAGAAACTAAACAATTCTAACTCTGGATTCTGAATACATATGAATATGACTATGATTATTGTCAAAAATGAATCTGACTATGATCAAGTCATTCTAGTTATACAAACACAACAACTACATACATTGAATAAATCTGTAAAAACTGGATTTCAATGGTCCCTGCTTCCTTTTTCCTTGCCTTTTTTTTTCAAGCCTCAAAGACAATAAGCCTGTAACAATCGTAATCATGAAATTAGTAAACAAAATAAAAAAATGAAAACTTAAACAAAAACAAACAGAAAGCTAAATAGAAAATATAAATCTGAAACTGAGAAACCCTAAATTTCTAAATCTTTGAAACTCAAACCCTAAAAACTCAAAAGCCAAAAATGAAAAACACTAAAAACTCAACCGTAAAACTGAGAAACACTACAAAATCACAACCAAAAAATCACGAATCCAGAAACTCACAACTCAAAAATGAGAAACAAAAAACTATTAGAAGTTCAGAAATACTCGAACAGAGATTTAAAGGTGAAACAGAGTAGCACTAAAACGAGGAGATGGAACCACAAAGAACGATAGAACAGAGCTTAAAGAAATTGGAAAGAACGAGAGAAACACTGAAAAAACATATAAACACAAACGTGGAGAGTGTTATACCTGTGTGGTAAGGGACGAAGCAATAATGGAGATCCGAGAGTGAGAGGAGATGAAGGACGAATCGGTCTTGAAGACTGATGGGAAAACCAGAGGAGGACGAAAGGGAGAGGAGATGGAGAGTGAAGGGCTGAGAGCGACGCTCTCTCTCTCTCTCTGATCTTTTTCTATTAGGGTTTGAAGGTTAGAGAGAGAATGAGAATAGTGATGTGAGTGCTGTTGAGAGGGGTAAGGGTTAATAAGGTGTGACTTTTGCAAAATGGCACTGTTAATAATAACCCAAAAAAATAACTTACTAAATTCCGGGCGGTTTCGGTTACGGATGGATTTGGCTTTGCCCACTGAACCCGCCCGCGCTAAACCAAACAAAACCATTCTCAATCACTTGCAACCCGCGTCCAAAACCGAACCCGACCCGTGCACTTACTTTTCCTTTCGGCATCTCGGATTACGGTCGGGCAGTGTGAGTTTGTCTGTAACACCCCTTTTCTACCCAGTAATTATTTAATAAAATCAGAGTTACAAAAAAATCATTATTCCATACTTCGAAAAGAGATGTCACACATTCATCGATAACCAAAACGTCACATACGATATATAACACTTTGTCAAAAAGGGACGAAGCCCATAACACCGATTTAGTTAACCCCATCGCCAAAAGTACATCACCACGCAGCGGAATAGAAATAAGTTTCAAAACATAAAATCATAACATCCTGAATGGACTCCAAACAAATAAAATGCAACAGCCAAAGTCTAGCGTTCATCCCCCCTTGAGTGTTACATATCAAAGCAAATGACACCGACTCAGACTAGCGAAGGTAGCTAAGCCTTCACTTGCGATCACCTGCACGTTACCGCATAGGGGTAACATTCAAACAGAATGGGTGAGATATCTTCAATATAATAGCGTAAATGATAGGAAGTATGCTAGAATATGACAACTATATCTACCACTCCACTACACACATCGAATTATAAACACGCGTCAAATTGTAAACACCACAATCAGTCACCAAATGTCATGATAATGCATGAATGCAACCCACACCGACGGGCATATGCATGTGGTACCAAATCACCGAAAGTTTTGCCTGTAAATAGAGGCGTCACCAAAATTGAGAGCTTTCACACCCGGCTCACCAATTTTAGTAAAATTGAGAGCTTTCACACCCGGCTCACCAATTTAGAAAAATTGAGCTTTCACACGCTCACTAGTTTTAGAAAAAATTGAGCTTTCACACCCATCTCCAAGACCAAAGGCCTTCACCGAAATAAATGTGTATGCCGTATGCGACACCATGAATGCACACAGACAATCATCAAAAATTAGTCACAATGTGACACACCAAAAATCAGTCACCGAATTTCACACCCAGCATCCTGGTGATGACGTCATGATGAGCATAGTCAAAGATTGCGGAAAGTAATGGAAGTGGCTTACTTTGGATCACTTTTGTAGCCCACAATAGCTTGCAACTGGCATCTTTTTAGGGACATTTGTCCATTCATTATAGGACCTCCTTTCTTTGATGGGTGAAGGATTAAATCAACTTTTGGAGACAATTGGAAATAAAGTAACCCTAACTTCATCATGAAGAAACTTCGCTCAAGGGAGCCACCTTTTAGGGACACTTGTCAATTCACTATAGGACCTATTCTCTTTAATAAAGCAAAGGTCAAATCTACTTTTTGAGGCACATGGATTCAAGTGAAATTAACTTCATCTCCAAGTAAACCCCACCATGAAGGAAACCTCTCTCAAGGAGCCTATAAATACATCTCATTCTCCTCATTTGAAGATATACCAAGTAAGAGAATTAGAATCACTTACACTTCATAGGTATGAAGGAGGGAGGTGAAATTGACAACTTCTCTCTCTACTTCTACACCATTTCGTGTTGCTATTTGATTGCTGGAGCATTACTAGGCAGATTTTTGCAAAGGAACTTCAACCGTGTAATTCTTTCTTTATTTTCTTCCCTTTATTACTTGTTTCTCACTAGTTAAACTACCATTTTAAACTTTAGAAATTAATCCAATCCCTGTGTGTACGATCTCTACTTTCTACTATATTACTTGTTAAAGACTGTGTACACTTGCACACCTTTTTGCACAAGATCTACCTAGCTATAGGTTCTGCTGATTTTCTGTTTGATGGTTTCAGTCTCCTTCTGGCCTTTTGCTTTTGGTGTGCTGCAGATGATTGCTTGTGGCTTTGGTACCAACCTCGTTGGGATGAAAGTCACTATAGTGATGCCCTTGCATGCCAATTTTATCTTTCTTTGGACTGATTTCCTCTTAATAGGATTGTTACGTTGTCCTTTTGGTTGTATTTTCCTTTTCATGACTTTTGACCTAGTCCCCCCATGTTTTTTTGTATTTTTTCCGTTTTTTATCAATAAATTGCAGGGGGGGTACTCTTTCCTTCTTGATGTTTTTTCCCTAATGAGGGATTTTCATCAAAAGGTTTTAATGAGGCTCCATAACCTTTTCTTTTGATAAAAATAAAATAAAATTAATTTGCTAGTATTTTCTGTGATTTTAAATTACATTTATTTTTGACATATTTAAAGTTGTTGTTATAAAATAAAATTTAAATAGGATGTCATTTAAAGACATTTCCCTAAAAGATTTTGTTAGATTTCAAATTAGAACTTAATCTCATTGACCTATTACTTTGTTAGTTTATTTACAAAGTTCATACCAAGGTTGTAGGTTTTCGTAAGAAAATTAATTAAATAGGCTTCTAAACAAACTTTTCAAAAGGGCAGATTAGGCCTAAAAATGGGCCTACGACAAGCCACGGGCGAAACATAATATTTTCGACACAGGCCAGACCCTTGTCATGCAATGCCCAGCTCGGCCCAACCTATTCTCATCCCTAGGGCCGAAGATGTTAGCAAATGGAGCATCTTAGATCAACCCACAATGGGCATGCAAAGCATTCTCACTCCTGATGCTTCTAGATTTGCTTTCTTGAGGGGGTTTTTTTTGTACCCCACCATATAAAGTTATACCCACACCAATTTTTTTATTCCTATTTTACCCCTATGAAATTTGTTAAACGGATTTATCTAAGCAAAAGATAAATCCGTTTTTTAAAAAAATAAAAATGAATTTATCTATTTAGTAGATAAATCCATAATTAAAAATTACACTACACAATTTTTTGGTTCCAACGGATTTACACCTAAATATACATCCGTTTCCTATAAATATACATCAGTTTCATACATATATACAAACAGAAGTAAGTAAATTGATACTTCTGCTTCATACATATATACAAACGAAAGTAAGTATCAAAAGATACTTCCGTTTATTAATTTTTTTAATTTTGGTACTTCCAGTTTGAGAAATAACAAAACGGAAGTATATTGTTTGTAGGTACTTCCGGTTTGTTATTTCTCAAACCGGAAGTGGGGGGATATGGTGTGGGGGTATTCTGGTCTTTTCACAGGGTGCGTGGGGGGGGGGGGGGGTATAACTTGATGGAGTGGGGATAAAAAAAAACCTTCTTGAGGACTTAGTTTTTTTCTTTTTTGGTTTTTTGTTTTCCTTTTTTGGCCTCCTTGTACCGAAAAAAAAAACAACACTTATTTTGAGATAAAGGGAGTAATAATTTGGAGTCATGATACCAAACTTATGAAATTTCTCAACATAATATTGCTTGGGATAGTCTTACTTATGATCCACATGATTTTGAGACGTGCATTTTTTTTATATAAACTAGGTATCCTCTGCGCACAACTGCAGAGACTAATCCCTCGAACCACGTAGGACCACAATAAGCGGCAAAGCTCTCACTCAAAAGATTTAACACTGCTGCATGCCCAATCCAAGTGCTCTTGGGTTTAAGACAAGTGCACTTATTTCATTTGTCTTTCATGGTTTCATGGCAAATTTAGAAACAAAAATGTATTTAGGAATACTTACTGCATTGTTGCCGGTGCCAAAAGAAACCATCCACATATAAACAAACAATAACAATAATAATAATAATAATAATAATAATAATAATAATAATAATAATAATAATAATAATAATAATAATAATAGAAAAATTATTGCTGGTGTTTGAAAGAGCGTGGATAACAGTCCTCATAATAATTAACACCTTCGCTGTTTACCAATTTCATGTTTAATACTTTAAGCGCACATATATCAATTTCATTAAAAGAGGGTTCAACAACAATCAGGATTTGATCAAATTTCCCATGCCAATGTTTTGTTACTCGTTTAAGATTATATAAGGATCTGTGATGTTTGTAGACTTTGTTTTCTTGTCCAACTTTTAGAAGCTAGATTGAGCACCGAGAACAAAATATAAAATTTTCAAACCAGAAATCCCCTAAATAATTTTCCAGTTGAAACCTACATTCCTTTTGATTAATTAATTAATCAATAATACATTCAGAAGCAAAACAGCAGGTTTGAGTTTACACTGGTGCATGAGCGTGTCGAGCAGTACAAGATTACCACAGTATTTCCTCCATCTAAAATCATACAAAGGCCAATTCGTGATCAACCAGCAAAATTAAACTCATAATTTTGCCAGGCATAGGATTCGATATATTAGCGGTCAAATTAAGCAACGGAGTTCAGGATCTGCAGCATAACCAACCCACCCACAATAGATGGAACAGAGTGTTGATGAATTTACAGACTAGGGGTGTCCAACTACAGACATGGTCCCCCACCTTGCTGCAGCATGGCAAATTCATCTTACAAACAGAAGCTCGGGTTAGGAGTTAAGAGTTAAATATTCTGCATCAGCGAGTTAATCTGAGCGCATGAATTAGGTGAAGCCTGTTGCGTTATCTCAGGTTCTTCCGATTCCTGAGATTGTATATGTATGTCCTGTCAAAGAAATTGTCACTGACAACACCGATGCAGTAAAAACCAAAAACAACAATTAAACCCGTGTATTTCGGAAAGTGGATTTGTTAGCTGTAAAAACTTGATCCAATATATCCATTATCCAACACACTAGACATGGGAGCATCTTTTTTTGGTCTAGGGGTCTTTAACCCCTTCCGGTGTCCAGGGGAAAGAGGCCCTGAATTATCCGGAGTTCGGCCGGGAGGTAGACATGGGAGCATCTAAACCTGTCTATGATTTTTTAGATGGAAGCTTCCAATACTTTTTTGTCTCTGATTTTTTTAGAGGGAAACTTCCAATACTACATGTTCTGAGAAACAAATGACCAATTCTGGAAAGAGAAAAAAACTAGATGTCCGAAAATTTTGTCAGTTTTAGTTAATGGTTAACCACTCTTTAGAAATGAAGTAACAATTGTTATTCTCTCCAGTTGAAGACCAGAGTACGAATTCTGTAAAAAGCAAATGTTAGAAGGGCCTCTTAGTAGCCAATCACAACAATGTCTGAGGAAGTATTCTCATGGCCATGCCACCAGGGATACACACACTAGTCAAAACAATAAAACCAAAAACCAAACTTAGAACCACCCTGAATGGCCAGGGGTGGACCTGAATGATAACGATTGGTAAGTACTTAATTTTGAACCCAGTCCACACTACACCACACTCACACAATCACTCATCAATTCCTCTCCCTTCCGTGAACATTGAGGACAATTATGAGTTGTATAATTTATTTAATTAAATGTACTAAAGTTTTATTTTTATTGCATTTTTAGTGGCGTGTGATTTTCAAAAAAAATTGACCCCTCTGACCGTGGGTCATAGACCAGCCAATGTGAACGGCCCCAAGATTATCTACATCTTTGTTCTTGTTTCTACTCCCTAATTTCACCTAACAAATTTTCCCCCAGTTTCTTTTTTAAAAAATAATATCTAGTTTTAAGTTCTTTAAATATCAATTCACACACTGAACATGGAAAAGGACAGACGAGAAGACAGTACATTTAAATTCAATACCTGTGTCTGTATAAGCGGTTGAGGTTGCTGATCTTGGGCTACTGGATAAGCTTGCGGTTGGGACATTCTATAGTAGGGTTCTTTCAGATCAAGCTTACAGGATGATGTTTGGAGAATTCCTCCTTGTTCAGCACCAGGGCCCCACATTTTAGCTAATGCAAATTGAACTTTTTCTCATTAACATCATGATGCAACTCGTGTTAGTATACCAACAATAAGAAAAGAGACAGTTACCAACCAGACAGTGTTAAATATATTGTATAACTCTGTGCATTGTGGGCAATCAAGTGAAGTCTTCCAGTAATTTCTTGTCCTGCCATGACATAAATTGGCTGAGAGAGAACACAGCGTAACTGATACCAGTGGGTTGTCGGCGAACCAGGAGCAGTGGTGAGCCACCTTTGCACAGTACTGTGGATTCGTAATAATTGAACACAAATCATTAGATAGGAACAGTAACAAAACAAACCTAGATTGAAGACAAATCAATCGAACAGTAACAAATCTAGATGAATAAAAACTGGTTAGACCTTTACTAATAAAAAGGAACGGTTACCTTCCATTGAACAGTACATCAAACCAACATGCCAACCCATGCACTCTGGTACCCACAGAGGCTGTGAATCTCAGAGGAATGTCAATTTCATACAGTTCTTCTTCCTACAGAGCAAAGAGAGATCGGGTCAAAATTCGTAGACAATTTTATTTCAAGCATCCAAAGAATATAATGAAGCATAAGGAACAAGGAATAGATACAATCAAGCTCCCAACCAACCGTAGACCATTTGTACAAAATAATGACACATTACCAGAAAAATGCATGACTTTTAAATATAGTTTCGAAAAAAATTTCCTCTTGCAGAGAACAAGTCAGGGATACAATACAACTACAGACCATCAGTTGAGAAGGTCTTACATGAAAAAGGTTACAAGGGAGTTTGTTGTATTGAAATAAATCTAATAGGTGGAAAACTGAATGTAATAAAAAAAATCAGCTTATTTGATCAAAAGTGTAATTTATCGGTGCCAACTTCTAACAGGTCCTCTGTAAAATAAAACAATCTCTGGAAAATTAAGTTGAATCTTACCTTTATTTTGGCGAAGTCTATCACATGGAACATTGGGGGAGCAACTAACAATCTGGGATCAAAAGCATCCACCACAGGCTTTATGGAGGTAGAAAAATGGAAAGAATTCGTTAGTTACAAAATTTTAATAAATAAAGTCTACTGCAAAACAGAACATATCAGGTAAGTAACACATAAAACATTCATAAGATATATGCTGAAGATAGTGCATTTCTATGTCACCACCATAGTCATCTGAATAAATAATCGAAGTCTTAATGTCTTACAATACCCACGCTTATGGATGCCGATTTTTAATTTGATACACAATAGAGTGAAAAAAGGCATTGCATTATATCTTTTCTGTTCAAGGGGGGATCTGTATACAAACAATTATTTCATTGTCACATTGCAATTTCCAAAAAATCCAGCCTACTCCCATAGAAAACCATCAGTAACCTTCAGTAAATTTCTGAAAAACCAAGGTAGACTCATACCTGAGAAAAATACCCTTGAAATGCGGTCCCATGTAAGGGTGTCAAATCAACCCCATAGTAGTTTTGCTGTTGCCAGAACAGGGCCTGAATGATAACGATTGGTGAGTTAAAAGAGAGAAATGAACATCACAGAGAGAACAGTCAGAAAAGCAGCAAGGTTATCAGTAGATCTGTTAAACAATGCTATCCATAATGCAATTCTAAAACATAAACCAAGAAATCAATATTCTACAGAGTAAAATGATTCGCTACTTCTGATAACACACTTTCTGGGGAAGTATCATAATCATTTTCATTTTGGTAGACAATTGAATCAAATCTCAGTTACTGACACTTCAGAGACTGGCTTCTTTGGTAAATATAAGCCTCTTTCATTTTATCATGCTGCCAACTCCAGGTGGAAAAACAATCCTTCTAAGGATGTATGAGATACTGAAAGAAATACACGTGTGGGTGTCTTTTTACATATAGCCATACAATTATGCACCGCATTAACAATTTCAACAAACAAATATTAATCACTGGAGAGCGCACGCACACAGATATCACAAACAATAATTACACACCTTATTAGCAATTTCAATAAACAAATATTCATCAGTGAAAGGTGCCATGTGAATCCTACACCAGTAATAAATTCAAGGTTAGGAGAAGAGCATAAATAATTAGATAATTAAAAAATTGAGAAGGAAAACTGTGCAATGTAAGGGCCTGTTTATTTGTACTTGTTTTAAGAAAAAAGTACTTCTAATTAAAAAAATATAAATTAATGTCAACTATGTTTAAATACTTTTATGATAGTATTTTCTGAAGAAAGAAAAAAAGCTCATAGAAAGGCTATATCAAAGAAATGCCATCTTTTAAAGCTTATCCAATCAAAATCCTATACCAAGGGAAACAGTATATCATTGAGGATTAGCAAGGATCTAGTAATTAGAAAAATCACATTTGGCTATGAAATTAAACAAAATGTAGGCATAAGACACAGATCACAAATTTTAAAATAATGATTTTCGATATTTTTGTGAACGGCCACTGAAATTTCAATAGATGTTAGCAGTAAAAATTGAATTGCCAATAATCTTGGGGTAAAAAATTTAAATGGAAGTGTGTCACCTTGAAAAGGCAGATAATTATCACGCAATAACATTAGAATCAATTGTCAGACTCATAATCACATTACTATTGTCACGTGCAAGAAATTCCAAGAAACACAGAAAGGGAGCTAATTTACCTTCCCACCGAAGGAAACATTTTCCCAGTAGGAGTGAGAAACCTATCCCTAGCAATGACATAAGACTCCAGCATTCTCTCATTCACTAACAAGGTGCCTGCATAACAACAAAGGAAATTTTCCATCCTATAAAACACTGTCAATTCAAAAACTTCATACTACCACTCACCCTACACTATAGAGCAGCAAAATTTAACAAAGAAAGCAGAATATGAGTTTACCCATGGGCTCCGAGATGAGAATATCTGCTTTCTCTGGCAACTCAACATCTTCAACCTTGCCTTTGATCACCTAAATATAATAATTAATACGTAAAATAGTTCTCTGAAAATTAAGATAGCAAATGAACAATGACCATAGCAACAGAAAGAGCTAGGAAATGGATCTCACTGTAATTCGTTGAGCCAGTTTTGGGTTCCCAGCTATAAGTTTACGTGCATATTCAGCCATTTCAGATGCTTCCACAGCATAAACATGTTTTGCACCAGCCTGAGACAGCAAGAATTTTCATTTAGTTAGAGGCAATGACTATCCTATGTACAACTAGGCTTATGCCCAATTAAGGTGTTGAGCTACCTGAGCAGCAAATAATGACAAAATACCACTTCCAGCACCAACATCAACTACTACACGACCAGTAAAATCAGCACGGTTCTCAATAACCGCAGCATAATAGGTTCCTACAAAATCATCAATGAACTTATCAGGTAAAAGTAAAAGATATATAAGTAGAATAATAAAAGAAAAAATGAGGACCACTATAATACAAGGTATAACCTGTCCGCACATAGTCCTGCAACATATTTTGCTGATGAAGAAGCTGTCCATAATAATGAAAATACATTTTTGCAGAAGATTGCTCTATCTTATCATCAAACTTGCTTTTAGAAGCTGTTAAAGTTCCATTTGGTAAGTTTCCTCCTGGATTAAAAAATTAAATATATGAATATGATTAAACAAATATATTTTACTGATAAACAGTGAAAGGAATCATCAATGTTGTAAAAAGGAATTTGTGAGAATAAGTAAATTAAACACCGAAATATATAAAATAAAACATGAATAGATATAAATTAAACATAAATGAATCTATGTTCCTGATCCATGTCAGTGTTGTCAGACAAATTTCAATATGCTATAGCGTTATAGCGCCATTATAGCCACCATTTGCCAGTACAAATGGGCATATTGCGGATCGCAGACAATAGCAGTTTGTACAAATTTCTCTACACTATAGCATCACTATAGCCACTATGTGACAACACTGAACCGTGTTAAGAATGAAAAATTACAATAAGCAGAAATATTTGGCATGAGAGTGAGCTTGTCAAGACAGCAATTTATTTAGGTGCCAGCCACATGAAGAAAACTTAAAAAGGATATAAGACACAAAATCAACACTACTCAGCAAAGAACTCGCAACCGGGTCCAACATAGTATCAGAATTCAGAAGTACTGCAACTAGAAATTTCTTTTTCCATGAATAATAAAATATCACAAGTTCATCTTTCAAACATGGATACCTAACATCAAATGAGGTTTCACTAGTATTTAACAACCCAACTTGTGATAGCCCAATAAATTTGCTAGTTCACCTTTCAGTACACAAAAGAAGAAAGTTTAACCAGGAGACAAAATACAATCATGTTGGAGGATGAAGGTTTTTTAGCAATACTAATATAATAAAGAAAAAATGTTGCACCTCTGCATTGTGGTTTATATCTCTAATAACTAATGTGAAGTTGGAATAGAAATGTCGACAGAAAACATGAAGACACAGAGAAAGCCTATTCTGATGGGCATATGACAGAACAGAAGCCATTCTACAATTAAGTTTACAAAAATTTACAAAGTGGCACCTTCAACATTGGCTTCCTTTTTCCATTGTTGGATTACAGAATGGAAGGCCGCACTCTCCTCTTCGTTTCTAAACTGGATACTGACTCCTGTAGAGTATGGTGTCTGGTTCAAAAATAGCACAGTTAAAATGCTTGAGTATTTGGCAGCAGACCAATGAATTACTCAATGACAATATTGCAATATACACTACAAAACTGTCACAGGAGCATAAGCATCAGCATTTAGATTATAGAAATGAAAAAAAAAAAGTTATGCATCAGGATTACATCATCAGATCAGATTTTTATGAACATGAATAACAATTACACAGATATTATAATTTTCGAATCTTTAATAGCTTAGAAATATCAAATTCGTCTTCGTACCTCTTTACCAACATCAGACGCTTCCATCATGCAAACCGATTGAACAGGACCCAATTTGAATATCTGTTAAGTTAAACCACAAATGAGCAATCTTTTAGAGATCATAACGCAAATAGTCCTCTCATTCACTGAATGCTTCGCCATTTAGTGAACAAAGAAAGGAAAATTCAGCATTAGAATCTGAATACAAATAATTAAACGACGAAAATAAAAAGAAACTTCTTTCCATAAGATAAAACGCATATTATATTATATTATTACAGGCGAAAAGATATATATTGATTATTGTTGCAATATTCTAAAGAATGAAATAGAAGGTAGGAAAATGAACCTGAGCTGTTCGGGGATCGAAATTGAGGGGAATCTGTTGAGATTCTTGATGAATTTGGACACCATCGGCGTCGAAGCGAGCAATCCCCGGCGAAGCAGAAGAAGCGGCCGAAGAGAGGTTGGAAACCGATGCCAAAGCGAACTCTCGGTGCTTCCATTTTTGCACTGACAAATCCTCCATTGTCCTCACTCTCTCTCTTTTTCCGCAAACTCACAATCGAGTTCTTTTTCTTCTTGTTTCAAAAAAGAATAGTACAATTCATACATGAATCATATTATTACGTGAGAAACTTAACTGTGTGAGCGAATGGTTGTTTTAAAAGAAAAAGTAAATGGAACTGAACTAGGGTTTGGGGCTTGGAAGAGTTGAGAGCCGCCAAAGAGAGAGAGAGAGATAGAAGAGCCTTTGAAAGCGGGAGATAGTTTTTAGTTTCACTGTGTTAAGCTTTTCGGTTTTTATTTGGTTCAGTTGGTTGAATGATGATAAGTCAAAAAAAATAAGCAAAAGTGATGAAATATCAAAAATTGACTTATTTAATTTTATTTAATGACAAATATCAAAAATACTCTTTTTTCAAAGAAAATATTTAATGCTAATATGCATTTTTTTATGTAATTAAATAAAACGAGAGCTAATTTGGATAATAAAATTATATTAATAAATAAGATTAACAAAAGTAAATATGAGCAGGTAATAAGTAACTATTTGTCTTAATAAATGTACACATTGACACTACTGACAATGTGTCATATTTTCATTTCTCGAAGAAAAAAATTGATATTTTATTTGCACCCCTAGACCCTCTGGGGAAGTAGCACCTTAAGATGGTAAAGATCCTCTCAATTTGTTAAAGAAATTGAGGGTCAAATACTAAAGTTTTGGGTGAATAAAAATACACATCCCTTAAATATGTGACATATATTTTATATTTATGTGCATTAATTTATAAAAAAATCTTTGGTAATTGACCCTCAATTTCTTTTAAGAACTTGAGAGGATCTCTACCCCCTAGGATATGTAACCATAGTCTTCTATTAATGCATAATCTCTGATTCTTCGTATAGTTCTCCCAACGGTCATAATGATAAATGTGTAATTATTATGACCTAGAACTAATGTACTACATATACGCACTCGCCTTTAGAGGCTAATAAGACAGGAAATTCAAATCATTCAAAAATATTAGTAATTTTCATATTGTTCGATCACACTGAGTGTTCGGTTTGTTTAATAGACATGAACACTAACGCCCACCGCGAGGATATGATGAAATGTATTCAAACTTTTCTTATTCAAACTTTTGTGTTGAATCGATCGCACTGTTATGTAACTTTTGTAATGTTTTATGTTTATAGGTAGGAAATGATTTTGAAGAAGATATTGAAGATGATCTTGAAGGTTTTGAAGAGTGATGTGATGTGATGCAAGCGGAAAAGACTACTTTTTGCATTTTGAATAACAATGTTGCTACAAGCATGAAAATTATTTTGTGGATTTTATTTTAATTAATGAACAAATATACTTTTTATATTTTTTGGTTTCAGTTTATGTTTCTATATTTTGATTATTAATAACACTTGACATGATGAATGTTGCTCGATGCATGATATTAAATTTGAAAATTTGTTTGTCAATTTTTTTATAATATAATGTTTATATTTAAAAAATTGATGTCTATTTTTTGTATGTTAAACAAATGTGATATGATTATTAAAATATTGTCTTGAATGATAGCATTTAAATAAAAGCAACTTATACGCCACATGCAATTGAAAAAGCATAGCTTAATAGTGGTTCCCATGGTCGAAGGAGCGTAGCTTAAAAGTATTGGACAACAGTTTTTAAACCGTGGCTTAAACTTATAGGCCACGGTTATTTAATTGTGGTCAATTCAAAACCGTGGCCGGAAACTATACTAATAAACCGTGGCCTGTTTTAATAACTCTAGCCACGGTTGTAATAATTCGTGGCCTAATGTACCAAAACCGTGGACTAAAGGAATAGGCGACTGCCACCTAGACAGCGCCTAAAAAACCGTGGCAAACCTGTGGCCTAAAGTTCAGGCCACGGTTTTTTCACTTCTGGCCACAGTTTTGTCACTTCTGGCCACGGTTTTTCGTTGTTGCCTAAACTACTTTTTGCTGTAGTGGAAGGAGGATATACCACTGATGGAGATCCTGGGTGGGACGAGCTTTTGCAAGTTGTCCAAGCCTTACAAAATCAAAACATCTCAGCAAAGGCAGAATGAAGAGCAACAAGCACAAATGCAGACCATGGAAACCAGGGTACGTGAACTTCAGGCGTAATTGGAGGAAATGTGTAGGACAATATTAGTAGTGGAGCTAGTGCAAACTTGTGGTTGTCGTCCCTTTGACGAAAGAGTTACTACCTAAAGTATTCCCTAGCCATGTAGAGATCATTGTTGGAGAAATTTCCAAAATATATATTTGGAAATTGGGAACCAGTTAAATAAAGTAAACGGTTAGACAATGACATGGTTTTTGGCTTGCTTTGATGGTTGTGTTGTGTGATATGTGCCTCCGTGAGCTGGGTTCGAATCTTGCTTCATACCTTTTTACAGAAGCCTACAGGATTCAAACTCGCAACCGGTACTAAACAGGTGCAAGTCTTTCCTGTTATGCCAACCATCACCTATGGTCATCTGTGGAACGTGAAGTCTATCTAATGGTTCCGATTTTGCATTGTAGAAACTCTTTCAAGAGTTGTTTTCCTTCACAAATTGACTTAAGTTTCTCTTTAAAAATAGATGTTTTGGGCAAACAATTACATATACGAAATTCATGTTTACATGGTCCAAAATTCTGCCAAAATTATATCTGAGCCATTTATTCTTTTCTCTAATGCACGAGAGTAATTGATGAAACTTTATTCCGCAAACTACTATTGACTGATACGCTTGGTGTGATTGGGCAAAACACATCAAGGATTCCAATGTATCCTGAAGGGGATTCGCCAGTTTGCCCATTTACATCAGATTTACATAAACTGGTGGGAGCGAATCGAACTTACAGCTTAGTGTTTACACACACGCTTGGAATTTATTTGTGCAACTATTTACATGGTTTTCTTCATCATCTTCTTGTTCAAGTATTTGCAGTGGTCCCCCAACAAGACTCGCACAATCTTTAGTAATATCAAGTCACACTTGAGTAAACTTACAATGTATGCTAGCACATGTTAACTTACGATGTTACTTTTATGTTAGACACTCTAAATTCATTGATGTACTTGTTTTCGACTCTTGTGTTTTCTTTTTTTTGGGCATACAACTCTTGTGTTTTCTAACCATGTACATGCTTGCAGTAGATGATGTGGAAAACAAGTTATGTTATTGATAATGACATTATGGACTTCTCTTTTTATGGTCATCTTAAGAAGAAGTGCTTGTATTGTAGTATATAGAAGGAAGCGTGTTGATTTGAGAATAAACAAACACTGTGACTCTTATTAGTGTTTGTTCTTAACTATGACTTATGATATCATTAATGTATGAAATGTATGTAATTGTTTATCGACATTGTGATTGATATTTTACTAAACCATTAAGTGATACTTTATCACATGAGCCAAGAGAGAGAAGGTAGGAAATACGCCACGTGTGATAAATATAAGTAATGGTATGGTAATAAAATATTGAAAGAGCACGTTGGTTGATGTTCAAATGAAAAAACATGGTTGTTAGAGAGGTTTTTAATGAAATAGCGTATATTGTCTGCTTTTATATTATATATATATATATATATATATATATATATATATATATATATATATATATATATATATATATATATATATATATATATATATATATTCTGGAGTGGATCATGAGACCCACCCGAGCAATTGGACATGGTTAAGTCCAATAAACTTTAGCCCATATCCATGATAAATCAGTCCATTAATGACTATCATGCTTCAATGGCTCAGATTCACCTGTCCAATCTGACGGCTCAAAGATGGCACAAATCCCTATAAATACTGACATGTTTGGCCATTAATAGGTAGATTCTCATTCATTGCTATCCTACTGTATTATCCTCAATACTGACTTGAGCGTCAGAGTGGTTTCGCAGGTACCCCACCTGGGAACGTTTTGACATCAACTCATCATCAGCAGTCCTGCTCGTCCCAGGCCCTATCACAAACAGGCCCGGTCACAAGCAGGCCAGGTCACAAGCAGGTCAACTCACAAGCAGCACTCCCTGATCCTACCCATCCAAGCTCGATCAGTCCTCTACCTCCTGGTGCTATCAGAAGTTCAACCGGGTAAAGCAACTACCCTACCAACTACCTGCTCGGTCCAATCCGTGGTGAGGTACCTGGTGCTATCAGAAGTTCAACCAGGTAAATCAACTACCCTACCAACTACCTGCTCGGTCCAATCCGTGGTGAGGTAAAGGTACAGAACATTGGCGACCACAGTGGGAGTTATCTATCTTCACATTATCTCTACTCCTTGAACTTTTCTCTTGCTTCTCCATGGCACCAAGAGGTAGACCCCGAGTTCGAAGCATTGCTGTACCCGCGCCCCAGCCAGAGGGCACTCTTGAGGACAATGTAGCTAGCCATCTAGATGAGGATACCATCCAGGTCCCGCAGAGAGACTCCCTCCAGGAGCTTGCCTAACCCCCAAACGTGAACCAACTCTTGGATCTCCTATGCAACCGCACTCAGACCATGCTGCAGTAGGAAGCACGCCTAAGGCAAATTGAAAGGCGTGTGGCTTCCATGCCAGAACAGCCTCCACTCTACTGGGGAACCCCTCCTCAGACAATCGTGGTCTCAAGGCATCATCGGTCTCCCCCTCGAAGGCATCGTGCCCATCGTTCCCCACCAAGGCGAGAGCACGTGCACCGTTCCCCTCCTCGGCGTCGCAAATATCGGGGGTCGGGCTCACCTCCAAAAACCCCTCCATCCTCCCCGGATGGTACTTACTGGCCTGACGACTCCCACTCCAGGACCTCTTCACGTGCCTCCTCTAATTCCCGTGAAAGGTCAAGAAGCAGGGCCAAGACCCACAAGAGGCGCCACCAGGGCTCACCATCGAGGAGATCCCCCGACCAGTGCAGGTATCAAGATTTTGACTACGGGGACGTCTCACCAAGTAACTCAAGGAGGTTCTCCAACGAATGACCTTTCACTCGGAAGGTGGATGAATGCCCAATACCGAGGGCCTTGGAGAAACTGCCAGCTCTAAAGATGTACGATGGGACTGGAGACCCAGACCGCCATCTGGCACACTTCTCCCTGATGATGCGCTATAGAGGCGCAAGGGAGCCTGTTCACTGTAAAATCTTTCCTCTCACTCTCAAAAATTCAGCGTTAGAATGGTTTCAAGAGCTGAAGCCAAACTCCATCTCCTCATGAAGTCAGCTGGCAAGAATGTTCGCAACTCGCTTCACTGCCTCCCGGCTGAAGCCCAAGTCAGAAGAGGTGCTGAAGGCAGTCAGGCAGCGTGACGGCGAGACGTTAAGAGAATACATAGAGCGTTTCAATAAGGAGGCTTCATGTGTTCGAAATTTGGAGGACAAGCAAAAGTTATTTTGGATGAAAGATGGCCTAAAAAAAGGAAGTCTCTTCCAAATTGATGTGGGGGTCAACAGACCCGGGAACTTGGGTGAGTTCCTTCAAAAGTCGCAGAAGTACATGGACTATGAAGAGAATGATATGGCTTGCCGTGAGGCAACCAAGACCGGTGACGATAGGGGTGACGCTCGAGAAACCCGGTTGCGAAAGGAAGCAGGAGGGGGCATCGTGAGGCACGACCACGCCGGTTCGCCGAACACACCCTCCTCAACGCATCCCAGGCTAAGATCTTAGCTGAGTGTGCCAATGCTGAATTTAAAAACGTCAAAAGACCAGAGCCTTTAGTGCTGAGGGAAGGCCAGAATCCTTCAAAAAAAATGGTCTTGCTATCACCGAAGCGGAGGTCATGACACCAATGGATGTCGAGCCCTTAAGGACGACATTGAAGAGTTGATTCAGAATGGGAAACTTTTACAGTACATAAAGAAAGATGGTGAGGCAAGTAGCTCATGCAAGAGACCCCGATCCCCCTCAAAAAGGTCCAGGTCCCCACGCAAAGGCAAGGGCCCGGCAAGTCCAGAGGAAGACCAGTGGCCATGGTGATACATGGAGGAGACCCTTTAGATGGGTGTGGAATGAATAAGTCAATAAAGAGAAGGTGGAAGGAAATCCTGAATGTTGCATCCACCTCAACCCCCAAGGAGGGGCCAGCCAGGCCACCTTTGTCCTTTAGTGATCAAGACTTACTCGACGGAAAGCCAAACAAGGACATTTCACTGTTGATATCGGCCGTAATGGCCAATGTTGAAGTGAGAAGAATCTTGGTCGACCAGGGTAGCTCTGTAGACATCATTTTTGAAGATTTGTTGAAAGTGTTGAATATCTCCCCCGACGACCTGACTCCCTATCGAGGATCAGACCTAACCGGGTTCAACGGATCAAAAGCTAAGCCACTTGGCCATCTGGAACTGATGGTTACCTATGGAGACCCTGATGGCGAACAAACTCTATTCAGAACTGTAAAGACACCTTTCTTAGTCCTCCCATGCAAATCCATCTACCAGTGCATCATAGGAAGGCCGACATTAGGCAGGTTGGGGGCAGTAACCTCAACGGTTCACTTAAAAATGAAATTTTACAATTTGGAGAACAAGATTGTAACCCTTCAGGCTGATCTGGCAGCAGCACGCAGATGCTACTACATGAGTGTTAAGAATGAAAAAGAGCTTGCAAAAATAGGGGATCCAGACAAGAGATCTGGAAAAGAAGCTGAGGTGAACCTAGTAGACCTGGATACCAGATACGATCCAGACAGTGATGAAGAGGAGGATGATAGCACCCTTGCCAAGGAGTTAAAGAAGCGCATGAAGAGGCCAGAGCCAGACGGTGAATTCATCTCTATCCAGTTAGGAAAAGATCCCACCAAGACTGTCAAGATAGGCGCCGACCTCCCTGAGGAAGTCAAGGAAAAACTCACTATCTGCCTAAGAGAGAATACTGATCTGTTTTCCTGGTCTGCGGCGGACATGGCAGGGATACCACCTGAGGTAGCTTGCCACAACCTTGCTGTTAACCCAAACACCAAGTGGGTGGCCCAGAAGAGAAGAGCTCAGAAAGGGGAAAAAGCTGAAGCTGCTGCAAAGGCTGTGAAAGACCTCACAGAAGCAAACTTTGTAAAAGAAATTAAGTACACCACTTGGTTGTCCAATGTAGTCCTTGTTAAGAAATCTAATGGAAAATGGAGAATGTGTGTTGATTATACTGATCTTAACAAGGCATGTCCAAAAGACGTCTTCCCCGTTCCTTGCGTAGATAAATTAGTTGATAGCGCCTCAGGTTTTCGTTTATTATCTTTTATGGACGCGTACACGAGATATAACCAAATCCCAATGTTCCCGCCAGATCAAGAGAAAACGGCGTTCATGACAGAACAAAAAAATTATTGCTATCGCGTAATGCCCTTCGGGCTCAAAAACGCTGGGGCAACCTATCAAATGATGATAAATAAGGTCTTTAAGAATCAAATTGGTCGGGTGATCGAAGTATATCTTGATGACATGATAATTAAAAGTAAAAATGATCCAGACCATCTCAAAGATGTGACCAAAGTATTCTCGAAAATCCGAAAAAACAATATGAGATTGAACCCGGAAAAGTGCACCTTCGGGGTTCGAGCGGGGAAATTCCTCGGTTTCTATCTCACTGAGAGAGGTATTGAGGTCAACCCCGATAAGTGTAGGGCAGTGACCGAAATGACTTCACCAACTACAAAGAAAGAAATCCAAAAGCTGACCGGCATGATAGCGGCTTTATCTCGACTAATAGTTCGAACAAACCAACCAATCAGACAAATCCTCCATCGCCCTGATCTGGCTGGGAGAATGATTAAATGGGTAGTCGAGCTCTCAGAGTTTGGAATCAAGTACGAGTCAAGACTAGTCATGAAGGCTCAGATCTTGGCAGACTTTGTGGCCGAAATGACAACAGCTCCACAAGATGGTAACGTGGAGGCAGCGTGGACTCTTCACGTGGACGGGTCCTCAAATAGTAAAGGAAGTGGAGCAGGTCTAATACTTGAAAACTCGGAAGGACTAATGATCGAAGTATCCTTGACATTTTCGTTCTCCACATCCATCAATCAAGCAGAGTATGAGGCCTGCATAGCCAGCCTACAGTTGGCCAGAGACATCGGTGTAACACGAGTTGAGCTTCACACAGATTCGCTTTTAGTAGTCTCTCATATCAACGCTGCATTTGGCGCTTATGATCCAGTGTTACAAAAGTACCTAACCAGAGTGCGCGAGCTCTTACAATTGTTTAAAAAAGCATAAGTAAAACATGTACCCAGGGGGAAAACACCAGAGCTGGCATACTCTCCAAGCTTGCCAGCACCAGAGTACCCGGGAACCATCAGAGCGTCATTCAAGAAACTCTGTTCCGACCTAGTGTTCCTCTAGACAGTGGATCGCCCACTTCCATCCTCACCGTCGAGGCAAGCCAAAATTGGATAACCCCAATTCTCCGGTATATCCTTGAAGGACAAGAACCCATTGACGCAAAAGAAGCAGCTTCCGTAAGAAGGCCAGCTGCGTCCTACTCGGTCATTGAAGGAAGAATTTTTCGTAGAGGTTTCTCGATGCCTCTATTAAAATGTGTAGAAGGAACAGAAGCGGACTATGTTCTCGCAGAGATCCATAAAAGGGATCTGCGGACAACACCTAGGAGGACGAGCCTTGGCAACAAAAATACTTAGAGCGGGCTATTACTGGCCCACAATGAGCGAGGATGCACAAAATTATGTCAAGAAATGTGACAAGTGCCAAAAGCACACTAACGTGCACACCGCTCCTTCATCAGAGATGACATCCTTGACCTCTCCCTGGCCTGTCGCCTGGTGGGGGATTGACCTCTTAGGTCCCTTCCCCCCGAGCCTGGGGCAGGTAAAGTATCTGATCGTGGCAGTTGGCTATTTCACCAAGTGGATTGAATCTGAGCCCCTGGCCACCATCACGGCAAGAAACTGTATAAAGTTTTAAGAAGAACATCATGACCAGATTCGGCATACCGGAGGTAGTCATCACTGACAACGACACACAATTTGCAGACAAAGGATTTAGACAACTGATGATCGACCTAGGCATCAAACATCACTTTACCTCCGTGGAGCATCCACTGACCAATGGTCAGGCAGAGGCAGCCAAGAGAGTAATCTTGAGAGGATTACGAAGGAGGCTCGATGAGGCAAAAGGTAGCTGGCCAGAAGAGCTACCTTATGTCCTGTGGGCATACAGAACCACCCCACCCACACTCATCAATTGGGGAATCACCTTTCCATTTGGCATACGGAACAAAAGCAGTCATACCCGTGGAGATTGGAGAATTGAGCTGGAGGACCAAACACCCAAACCCTCCGGAAATCAATGAGCAAAGGCTTCGAAAGGAGTTGGACCTTGTAGAAGAATTCAGAAACCAAGCAGCCCTCAAGGACATGGTAATCAAACAAAAGATGGTAACGAGGTTCAATGCCAAAGTGGTCCTTCAAACCTTCGAGGTGGGTGACCTAGTCCTACGAAGGGCAAACGTGGGTTCGAAGAATGCATCCCAAGGAAAGCTAGCCCCTAACTAGGAAGATCCATACAGAATAATCACAAAAACAGGGAGCAACGCTTTCCAATTAAAGACTTTGAGCAAGAAACCAATACCTAGAACTTAGAATGCCGACAAGTTAAGAAAATTTGTTGTATAAACAGAACATAAGTGTTAAAAATGAAAAACCAATGTAACAACATGAACCATCAATATGCATGAATGAATGAAACGTTATTATCATATTATTTTGCAAATATTTACAATAACTTGCAGGTCAGAAAGCCAAGTCCCGACACAAACTGCGGGGGACTAAGTAACTAACACGAAAGCCTGATGGTAGAAAGGGGCGGCATGAGATCGACGCTGCGATCGTTTGCGCTTTCCTATAAACCAAGGCGCGAGTCGACCCACTCGCTTCGTGAAGCAACTTAAAACGTGTTGCAACCTCTGAAGGGCGAGTTAGAATCAGACCGGGTTCTGGTAAACTGTCCCCAGAGCATACTCGACAAAGAGATGGCACTGCCTAGAACGAAAGATCGATAAAAGCAACGTTGATGATTCATGCAGTAAATTCACGCATGGTAAAACAAAAACCAGCGTTAAAGCAAACATGAACGGGTCATCGTCTAAAAATTACATAAACATAGATTAAGGCGACCTCGAAACAACGATGAGGCCCCTGTCACAACTCGAAAGTGCCAACAAGAAGTACATAACTAAAGGAAATTCAAACAAATACATGATCATGGAGAATCAGGAGAGGCTGAGGCAATGATTTCATAACCAGACTTATTGGCACGAGCCTTCACAATCTTCCCATGCCGAACCTCATGATCGAAATGGATGATTGAAGGATCCAATGTTGCTTCTGGATACAAGCAGCGAACCTGGGCCAAGCACTTCTTGAAAGAGGCCTTGGCAAAATCCTTGGCCTTAGGCGCCACTGTTTACAAATTTTCTTTGGATTCCTGCTTCACCTGACTTAACTCCTTCTGAGAGCCTGCAAGCTGGCCATGAAGGTCTCTATTTGCAGCTTCGAGCCTTTTCATTTTCTCATCTGACACAGACCGAGACTTCTTTAATTCCTGCACGGCACTCTCGGCATTAGCAAGTTCCATCTGGAGCTTTTCCTTCTCCAACTTGAATCACTCTCGCTCCTCACTAATCCCTGCAAAAATAGATTGCAACATAAATCGGAATCAAAGGCATATAAACTAAATTTATGAAAATCACAGGAGTAGGAGAATTAAAGATTACCTGACTCAAGGTCCGCAATTTTAGCCTCACGTTTCTTGAGCAGGACAGAACCATAGTCGGTCACTTGAGAGGACAAAGCAAAGGGATCACTCTGGTAAGCCTCATACCCAGCCCGGTCGAAGCCTTCAAAAAGCACCCCAGGGGAAGGAGGGTTGCTCCTATCTTTATGATGCTTGGGGTGCCCAATCTGGGCACCTTTGGGTGACACCTGCAGATTCTTGCACTTTCGATCAGATAGTAACCGGGCTTGAGACTTGTCTTTCCCATGAGAACTCACTCCTAAGGACGTCCCTGCCTTAGACTTCGATCCAGATACCTTACGAATGGTCTTAGAAGCAGGAGGCGAAGGAGTGAGACGAGCTGACTCTGCGGCTTGAGCATCATCATCACCAGCCCAAGAAAGAAGGTCATCAAAAGACCCCTCCGTGCTCATTTTATCTGAAAAATAAACAGAGATTATGAGAAACAAATATTCAAACATACTACGCATAAAAGTAGATCCAACAAGATAAACTACCCAAGGCTGTGATAACATCCACCACGCTCTCACATTTCACTATATCCCGAACTTTGATGGTGCGACCCTTCAACTTTTTAACCACAGCTCGAAGCAAGGCCCAAGTTCGTCGGTCCTCCGAGTAGTCTCCCCTGGAATACGTGACACACTCCTCACTCCAAGACAAGGGGAAGTTCTTCTCGTCAAACTCATCATTTTCATCTAAGGTTCCCATAGCCCTCGCCGCATTATCGTCACTAGGCACGACCCAGAAATACTTGTGCCTCCACTTCTTCTGAGAATCCGCATTCCTCTTAAAAATTGGAAGGTTAAGTTGGTTGCGAAAACACACATGCTCATAACGATATCGATCCGAGCCACGAATATGTCTCTAAGAGACCTCGAAAACGGTAAAGAAAACATCGCTAGACGGAGTCTTCCGCATAGCCCGCATCACAAGCTCGAAAGCCCTCAGAAAGGCCCACCCGTTAGGATGTAACTGGGAAGGGGCGGCCCCAATGAATCTGAGAATTTCCTGCTGAAAAAAGGTGAAAGGGGGAGGGGCAAACACCTATCCTGGACAAGATGCAGTGGTAAATCGTGAATTTCAAGGTTTTGGGAGTCTGGCAGATACACTCTCCTTGCTTAACACCCTCTAACCGCCACTCTTGGCCTGGATCCCCAACAAAGCACTCAAGGTCCAACAAGTCCTTTTCAGAACTAAAAATACTCTTTGCACCATGAAGAGTCCGAGAAACCCAATCATAATCAACCTCATCAAACTCTTTCGGCTCGGATTGAACCAGCTCTACCTCCTCAATTTCAGATTCAGAGCCAGACATCTCAGAAGTTACTGGCGAGTTTGGGGACTTCGAGGAGTCAAGATCTTTCTTTCGCCTGACAGGCATGCGACCACCGTACAGGACTTTCCTCACCGTCTGCTTAGTGCGGGGAATCAACTAAACCTGCAGGGTGGGGCATATAGTCAAAACAAGTATCTAATAAGAAAAGGGATGACGTGTTCTTGACAAGCCCCCCCTCTTGAGGCCGCCTAAGCATAGTTTAAAAGAAGGGGAAGGGCCTACGTATCCAAGACTTTCCGAAAATAGAGACCAAAGAAAATTAACGTTTATCAGATGCTGAGACAAGCAAAATACCTTGAGTTGGACGCTTGGATCAAATGATGGCCCGACGCGCTGAGATTTTGATCCTGAAAAAGTCACGAGACAAAAGGGTTAGCATAAAGATAGCACACTTCATTGGTACAGGAGAAGAGATCACAAAAGTAGCATGTGAGGGAATAAAATGATGCATGAAGTGATGGACCTAGCATGTGAGGGAATGAAATGATGAGTAAAGTGATGGACTTGGCATGTGAAGGAAAGTTCACTCTCCGCTCTCCCCTCATCTCCTGCTTGCCCCACTCTCTGCTCGCCCTCATCTCCCGCTCTCCCTCATCTCCTGCTCGCCCCACTCTCTGCTCGCCCTCATCTCCCGTTCGCGTCACTCCTCTGCTCGTCCTCATCTCCTGCTCGCGCCACTCCTCTGCTCGCCCCTCACCCTCCTGCTCGCCCTCTCGCACCTAAGCTCCATGAGCTAATCAAGACTACACAAGAAAGAAAGAATGTACCTCCAAATTTCCATTGCTGAAGATGTGGTCGGTCCTACGCAAACAGCGCAAAGGAAGACTTGATCGGGCCAAGAGGAATAGTTATGGTCGCCCCTCCCTCTTTCTCTCTCAAAGGAACTCGCCTCACACCCCCTTCTCTCTCTAAGAAGTTTTGTTTTGGCCCTTGACAAGAGTAAATGTGAAAGGGGACCACCCCTTATTTATACAAGGTAAAAAATGATTAAAAATTACTTACCATCAATCACCTCGATCAAGGCAAATCAGTAAAAAATATCAAGAGACGAACAAGATAATTGCTGTGATCAGCCGTCAAACTGAACAGGCGCGATGACTGCACGAGCCGTGAGAGTGATCCAGCCTAGGAAGGCATCCTTAACGACAACATCAAGTCAAGACATCCCCTAGGATAATCTCGACTTGAGGGGCAACTGTTCTGGGCTGGATCATGAGACCCACCCCAGGAATTGGACATGGCTAAGCCCAATAAACTTTGGCCCATATCCATGATAAATCAGCCCATTAATGGCTATCATGCTTCAATGGCTCAGATTCACCTGACTAATCCGACGGCTCAAAGATGGCACAAATCCCTATTAATACTGACATGCTTGGCCATTAATAGGTAGATTCTCATTCCTTGCTATCCTACTCTATTATCCCCAATATTGACTTGAGCGTCGGAGTGGTTTCGCAGGTACCCCACCTGGGAACGTTTTGACATCAACTCATCATCATCAGTCCTGCTCGTCCCAGGTCCGATCACAAACAGGCCCGGTCACAAGCAGGTCAGGTCACAAGCAGACCAACTCACAAGCAGCACTCCATGATCCTACCCATCCAAGCTTGATCAGTCCCCTACCTCCTAGTGCTATCAGAAGTTCAACCAGGTAAAGCAACTAACTACCCTACCAACTACCTGCTCGGTCCAATCCGTGGTGAGGTACCTGGTGCTATCAGAAGTTCAACAAGGTAAAGCAACTACCCAACCAACTACCTGCTCGGTCCAATCCGTGGTGAGGTAAAGGTACAGAACAAAATATATATATATATATATATATATATAGAGAGAGAGAGAGAGAGAGAGAGAGAGAGAGAGAGAGAAGAAAATTGAACATATCTTATCTCTACCTATCCATCAATAAAAATAATCATAAGAAATAAATGGAAAGAGATAGAAAAGAGTTTCTATTGCTACTTCAATAGATAGTATGCTCTATGTCTATTGACTAGATCTTATGGAAAAATAAGATAGAGATGGGTGTTCTACATAGGAAATCTTTTTTCGTAATTGCAGGAAGTTTCGGGCTCAACAAGACTCTCACAATCTTTAGTAATATCAAGTCACACTTGAGTAAACTTACAATGTATGCTAGCACATGTTAACTTACAATGTTACTTTTATGTTAAACACTCTGAATTCATTGATGTATTTGTTTTCGACTCTTGTGTTTTTTTTTTTGGGCATACAACTCTTGTGTTTTCTAACTATATACATGCTTGCAGTTGATGATGTGGAAAACAAGTTATGTTATTGATAATGACATTATGTTTAAATTCATTATGGACTTCTCTTTTTATGGTCGTATTAAGAAGAAATGCTAGTATTGTATTGTAGTATCCAGAAGGAAGCGTGTTGATTTGAGAATAAACAAACACTCTGACTCTTATTAGTGTTTGTTCTTAACTATGATCGGACATTGTTAGCTAGTTTTTTGGTACTTTATAATGTTGGTAGAAACCAATTTGCAGCACAATTGCAATTAGATCGGACAAGCCACAAACAGGAAAAAGGGAAAATCAGCATTTATTTATTCTTTCTTCTATCTTTTTTTGGTAAATCAATGTATCCTCCACGGCGACTGTGGAGATTAACCATTCAAGATATTTGAGGTCCATTTAAGGGGTTGATTTCTCCCAACAAATATTTTTCCATACGCACCGGCTTATTCTCTCTTCTATTAATAGATTGCTCGTGAATTTCTATATTTATTTTAAAAATGGCTTAATTACAGTTTTGGTCCCCCTATTTTCACCAATTCATGATTTTAGTCCCCCATGTTTATTTTTCACGAATTTAGTCCCCCTATTTTCCAAATTTGTAAAATCAAAGTCCCCCTCTAATTTGGTCAAAATTGGTGCTGAGTTGTCACACTGAGTTATCCTACGTGGCTGACACCTTGTTGGAATTTAAATTTAAATTTCTTATTTTTTCCCTTCTCTTCGTTTCAGCCTTCTCTTCTTCGTTTCACACCATGAAAGCCTCAATGGCGAAACCCATGCATTTCAGCAAACTCCCTCATCGCTCTCTCCCTCCCACTCACAGATTTCTCTCCCTCTCTCTCTCTCTCACCACCATATTTGGAAAATTTGGAAGACATGACGAGAATCATCTTGTTCAAGTGTCGCATGGATCGATGGAGAGATCGCAAAGTAGAGAAGAGGTGAGATGAGCTCAACAATTATAGCCAGTTTGGATCCCACTCAGTTCGATGACAACGGCGGTTTCGAGGTTCCTCTTACGCGGACACCAATTTCCAGTAATCACATTCACCGCCCACCCTAGAAACCCAAACACAAAACGACCGCGTTTGGTGACAAGGAGAATTTCCCCTTTTCCCTTCCTCTCCCACTCACAGTAACAGTTACGGTTATCAAATCGATGACTGTAGCTGAAGCTTGGATTTCATTTCTTCCAGACTAGATTCTGATATTAGCGCCGTTCAAACTGTTTCTTCTTCTGCATCGGAGCTGGAAAAGAAAGGCACTTATTTCAACAATTCAATAGAGCCTAAGCTAATTGTCAAAAAAAAAAAGAGTCTAAGCTAGTGGCGTCAAGAACAAACTCACTAAACTATGTAGAGGTTGATTCCAACCTTAACTTGTGCGATGAGTTTGATCCCTCAGTTCAATGTCCCCTGTGTGAGTTCGATATGTTTGACTTGAGTGAGGAACAACATCTTCATAACCAATCATTGTTTTGATAAAGGAGATGGGGTATTGTAGCGACCGAAAAATCCGGAGGAGGGATTCTTCGTTGTTTTGAACAATGGAGCCGCCATCAATATTTATTTTTAGGAAAACATTGAAAAAACCTTCGTTTTTGGGTTCGGGGGTCGATTAAGTGCGGGGAAGGTACTAGCACCCCGCAACATCCTAAAAATGTTACCTTTTAATTAAATGTGTAGAAAAATTAGTTTAAAGAAAACATTTTAATTTACCCTTTTTATTATTTGCAAAAAAAACGGAAAGGAAGACTTAATAAAAATTTTAGTTTTTTTTGCGCTCGACAGGAGTGGGCCCCTGCTCCTACGTATCTCCGGGTGCGATGGAGAAATCAAAGCTACGTAGTTCTCGGTTAGAAAATATTTGTGTGTTGGTATTTTTTATTTTTGAAAAGTTTGCGAAAACTAGAGACCGTTCACGGTGACCAAACAGATAAATCCAGAGTGGTCACCACTAATGGCTTATTCGAAAAAGAAAGTGTTTACAGCGCTCAAACAAGCGGGGCTCAGAGTGACCGCTATAAATACCCGACTTGTGATCGAGCGCTCTGTTCGAAAAAGGGCTTACTGGGAAGCGTGATAAAAAAAAGGATTTTTGAGATTATGTTTGTGTGTGTTTTTTTGTTGATTGAAAGTCCCTTTTTGAAGTTTAGGCGGGTGTTTACGAAGATCAAACGAATAAGTTCAGAGTGATCACCGCTACTAATCCGCTTTGAAAAAAGAAGGTTAGCCCTATCGGTCAAACAAGCTAAGCTCAGAGTGACCATTAGTGACAACATTTTTTTTTACGCGAGTTTGATTGTTTGAAAAAAGGGAAAAAAATGGTTTGGAAACATTATGGTGTGAATAAAAGCGGAATGGGTGGTAGTAAAAAAAAGGGTGCGAATGACAGGGGTGCTGTGTTAAAAATGGGGGGTGCGAACAGTGAGACCGGATCGCTTTTGTGGACTAGGCTGTGTTTTAAAAACATGGGCTTGCAACCAAAAGGGGGTGCTGTTTTACGAGAACGCGGGGTGCAAATAGCGTTTTGACTTTATTTTTTTTACTTTATTTTATTCCGAAAATTACAACAAAACCAACAAATTTTTTTACTTTATTTTATTCCGAAAATTACAACAAAACCAACAAATTAATAGAACAAAAGCAACAAATAAAAAAACAAAAACAGCAACAAATAATAGTAATAATAAAAAAATAAAAACAGTAACAAATATATACAAAAAAACGATTTTTACTAAAAAAAAAAATAGCAACAAATAAAGAAAACAGCAACAAAAAAAGTAAAAACAACAACAAATAAAAAATAAAAGAACGATTTTACTAAAAAAGAAGCAACAAATCAAAAAAAAATAACAACAACTAAAAACTAAAAAACAACAACAACTATATAAAAAAAACGATTTGACTAAAAAAATAGCAATAAATAAAAAAAATAACAACAACTAAAAACTAAAAACAACAACAACTATATAAAAAACGATTTGACTAAAAAAAAGGGCAACAAATAAAAAAAACAGCAACAATATTTAAATAAAAAAAAGAAAAAACAGCAACAATGAAATAAAAAGCAAAAAAAACAATAATAATGTATAAAATTCGAAAATTACATTATGGTACCTTAAGGAAAAAACTTGGCAATGTTGGGAAGAACCTCTTCCCGGATCTCCTTAATACAACAAGATCTTTAAACTAAAAAAAAGAATATTGGAAGGAGAAGAAAAAGAAAAGAAGGGAAAAAATCAAAAAAACAACACTACACTTTTTCAAGAATTTTCTTCTTCCCTTTTTCTTCCAAAAAAATCCCTTTCTTGCTTCATGATTGTGGCCCCTATTTATACAAAAAGGGGTGTCTTTTCTTTCATTTTTCTGACTTCATCTTCACCATACCTTGTACAGTTTTTTTTTTCTGATGGTTTGCAAAAGGGGGTAAAGGGGTATGGGCATGGCAGAGGAAGGGAAATGATGGTTTGTTTTCTCTTTTTTTTGTGTGAGAAAGGAGAGTGAATCCGTGAGTGAGAGAGAATGATGTGAGGAGAGAAAAAAATGGAGTTTAAGGGTTTGGTGGGGAGGGGTATGCGTGGAGATGGGAGAGTGGTGAAGAAAAAAATGAGTGAAGTGTGTGTTGTGAAAGGGGAACCCGTGGGGGGGGGGGGGGAAGAGAAAGAGAGGAGAAAGGTTGAGTGTGAGTTGTGTGTGATGGAGAAAGAAAGAGAAAATGAAGGTTGAGTGTGAGAGAGGGAGAGTGAGCGTGAGATTGAGGAGAGAGGGGGGTAGGATCCGTGGAGTGGGGAGAGAAGAGAGAGGTTGAGTGTATGGGGAAATAAAAAATGGGGAAGTGGGAAGTGTGGGGAAGTGGAATTGAGAGAAAAGAGGAAAGGTGGAGTGTGGAAGGGAGAATGCAATTTTCAAGGAGGAAAAAGGGGGGAGTAGGTCGAATTTTTAGGAGGGGTTTTGGAGAGTGAATGTGGATGATTTTTTAGGGAAAGGGGGGTATTGAATGTGGATGGTTTTTAGGGTAAAGGGGGGTGGTCGAATTAGGGTTTTATGGAGGGGAAATGGGTATGGGTTGGATAGTAATTAGGGTTAGGAGGAGTTGGGTTATGGGTTGGATAGGAATTAGGGTTTGGGGCGAATTGGGCTAGTTTTTTTTTTTGGTTGGGTTGGGTTTCTGATGGCCCAATCCTGATTGCACCTCATCCTCTTTTTTTTTTATAGACCCCCCTCCATTTCCTCCTTTGCTTATATTTTTTCTTCACTTCTAATAAAAATATTTTTGTTAAAAACTCGTGGCAACTAAAATAGAATAATACACGACATGAAAAAGAAAATAATTATTTTTATTAAAAATAAATAAAATTTCTTATTTTTGGATAGGACAAAATTAGGGTATTACAGCTGCCCCTCTTTATTTATATTTTGCTAGGAAATTGGAGGGGTTCCAAATTTCTCGAGGAAAATAGAAATAAAGATAGAAAGACACTAATTTTGTCCAGACAGAGGTTTTTTGTTTTTTTTTTTGAAACTTATGAAAACTGGGTTGCTTTAGACAGAAAGTAAATAGGGATCGCTGGGGATCTGAAGGATTGCTGGGGATCTGAAGGATTGCTGGGGATCTGAAGGAGCACTGAGGCTCTGAAGGGCATGCCTAAGCCTGATGGACCGATGGGTCTGAAGGAGCGCAACTAGCTATGGTACTAGAAATACGGTCTGCTTGTGGGGTGGCCTTTTTCGAGCGGCCGCGAAGGACGTACACTGAGTCTTAGGCTGACACAGCTAGTCTGAAAGACCTGGGGTCGGACGATCTGTCGCGCTCAGTGTCGACACAGCGATCTGGTGGTATGGTTCGAAGTTGTTGCTTGGGCATGTTGATTCGAACCGACCTGAAGGACCTGGGGTCGGATGATCCGTCGCGCTCAGTGTCGACGTAGTGATCTGAAGGTAGAGTTCGAAGTCGTTGCTTGGACGTGTTGATTCAAACTGAACTGAAGGACCTGGGGTCGGTTGATCGGTCGGTTGCTCGATAACGCGATATGCGATCTGGATTGAAGGACCATTGTTGGTCTGAAGGATCTCTGCTAGACTTGGTGCTAACATTGTGATTTGGTTTGATGTAGGATCGATGCTTGTCGCGTCGACTTTTTAAAACTGGAAAGATCGACACTTGAAGTTGAAAAGCAGCAGATGATATGCATATGACATGCATGTAATGTATGCATGTGTGATGATTGGTTTTGAGTGGAATGATGAATGAAATGTAATGGATGACTTTTGTTTTTTGCTTTTGTTTCTTTTTTTTTTCGACTATTTTTGCTCTTTTGCTCTTTCTTGACTCTTTTGCTTTGCTCTTTTGCTTTTTCTTGACTCTTTTGGTTTGCTTCTTTGCTCTTTCTTGCCCCTTCTTGCTTTGCTCTTTTGCTCTTTCTTGACTCTTCTTGCTTTGCTCTTTTGCTCTTTCTTGACTCTTTTGCTTTGCTCTTTTGCTCTTTCTTGCCTCTTTTGCCTTGCTCTTTTGCTCTTTCTTGCCCCTTCTTGTTGATCAACTCGCAGGACTTTCGACGTAAGATACGGGAGTTGCCCAAAGTAGTGCTATTGAAGTGCGGCCTGTTGTTATCATTCGCCTTTTGAAGTGATCTTGTTGGTATTTATCTTTTTTTTTTGCAATTTTATTTATGAGAGATCGCCTCGTTTATGTGACCTTTAGAAATTTCGTAATAATCTGTAATGCTTGTAGTCATGCACATGTTTCACAATTCAATATCACTTACCATAAAATGTCATTTCAAAACAAGGGAAAATAAAGAAGAAGGGAAAGTGTTTGACATTAAGACTGGAGCCGAGTGTGCGAAAGGGACACCGGCTTGAGAGCATATTAAGAATTTGAAAGAAACGAAAAGGCAAAAATACTAAGCAGATCTTTGGGTAGTTAGTATCCTTGAAGTAACAATGTTGGCCGCCCATATTCATGACCTTGATCAACTCACTATCCGGCTTTTGTTGATTGCCTAAACATTTATTTAGTCCAACTTCCTGACCCTAATTTTTGCCTGGATTGCCCCTTCGGGTTTTCAATCCACCGGGTCGCTCTAATTTTTGCCTAGGCCGCCTTTTCGGGTTTTCAGCCTAGCGAGCTTGTTTTTCTTGGCTCATTTTTTTTCTTTTCTCTATATGCATTTTTTAGGCATAGTACTTGACCGCATCAGAATTCATCGGGGGCGGGAAGTATTCGCCCTCTACTTTCATGGGGGTTAGGGCCCCTCCAGAGAATGATTTCTTTACCGCATAAGGTCCTTCATAGTTCAGGGTCCATCTTCCACGGGGATCCTTTTGGATGAGTATGACTTTCTTGGGCACCAAGTCTCCTTGAAATTGTCGGGGATGAACCCTTTTCTGTTAATCTTTCTTTGCTCTTTTCTGATATGACACAAAACAACCATCTTTTTGTTTGATAAGGTTTAATGGAAGTGCTACTTCCATCGCACGGGGTTGCCCCTGTTGAAGTGTGAAACAAGGTCTGATCTCCATGTAAGGTAAAAAGGAGCATTTGAAGGTTACTATCGTCTCTGATATTCTTTGCTTGTCGCCGCAACTGCCTCCTTTATTTTTGGGCGGTACGGGCAGGGGTTATGATGCTCGACTTGGGGTCTCCACACAAACCTTTCCCCACTGTTCGCGATGATCTTGCTTGGAAGGTTGTAACGAAAGACCAAATTTATTGACAATCACTGATTTTCTTACACCGGTGGGTATCTTGTGTCAGACAAAGTAGTGCGAGAGAATTTTCTTGATTCGCTGCCCTTTTGGTGTGATGTTCATTCTAACACCTTTTTGACTTCTCTCGTTCCCAAGTTAATCGTCTCACTTGATTCCACGAGAAGCTGGACCACTTCATCCTCCTGCTTCATTATTCTCATTACCTCTGGAGGAGTTTTCTCAGTTATCTTCTACATCTTCCTTAGTTTGGGCTGATCGAAGCTATGAGTCAACGATATTGTTATTTTCAAGGACAACTTATTTAGATCTGCATTGGTAGAAATTGAAAAAGGATGGAAGAAGAAGCGAATCGAGCGAATGAGCGAAGAAGTTTATGGGAGAATTCAAAATGCTATTTTATTAATATTGATACTGAAAAGAAACATGTGTGCCCTTATTGAAATGTCCTAAGGCCTTGGGCAGAGCCATAGGATTGCATTACAAGAAAATTACTTTGAACTGAAAATCACAAGAAAATCGACGGTCCCCCAATTCATAAGTGCTTCAGATGCAGGATAACGGCGCACGAGGATGATGATGTCCTCTCTAGCATTTTGAACGCCTTCAATAAATGACTCTTCATGCCCCTAGAAAGGGGTTATTGCCTTCATTGAAGTTCAACCATTTGGATTCGATCAGATCCTGAATCACATGTCTCAGCGCCTTGCAGTTTTCCACTGAATGCCCAATTGCGCCTGCGTGAAAATCGCATGTGGCATTTGGGTCGTCGCTGTAACACCCCTTTTCTACCCCTTAGTTCGCACGTCATTATCAGGGTAATTTCATTTTCAAAAATGTTAATTGAGTTGATAGAAAAGAAGTGCCACATCGTCATAAAAATTGAACTTCACCAAACATTCAACACGCCACAGCGGAATAAAAATAATAACTCGCTAAGCCTCTCGAACACGTCGCATACACTCCACATAGTCATTAAATAGTTAAATTAATTAAACTATCAAACTCCAGCCACGCCCCCTAGGTGCTACAGTATCAGAGAGCGACTCGACAACATCCCACAGCTAATAAGGAAGGCAGCAGGTCCTTCACTCGCGGTTACCTGCAGCGTTGCCACAATAGAGCAACATTCCAAGCAGAAGGGTGAGCTCAATTCAATCCATATAATAAATCACATGATAAGCAGTAAGTCAAGTCACAGCACTAGAGTAAACACATCACAAATCATCAATCACGTCATTACAACAACTCATAGAGTAAACACATCACAAATCATCAATCACGTCATTACAACAACTCATCACAATGCCATGCGGCTATATGAGATGCAACCCTCACCAGGGCATATGCATGATGGTACCATACTCGTCACTGCCACTATGGGCGAACATCGTCACTGCCACTGTGGGCGAACATCGTCACTGCCACTATGGGCGAAATGCACATGCTATGAGACACTATGGACACATGTGCAACCACAAATCATCATAATCACAGCATCATCAAAATATGGACCACTAAGGGCAACAACGTCATTTAATTAGCCACTAAGGGCATCCTCGTCGTAATCACATCATCATCAAAATATTGACCACTAAGGGCAACAACGTCATTTAATTAGCCACTAAGGGCATCCTCGTCATAATCATCACAATCACATCATCATCAAAAATATTGGCCACTAAGGGCAAAAGCGTCATTTAACTAACCACTAAGGGCATCATCGTCATAATCATCCATTTTGATACTAAAACGTTAAAATGTTGGCTGTGCGCAAAAAAAGAATTTTTAAAGAATTCAACATGGCTTCACAACGTCCTGGGAGGACCACCGGGGACAGCCTCTTGGGCGCCCAGAAAACACCAGCAAATAATAAGTTTTTATTTTAAAAATATGACACACAGGTAGACGACCGAAAAAGCTTCCCAACACTTTTTGAAACGTTTAAAACGGATGCCCGAGTCAAAAGATATAGCGAAAACAGTTTTATTAAAAATTGGGAACATCCTGGAAATGGCGCCCAGGCACAGGGATCCGGCGCCCAGCAACACAGAATTTGGCAACACAGGCAACAGGCGCGCACACGGGCGCCATGCGCCCAGGGCAGCAACACACGCACTGGCGCGCAACACAGCGCCCAGGAGAGGGGATCCGGCGCCCAGAAACTGGCGCGGCTTAAACAAGTTTGATTCCAGAAATTTGACTCAACTTTGGAGACTCATAACTTGAGCTACACAACTCCAAATCGAACGAAACCAGTGCCAAAACGACCGGCTTTAAGTCTATTTTCAAAAACAATCAGCCACATAATTTTTGGATCAACAAAACAATACCAGTTTTAGAAAAACCGAACAGTGTCCAGAATGCACACATATGGCGCCCAAGGCGCCTAGGGGTTACAAAATCTTATTTCTCATCAATTAAATTACTAATTCAACGCCAAAATTCAATTACCAATATGAACATCAAATTACCACGGTCATCTCCAATTATCATCAATCACAATACCATCAAAACATTAATCAAACACTTGATATGCAATTCACCCTTTTAACAATTAGAACATCACTCTTGCAATTTTAATCATAGAATTCACAATCCAAATCATCATGATCATCCCATACATTCATAAATCAAACATGAAATCACACACATATCAAGAACATGGATAGATCTAGGATGTCCTAACTTACAACCCATCATGCCACCTATTATATAAATCGAATAAAACTCCCCTTACCTCTTAAACGTATGCTCCTTAGGAGATGACCGAATGCACCACTAGAAACCACCGCAACACACGAGCCAAGGCCTTCAAATTGCGCAAACCTCCTCTCCTCTTCTCTCCAAGTCGCAAGCCTTCTCTCCCTTTTCTCCTCATGTGCGCCACTCTCCCTCTCAATTCGCCTCACCTCACTCCTTTTTCTAAAAAAAATGTGCTAATGAGCACTAACCCCTAATTTTTTTGATTAAATATGCGCCTAGGTCATGGGTCATGGGCTCTCCTCAGCTTAAGCCCAATTTAATTGTCAACACCACCTCCTACTACAATACCACACCTTATTATATGCTATAATTTTTAATTATACTAATTAAATAAAATAAACGCCTAAATACTTAATTAAATAAATTAATTAAATATTTTGGGGTGTTACAGTAGCCCCTCGGGAAAGGAGGTTCAATAGGTCTCATCGGGCGGGGGGAGATTAAGTTGTGACTGGTGAGGTGTTTGAACATGTCTGAGTAGGATACGGGAATTGGATCAAACGGTACATGTTTCCTTTCTGGATAGTTTGGTGGCCCATAGATTCTACTGGTTTGGGTAGAGAAGCGCAGGGCTTGGGGGCGGTTTTTGGAAGCGTAAGAGGCTTTCCCTGGTCCTGTTATGGAATTGGTTTCTCCTTCATCGTTTTCGGTTGAACCGTGAGTAATTTTCCCGTTTCTCATTCCGCTTTCTAATCTTTCCCCTATGGTGACCATGTCTGAGAAGTTAGAGGATACACTCCCAATCAACCTGTCATAGAAGGGTGACTGCAAAGTGTCCCTGAACATGGATACCATCTCCTTTTCCAGTAAAGGTGGTGCCACCTGCGCTGCTAGTCCTCTCCAACGTTGGGCGTACTCCCTGAATGATTCATGGCTTCTTTTCACCATATTCTGCAACTGTGCTCTATCAGGAGCTATGTCGATGTTGTATTTATATTGCTTGAGGAAAGCATCGGCCAGATCTTTCCAACATCGAATGTGGTTGCGTTCCAACTGCATGTACCATCTTGAGACTGCCCCAGCTAGACTGTCCTGGAAGTAGTGAATGAGCAGTTTATCATCATGTGCAAAGGCAGCCATTTTTCTACAATACATGGTCAGATGGCTAGCAGGACAGGTTACACCTATGTATTTATCAAAATCTGGCACTCTGAATTTGGGAGGAATGACTACATTAGGGACGAGACACAAGTCATAAGCGCCGGTTGCCCCAATATTGGATCCTTCAACTGCTCTCAACATTTCCTCAAGCATTTGTAGTTTGTCTTTGGCTTGAGGGTTCTCCATAGAGTAATTGTGAGGGATCCCACTCATACCATAGTAAGGATGAATTATTGGAACTATGGATGGGTTCACATTTGGGGTATGTGAATGAGTGGGATTCCTGAGGTCGGAACCCTGAGCTTGAGCGTCAACTATCGGCGGTGGGGGGCAGCCAAGTGGGAGTCTTTGTGGTGCGATGACGGGGTTCGGGTTTTGAACTTGTGGTGCCCCCGAATTACCATCGTGACCCGTCGGTGTAAGCTGTTGTTGTCCCACGACTCCTGAGGGACCGTCTTCTGGATTAGCATCGACTGTCGGAGGTGTGTAACCTTGTGGAAGTCCGTAAGGAGGCCATATGTAACCTTGTCCATTTGGCCCAGTAGGGGGCATTGTATGCGGGATCCCGACTCCATTGGGAGGAGGAGGGTTGGTTACTTGATTTTCTGTGTTCCCAGCGGAGACATCTTCACTTGTGTCTTTGCCCCTCAAAGCTTGTAAAACCTTTAAGATTTCAACCATCTGTTCTTTCATCCCATCTATTTCTGCCTTAAGCTCTTGATTGCCTAGGTTCTGATGTGGATTGCCTTGATCTGGGTTATCTTGAGGCGGATTGTCCTGATTTTCTTCCATGTTTCTAGCCTGAGAACGAGTCCAATATCGATGTTGACGCACCAGCTTGCTTTCTTTTTTTTTTTTTTACGCTCTGTTGATAGAGTACATGATATGAGTATATGAATGGATGAAAATATGAGTGATGCATGGACAATTGAATGAATGGGAACATGTATGTGTATGCTTAATGAAATGAATGCATGTAAGGACTTTTATCATTTTTTTTTTGAAATAATGATTCTGTATGATGGATGAAAGAAGAATGATGTTGCACGTGTTAAAAAAAGAAGTTTTTTTTTGGTCATTCAACTTTGAGAAAGCATTAACTATGTGTCTCATCATATACACGTAAAAAGGAAAAGGAGATAGATGATTTTTTTTATGGCTTGATGATTTTTTTTTTTTTTAAAAAAACAATATCTGCGATGATGCAGCGGGTAGGTGAATTGCCCTTGTGTCCTAAACAGGTTAGGGCTTATATATAGGTCACGGTCTAGGGCTACTTGTGTGATCAATCTCTCAAGTGGCTCTAATCACTTCCTCACGAGGGTCTCCAGAGCTGAAATCTCCTTTGTGATATGATCCACAACGATAGCGAGCTACCTGGTGTGGGATACCACGAAAGAGCGTACTCTGGCTGAGGCTTTCATGAGAGTCAGACAGATAAAATCCAGAATGACTGACACTAATCGCCTCCACTCGTCCTAGGTTTTTTTTAGACCCGGGTATAGGGCCCCGCTCAAGAGTGTGTGCAATAAACAAGTGTAATTGATGTGTGTGATATAAACAACCTAAACTACCCATGCTGCAAAAGAAATACAGATAATAGTGCAAAGGTTTTCTACCCTAAGGTTCAATAAAGCAAATAAATAGATAAATAAAAAAGACATGCGAATAGTAGGGCTAAGGGTAAATAAAGTACTAAACTAACAAATATCTACACATTTAACTAAATTAGGCTTGACCCTCTTAAATAATCCCCAGTGAAGTCGCCAGCTGTAGCGACCGAAAAATCCGGAGGAGGGATTCTTCGTTGTTTTGAACAATGGAGCCGCCATCAATATTTATTTTTAGGAAAACATTGAAAAAACCTTCGTTTTTGGGTTCGGGGGTCGATTAAGTGCGGGGAAGGTACTAGCACCCCGCAACATCCTAAAAAGGTTACCTTTTAATTAAATGTGTAGAAAAATTAGTTTAAAGAAAACATTTTAATTTACCCTTTTTATTATTTGCAAAAAAAACGGAAAGGAAGACTAAATAAAAATTTTAGTTTTTTTTGCGCTCGACAGGAGTGGGCCCCTGCTCCTACGTATCTCCGGGTGCGATGGAGAAATCAAAGCTACGTAGTTCTCGGTTAGAAAATATTTGTGTGTTGGTATTTTTTATTTTTGAAAAGTTTGCGAAAACTAGAGACCATTCACGGTGACCAAACAGATAAATCCAGAGTGGTCACCACTAATGGCTTATTCGAAAAAGAAAGTGTTTACAGCGCTCAAACGAGCGGGGCTCAGAGTGACCGCTATAAATACCCGACTTGTGATCGAGCGCTCTGTTCGAAAAAGGGCTTACTGGGAAGCGTGATAAAAAAAAAGGATTTTTGAGATTATGTTTGTGTGTGTTTTTTTGTTGATTGAAAGTCCCTTTTTGAAGTTTAGGCGGGTGTTTACGAAGATCAAACGAATAAGTTCAGAGTGATCACCGCTACTAATCCGCTTTGTGGACTAGGTTGTGTTTTAAAAACACGGGCTTGCAACCAAAAGGGGGTGCTGTTTTACGAGAACGCGGGGTGCAAATAGCGTTTTGACGCTAAAAAGAAAAATGGTTGCCGGGGGTGCAAATAGCGTTTTGACGCTAAAAAGAAAAATGGTTGCCGGGGGTGCAAATGGCGTTTTGACTCTAAAAACGGTTGATCGGTTTATTTTTACTTTTTGCTATTTGACTAAATTACTCTTCATTTTTTTTTGGGGAGAATGATTATTATTATTACCCTTTTTTTTATGAAGGTAGTGGTATTAGTAACCATTTATTTTGGAAGGAGAAAAAAAACACATTTTTTTTTTACTTTATTTTATTCCGAAAATTACAACAAAACCAACAAATTAATAGTTGGTTGTGGCCCCTATTTATACAAAAAGGGGGTAAAGGGGTATGGGGGTGTCTTTTCTTTCATTTTTCTGACTTCATCTTCACCATACCTTGTACAGTTTTTTTTTTCTGATGGTTTGCAAAAGGGGGTAAAGGGGTATGGGCATGGCAGAGGAAGGGAAATGATGGTTTGTTTTCTCTTTTTTTTGTGAGAAAGGAGAGTGAATCCGTGAGTGAGAGAGAATGATGTGAGGAGAGAAAAAAAATGGAGTTTAAGGGTTTGGTGGGGAGGGGTATGCGTGGAGATGGGAGAGTGGTGAAGAAAAAAATGAGTGAAGTGTGTGTTGTGAAAGGGGAACCCGTGGGGGGGGGGGAGAGAAAGAGAGGAGAAAGGTTGAGTGTGAGTTGTGTGTGATGGAGAAAGAAAGAGAAAATGAAGGTTGAGTGTGAGAGAGGGAGAGTGAGCGTGAGATTGAGGAGAGAGGGGGGTAGGATCCGTGGAGTGGGGAGAGAAGAGAGAGGTTGAGTGTATGGGGAAATAAAAAATGGGGAAGTGGGAAGTGTGGGGAAGTGGAATTGAGAGAAAAGATGAAAGGTGGAGTGTGGAAGGGAGAATGCAATTTTCAAGGAGGAAAAATGGGGGAGTAGGTCGAATTTTTAGGAGGGGTTTTGGAGAGTGAATGTGGATGATTTTTTAGGGAAAGGGGGGGATTGAATGTGGATGGTTTTTAGGGTAAAGGGGGGTGGTCGAATTAGGGTTTTATGGAGGGGAAATGGGTATGGGTTGGATAGTAATTAGGGTTAGGAGGAGTTGGGTTATGGGTTGGATAGGAATTAGGGTTTGGGGCGAATTGGGCTAGTTTTTTTTTTGGTTGGGTTGGGTTTCTGATGGCCCAATCCTGATTGCACCTCATCCTCTTTTTTTTTTATAGACCCCCCTCCATTTCCTCCTTTGCTTATATTTTTTCTTCACTTCTAATAAAAATATTTTTGTTAAAAACTCGTGGCAATTAAAATAGAATAATACACGACATGAAAAAGAAAATAATTATTTTTATTAAAAATAAATAAAATTTCTTATTTTTGGATAGGACAAAATTAGGGTATTACAGGTATGGTTGTGTGTGAGAGAGAGATCTGTGAGTGAGTGAGAGAGAGATCTGTGAGTGAGAAGAAGAAGATGACAGAGAGGTTTTGAGGAATGAATTGAAAGGAGAAGATTGAAGTGTTACGGGAGGGGGTTGTGAGGGAGATGAGAGAACACTGCTGAGAGAGATGAACAGTGCCTACGTGGCAGTCTACGTGGACTGCCACGTAGGATTTTTGGTCAAAGTCAGTTTTAATTTTGACCAAATTAAGAGGGGGACCTTGGTTTTACAAATTGGGAAAATAGGGGGATCAAAATCGTCAAATTAAAACTTTGGGGACCAAAATCGTGAGTTGGTCATAATAGGGGGACCAAAACTGTAATTAAGCCTTTAAAAAATTATCTAGTAAGGATAACACCTAATTTCCTACAAAGACAAAATAAAATTTTATGTATTTCTATGTAAAATATTTTTCTTGTGGGGCATCGGTCCCTGTTTTTTTTGACAATACTTCCCTGTTTATTATATTCACGATCATTTATAATACTTTTTTTCATGTCATCATCGTTATCACACTTTTCGGTCTTTATGTATTTTTTTTGTTTGTCAAAAAAAGTCTTTATGTAAATTTTGATAGATTTCTTTTTTATATATATATATATTTATATTCTAATATCACAAACATCAGATTTATTACTATTGTTTAACCTTTTTTCTATATACTATCTTTTTTAGATGTCATTAATCTACTGCCCATTAAAATGCCAAATGTATCGTACAAGAATGAAATAACTTTTTTTATATATAAAATTCATGCTGCTTAGAGTGAAGTATTAAAAAATTTGAAAAAAAATTCACCCATAAATATTAAAAAAGTTGAAAAAATTTCACCCATAGACTTTGAAGTCTAGCTCTACCCCTAAGGGTATATGATTAGTTGAAGAGAAAGTGGGGTGAGAGATAAGTTGGAGAGAGAAATAGAATGTTCTTTTGATTCGTTTAGAAGAGAAATAGAGGAGAGCGATGAAAACCATTGCATCAAACTATTTTTCGAATCTCTCCAAAGTGGAAAAGAAATGAGAGATTAATGGTTATTTCTTGTATATTTTACACTATGCCTTTAAATTGAAAATTAAATAAATTTTAAAGGATTTTTCAAGGTCATTCTTGTAGTTCCAAAAATTATCAACAATTCTTTTTTTCTTCTTCTATTTCTCTTCTTTTTTCCTTATGTCATTCATACTTAAATATATTCTACTTTTCACCTATATATCTTCTATTTTTCTCTTCTCACACTCTTTCTCACCTATTCCTTGAGTATTTCTCTCTTCTCTTTCTCACCTCATATTCTCTTACAAATTTCTCTAAACAACCAATCATACCCTAAGGGTGTGTTTGAGAGTTTGGAGGGGAGGGGAGGGGAGGACATGGTATTAATAGTGGAAATTGTTTAGTGATGAGTAGAAATATTATCCCTCTAAACCCCTACAAACCCATCTCCTAGTTTATTTTTGAAGCCTCTCCAAAATCCCCAAATTTGAAGGGTTTTTGAGGGACACAAAAAATAAACTAAGAGAAGAGTTTGAGGGGGTTTATGGTTATAACTTTTTTCCCAATAACTAAAGAATCCCAAAAACACCCTAAAGGTCACTAGTTCAGCCGTTCACCATCATTAGCATCATTGTTGAAGCTAGGAGCTCATTCCTTCGTGTAACAACTCCCTTTCTTTTCCAAAGAATTTTTTTGGTTAATATAAAAGCCCCTTTTTGCTAGTCTGTTAATTAGTCACGGAAGAAAAAATTTAGTTTCTAAGATTTGGATTCTAGACTCCTGGCTTACAACTCCTCTATAATGTCTCTTAACGAACCAACAGAACTACTATTTGAGACCTATTTTTCCATTCATACTATTGAGTTGAGTTCACATTTTATGCACTTTCATAGACTAGTATTTGCTGCAGAAATGTTAAACAATCCATTTTGGAAAAAAAAAATTCACATTTTTCTATGTTTTTAAGGTGGAAAATGCCCATGTGATTTGGTGCACTATCCACATGGTTTGTGTTTATTTGTGGTGTGGTTTGTTTTTATTTAAGGTTTTTTTTTACCCCAATCACATAACAATATACCGCCATCGACCCTGCGAAAAGACGCAATTTCCCTTCACAAAATTTAAAAAACCCGAACGTATCCTGATTTCAATTTTTTTTTGAAAATCGGATTTATGTATCTGAGGTAAATCCGATTTCCAAATCGGATTTATGTATCTGTGAGGTAAATCCGATTTCCACTGAAAATTTTAAAAATTTAAAAGCGGATTTATTTAAGATGGGGTAAATCCGCTTTTAAAAATAACAAAGCGGATTTACCTTAAGTGGGGGTAAATCCGATTTTGTTATTTTTAAAAGCGGATTTACCTTATATGGGGGTATATCCGCTTTTAAATAACAAAAGCAGATTTACCTTATGTGGGGGTAAATCCGCTTTGTTAACCTAATTAATAAATAAATTCGGATTTACCTAATTAATAAATAAATAAATCAGTTCAAAAATTAGATACGAATTTCGACCGTCTTTTGGTTCTGTTTAGTGTGTAGTTCGTTAACACGTGACGATGTTGTACGTCGAGCGAATAATTTAGGTTAAAAAATCGGTTCTCGGCAATCTGCTCAAATTGTAATGAAACTACGACCATTAAAACCGAAAAAAATCAACGATCAAGACTCCTCAAGAAAAAACTTCTTTCAGGACAGGGGACTTCAGAATCTCAAATTTCATCGTTTACTATTTTTTATTAATTTTTTTAATTTTTCATAATTTCCAAAAAATCTAAAAAAATTTGCATAAACTTATTTTGGTTTTATTAGATTTTTAGTGGTGTTTTGATAATTTTTGAATTAGTTTTGACTCTTTAACGAATTTTTAGTAGCATTTTTATAGCTTTTTTTAAAAACTTAAATAAAAAACAATTATTTTTAATAACAAGATCGGATCTACCTTAGGTGAGGTAAATCTGAATTCCTTTTTTTAGGGAAAATCGGATTTATCTACCCACTAGGTAAATCCGATTTGAAAAATAACAAAGCGCATGTATCCGATTTGTTATTTTTAAAGTCGGATTTACCTATTAGGTACCCCCAATTGAGGTAAATCCGCTTTGTTATTTGGGCAGGGCTATTTTAAGGTATATGAGATGTGATGGGGAGTAATATGGGATGTGACGGGGGTAACCAAAAAAAAACCTTTATTGAATCGGGCATCCCCCTGAACAAACTTATCCCCCCTGTCTCCTGCCATAATGCCAAAAGGAGATCAAAAGCGATAACGAAATTATTATGAAATAATACAAAACTTTTCTAGCCACAAGGGACAAAATAATACAGGTCAAATAATAATTTTTAGGTCAATAGTTAATAGTAATTTGAAAGAAAAAGTTATCCGAATTGAAATATTTAAGTTTTTATATCAATAAATTTTTTTGTACCAAATTTATCAATAACATTTTATAAGTGAAAAACTGTACATTTCAAATAAAATAAAGGCTAAATATCACTTTTGATCATTTATCTTTGCTCTAGGTTTCACTTTGGTCCTTTATTTTTTTTTGGTCCGTTTTGGTCCTTTATCTTTCATTTTCGTTTCATTTTGGTCCCTGCCGTTAGTTTTTTCTAACGGACGCCACACTGTCAGTTAACTGCTGACGTGGCGTCTTAAATGTCAATCTGAGGTGGATTATAATTTAATGACGTGACATTTTCTTTTGTTTAAATCAAAAACAAATTAACAAAAACAAAATTAACAAAACCAAAAAAATAAAACAAAAACAAAATCTGGTTTCTGAGTTCCCATCTTCATCACCATGTTCCTCTTCTCACCATGTTTCCATCTTCATCACCAGAAAAACAAAAAAGTAAAACAAAAACGAAATTAAGAATAACAGATCTGGAAACCCAAACTCATACTCATTTCCATCTTCATCACCATGTTCCTCTTCGATTATTAAATCTAGGTTCTTTTTGTTCTTCAATCTTTCTGTTCTTCATTTTGGGTTCTTCGTTGATTATTAAATCTGGGTTTTGATTATTAAATTTGGGTTCGTTGTTCTTCAATTTGGGTTCTTCGTTGATTATTAAATTTGGGTTCTTCGTTGTTCTTCATTTCGTTTTTGTTTTCGTTTTCATTTCGTTTCTAATTGCAATTTCGTTTTCAATTTCGTTTTTCAATTTCAGATCTTCGATTTTTCTTCTTCTTTGTTCTTCATTTCGTTTTCATCATCAAAAACCCAACCCTACAATTTTGTTCTTCTTGTTTTGCAATTTCGTTTTGCAATCTGGGTTCTTCAATTTCATTTTCATTTCGTTTCGATCTTCGATTTTTCTTCTTCTTTGTTCTTGTGTTTTATCTCAGATCTGTTTTAGGGTTGGGTTTTTGATGATGATGATGATGAAGATGCAAAAGATTGTAGGGATTCCAAAATTAATTTCATTCTAGATCTGTTCTTCGTTTTTGAAAATTTCGTTCCAGAAATTAATTTCGTTCCAGATATGTTCTTCCAGAATTTTTTGTTCCAAATCTGTTCCTCACGCAGTGTTAATGTTTTAATTGGAATTTTACGCAGTGTTCTTCAATCTGTTCCAGCGTTTTAATTGGAATTCCACGCAGTGTTCTTCAATCTGTTCCAAATCTGTTCCTCACGCAGTGTTTTAGAAAATGTTTTAATTGTTTTAATGTTTTAATTAGAATTAAATAATATTAATTTTGCCACATCATTTAATGAAGATGGACACCGTGTCAGCAGTTAACTGCCAGCGTGGCGTCCGTTAGAAAAAACTAATGGCAGAGACCAAAATGAAACGAAAATAAAAGATAAAGGACCAAAACGGACCAAAAAAAGATAAAGGACCAAAGTGAAACCAAGAGCAAGGATAAATGGCCAAAACTGATAATTAGCCTAAAATAAATACATAACTATCAACTACACGCAAAGAAAAAGTGAGCAATAGTAGATAGTATCCTCCTAATAGAATGGAAATGAGTCTTATCTATAGCTACACGCAAAGAAAAAGTGAGCAATAGTAGATATCCCCCTTCATAAGATTTTTCTTAACCCATCATCAATCTATCCATGAATCTGTAGGTTAAACTGTCAATATCAGCATAGGTTGTGACTACTATTGCAATCTAGAATCATGACCTAAACATTGTACTTACTGAATGAAGAGCTTATCATCTTCAAAAAGAAAAGAAATCTCTTATCTATTTCTCAAATAAACATTGTACCTGAATCACATAAGTTGAACTGATATCCAATAAAAAGCTCGACTAACTCTGCGTGCAGCATAGCATTACCTAAGCTGAATGAAGGAATAGGCACATTACACATGAGATGGAGGGTATTTATCCTCTTCAAAATTCAATATAACCCAACACTAATAATACAGTGATAATCAGAGATAGATAAATTAAAAAAGATGATGACAAATTTGATCATCAGCATTAAATAAAGAGATGAATAGCAACAAACAAGTACAGAATTATCATGTATCACTACGAGGCATAAGTGCAAAGAGAGCAATGATGTTGTGGAAACTAATGATAACACAAAAGAGAACCTGTGCTATGGAAAAGATCAAGAAGAAGTTGGCAACTTAATAGCTTTAAAAGCAGGATGAAGCAATCCAAGCTCATCTTTCACATCAAGAGGATTACCACTTTCATTCCTCACTCTCTTAACTCTTCTACTACCAAGTGATTTATGAGTAAAACCATACATTTGCAATATCTGGTTATCTCCAAAATTATAAGCACGATCCATTTGTTTCAAACACCTCTCAACAGGATAATCACCAAATTTCCCACAAGGTTTACACCCCACAAAGTGAGTAACAAGTGGCCACCTATGATCACCAAAACCAGGATGGTAATTCTCAATCATCTCTTCATAACGATCAACTAAAATCCCCCAATAACCATGCAAATAATAATGATTCTCAAGATAAACCTTATTCCCCCATTGTTCCTTCCCAGTTGCCAATAAATAAACCATAGCAGATTGATCATCAGCTTCGAAAAACCGGTCGATTCTTTAACTCTCTAGTGAGAATTTTTCCAGCTTCATCTCTAATTTTCCCTTTAGGTCCCATAGGTGCCCAAGCATCAAGAATATCCAATGACCATTGACAATTCCTTAACAGAAAACTACCGGTGTTCAAACCAATCCAATTCTTCTCATCATAAATCATTTCATTCCAACCATGCATCACAAAGTTGTGATCTTTGTAACGTTCCCAAGGAACCTCAAAAGCCATGTCAGTGAACATAGCATCACTATCCATCCACCAAAGAAACTCAACTTCTGGATGTGAAAGCAAAAGCTTCCGAATCAAAGGAAGTTTAGCCCAAAAACCAGCCATCTCAGCATCCAAAAGAGCCATATTGTAGAAAATCTCAATCCCGTGAAGCCTGCAATAATCAATCTTATTCTTAATAGATTTCAAAAGGTAATGATCACCAACGGGATTCTCACACGGTTTGGGAGATGATCCTGTTACAAGAAGAACACGAGGTTTATTGGGAGCGATAAAATTAGGGTAATCGGGGTTGTTTTGAAGCCACCGTGAACGTTGTTCGTCCCAATCGGAGATTTTGGGGCCAAGGGTGTAAGGCGTGTTTGGATCGCGTTTTTCATCATCGCCGCCTTCGTCTTTCAAGATCTTTGATATGTCGAAGGTAGCATAGTTGTTGCTGTTTTGATCGGGTTGAACTTCTTCGAGGACACGGTGAGGTTCCACGCGCCGGCCACGCGAGTAGAGTTTTTGTCGGATCTCGTTTAAGTCTTGTTCGGGGGTACCGAATTTGCCGGCACCGATTGTGCCACGGAGGACAACGACGGTGAGGAAGAGGCAGAGGAATGTGAGGCCCCCGCGGCGGAATGCGCGCTGCATCTGACGGAATCGACGAGGTCCAAGGCACCACTCTAGCATTGTTGTTAGTATAGGGTGCCCCGCACCGAATCGAATCGAAGCCAACCTCTGTTTCTCTCTCGCGAAGGTGAAGGGGGCGGATGGTAAATAAATGGTGAATTAGGGATGTTTTGTTTGGAGGAGGGTCTGTCGGTGGAGAAGAAAGAAAGATCCACAAATTAAGATCAGAAGATGCAATGTTTTGTAAGAGCTAAGAAGTAGTAAAGTGGAGGGAATGAACTCAGAATCTTCTTCCCTTATTTTCTCAATCTCTAATTATTTATTTTTACTCGTTGAACGCTGGCAAAAGTTGTCATGATGACAATTTAGCTGATAACCGGTAGTATTTTTACCGTGCCGACAAACACTTTATTTTTAATAAAAGAAAAACGAAAAACTCATTAAAATTTAATTTGTGTTGCAAAAAGTTTAAAAAAAGTGAGATCTTGCAACATACTGGGTTTGTTGAAACAACAGGTGTTGGGCGCTACTTAGGGGCGAATATCATCAATGGTAGAGCGGCTAGGAGCCACTATCGCCACATCACGGATAAAATTCAAAGCTGCCTTAGTGGTTGGAAACGAGATTGTCTTAGTCTAGCTGGCCGGGTAACTCTTACACAATCAGTTATTAGCTTCATCCCGTATTTTCACATGCAATATTCTTGTCTTCCCAAAGGCGTTTGTGATGAAATTGAGAAGATACAACGAGGATTTCTATGGGGTGATACAGAGTGTTATGGTAATTAGAAATTCTGCTATTTACACCTCCTGCAAGGCCCAATCATTTAGAGGCCCATTACATAAAAACAGGGTCCATTCATCATTGGCCAAGATCACTCTGCAAGATCGGACGGCCCAAATCGACCAAAGCAAACACCACTCAAAATCTATAAATACAACATTCAAAGCTCATTAAATGGTAAACACTTTTTCCAACAAAATACTCATTCACTCAAATGCTGACTTGAGCATCGGAGTGGTTATTGCAGGAACAACATCGGACATCTCAAGATCGAACAACATCGGACATCTCAAGATCGAACAACATTGAACATCCCAAGACCTGAAGATAGAAAGAGAATCAAGGATAAAACATCTAGTAACTGCATAATACCAATCACTAAGATCGGAAGCACAGTACCGAACACAGAGGATAAAAGGAAACCGCACTTGATTAAATGGGACATATGCTGCCTTCCTAGGAAGGAAGGGGGACTTGGAATCAAGAAGCCGAGGCATATGACTGAGGCTTTCATGATGAACCTACTATGGAATCTTTTAAGCAACCCCAGCGATCTCTGGTGTCAGATTCTACTCAATAAGTATGATAGGGGGAATGATCTCTTCTTGCATATGGGCTCTCAACCCACAGACTCTCCTCTATGGAAGGGTATTCAGGCAACGTGGAGCCACTTTATGTGCAATGTTACTTGGAAAATAGGGAATGGGAGGTCTATTAATTTTTGGCTTGATAAGTGGCTCCACGGTGATCGCACCAGTCTCATGTCGCATTCAAACAGTGACCATGTGGTGGATACGACCCTTACCTTGGCGCCGGCAATTGGAACCTCAACGCCCTCATTGCTTCAGTCCCAGATACAATCATGAATAGGGTTTTATCTTTGCCAGCTCCGGTGGACGATGATGGCCCGGATAGCATAGGCTGGTATGGTACTTCGACTCTCTCCTTTTCCACCAAAAGTGCGTATGACTATTTATGTGGCAATCAACAGTCGGTCGATGGTGATTGGAAACGTATCTGGAAGTGGAAGGGCCCTCATCGCATCCAGACATTCATGTGGCTCGTGCTGCTTGGGAGGCTCTTAACTAATTCTCGACGGCACTGGTGGAGCGATACTATTTCCCCTATTTGTCATGCTTGCAACTAGGTGTAGGAAAATCAAATGCATGCCTTACGTGACTGCATCTATGCAACCCATGTGTGGTTGCGTCTCCTACCCTCCTGCCAGGTAACTAATTTCTTTGAGACTAGTGACACGATATGGGCCTTTGACAACCTAGATCCATCAAAGCTGTCCATTCAACGTCAACCATGGCAAACTGTTTTTATGGTTACTACATGGTACTTATGGAAGTGGAGTAATCAAAACATCATTGAAGAAGGTTTCCGGCGACCATATAATCAGGTAGAAGTAATTCTCAAGCTTGTCGAGGACATCCACAATACTACAACAATGCATCGTGTGATCTATAGTGATGTGACGAATCTTGTTCAGTGGGAGCAGCCTGATGAAGGTTGGGTGAAGCTTAACTCAGATGGAGCTAGTAGAGGGAACGACAATCGAGCAGGCTGCGGGGGGCTCTTGAGAAACGCTGCAGGTGATTGGCTGGTTGGGTATACAAAAAAATTAGGCACGTGCAATGCTTTTCAGGCAGAGATGTGGGGAGTGTGCGTGGATTGGTGTCAATCTTGCTAAGCAAAAGGGAATCCCTAAACTCATCGTTGAAAGTGACTCCAAGAGGCTGGTGGGCCTGTTGACTGTAACACCCCGATTTTCGTACGTTGTGGTTCTCTTAGTGTGTGCTTGTTTTATGAATTATTTTGATTTGATAAAATTATGTTATTGTGATTTATTATGTGTTCGAGTTGTTAAAATTAGTTGAAATCATATTTAATTGTATTTTTATATGCTATTGGTAATATATGATTGTTATTATATATTTATTTTATTTTTATAAATATTAGTATTTAAAGTATGATTTATTTGTGAACTTATTTTGAATTAAAAAGGTGTTACAATGAGAAATTTCAATGAAACAATATTTTAAAACGGATATTGGGCTTCTTTAAAAATATTAGTGGACTTCTTACTTATACAGCCACCTTTGTTATGCTAAACGCACCCCATTGTCCCTCACTTAAGCCCAGTGCACCAGTTCAGCCCACAAACACGACCCATAACCCACAACCCGACCCGCGAACTCCTTCTTCTTCCTCTGACCTGTAACAGCGCCGAAAGCCTAACCTTTCTCCTTCCTTCATCTCGTTCTCACTCTCCTCGTCACGGCCAGCCTAAAAAATCCACATCCTGACTCGGAATTGGTCGTTGATCATGAATATGACATCAGTTTCTTGATTCGGGGTACGCTTTTGCGAGGATGAGCCACAAATGAACACCCCAGGCGGTTGGTTTTTTTTGCCATCTCCGACCACCTCAAGCGCTCCTTGCGTGAACCAAGCATAAACCCGAGTCTTTCTCACCAGAATCGACCCACCATGCGTTTATTTCATCCAATTGCTCAGTTTCGAATTCCCTTGTTTCACACTTGCTTCCATGGCCGTGATGTCTCATGAGGAAGACCCTGTGTCACTATGGCAGACGTGATTCAACTTCTTCTCACGTGAACTTTTGGTTTGTCCATTGCTCAACAACGCAGACCTGTCCCGAATTCCACGAACTATGAAATCCCTCATTTTGTTCAGATTTGGTTCTTTGGATCATTCGATCCGTGTTTTCGAATTGTGGTCACTGTTTTGTATCCTTTGAATAGGTACGTCCGAAAATACGATTAATTCATTAAAACGAGCGATTAAGTATTTCTAATATTCTGAATGTTCTTTTTATCTAATCATGTGTACGAGTCAACCATCACGTCACCGGATTTATAGCATGCTCGATAGCTCGTCATTGACCTTTGATTCTTATTTGAATACACATCGAGATCAGGTACGGGGGGAAAGGGTTTCTATTCTATATGGGGAATAGGGGATAGGACTCTAATGTTTTTGATTATCACTATTCCTATTTCCGTTTGTATTTATTGTTTTTATTATTATTATTATTATTATTCAATCTGGATGACTGTAACAATTTAAAGGACTGTATATCATTGGATGACTGTAAGTATTATGAATGATTGTGAATGATTTAAGTGTCTGTAAATTATTTGATTTGGATGACTGTAACTTAATAATTTGGATGACTGTAACTAAATGAATTGGATTACTGTAACTATTATGCTGAGTTTAGGGAATGAAGCCAATTGTATGTTGAATGACACTATTTTTATTAACATGTGAGGAACGAAGAGTCGACATACGACCATAGAGTTAAGTTGATAGTCGAGGTGAACTTAGAGTTAAGACAGAGTAACTATAAGGATTAGTGTCTGAAGATAATGTGCGATGTATTATTAAATAACAGAGGTTGGTTAATAGGATTGAGACTAAGCAAGAACCTGGAGACAAGACTAGTCAGTTACTAATTACATTATAGCAACGAAAAACATGATAATTGACTTTGGGAATAATTCTTAGTGACGTAATTGACATGCCGAACTAGTCGTAGATCACCACTGACATGAGACAATAAGAGTTATAGGAGCCTTAGGAAATATCAAATAACGTGTGAAGTTGGGATTAGATGCATTGAGTTAAAAGAACTACATATGAATATAACGAAGACACTATTATATAGAACTAGCGGGGACTTGGGTAATAGTTATGACCAGAGATGATGACTATAGTGACCCCCTAGTTGTATGGTGATACCCGAGATGATGATTAAATGACCCCTAGTTGTTGATGATACCCTCGGACTTAGGAGTTCTTAGGGAAGTTGATGATGATGTTTAAGGAACCTTGTCGTAGTATGGGCGAGGACTCGCCGCAGTATGGGCGAGTCGTACCTTAGTAATTTGAGTGTAGGAGGAACCTTGTCGCAGTATGGGCAAGGACTCGTCGCAGTATGGGCGAGCCGTACCTCAAAGGAAGGTGATGAAGATAGGTATTGTTGTTGTTGTTGTTGTTATCGGGCAAGGTATCCCGTTCGGGCAAGGTATCCCGGTCCTCATAGTCCTCTTGGGTGTTCTTCAGGGTATTATCGGGCAAGGTATCCCGTTTGGGCTATTCCGGTCCTGTTGTTTTGTTGTAGGGCGTTATCGGGCAAGGTATCCTGTTCGGGCAAGGTATCCCAGTCCTATTGTTGTTCGTCGTAGGGCGTTATCGGGCGAGGTATCCCGTTCAGGCAAGGTATCCCGGTCCTATTGTTGTTGTTGATGATGATTGTAAGGTAGTATCTGGCAAGGTGTCCTGACCCTATGGATGTTGTTGTTGTTGATGATGATTTTAAGGTAGTATCTGGCAAGGTGTCCTGACCCTATGGATGTTGTTGTTGTTGTTGTTGTTGTTGTTGTTGTTGTTGTTGTTGTTGTTGTTGTTGTTGTTGTTGTTGTTGTTGTTGTTGTTGTTGTTGTTGTTGTTGTTGTTGTTGTTGTTGTTGTTGTTGTTGTTGTTGTTGTTGTTGTTGTTGTTGTTGTTGTTGTTGTTGTTGTTGTTGTTGTTGTTGTTGTTGTTGTTGTTGTTGTTGTTGTTGTTGTTGTTGTTGTTGTTGTTGTTGTTGTTGTTGTTGTTGTTGTTGTTGTTGTTGTTGTTGTTGTTGTTGTTGTTGTTGTTGTTGTTGTTGTTGTTGTTGTTGTTGTTGTTGTTGTTGTTGTTGTTGTTGTTGTTGTTGTTGTTGTTGTTGTTGTTGTTGTTGTTGTTGTTGTTGTTGTTGTTGTTGTTGTTGTTGTTGTTGTTGTTGTTGTTGTTGTTGTTGTTGTTGTTGTTGTTGTTGTTGTTGTTGTTGTTGTTGTTGTTGTTGTTGTTGTTGTTGTTGTTGTTGTTGTTGTTGTTGTTGTTGTTGTTGTTGTTGTTGTTGTTGTTGTTGTTGTTGTTGTTGTTGTTGTTGTTGTTGTTGTTGTTGTTGTTGTTGTTGTTGTTGTTGTTGTTGTTGTTGTTGTTGTTGATTTTACTACATGTTAATTTTCCTTATTTAGTTGAGTATGTATGTTCCTTGATTTTATTCTTAATAGGGCGAAGTGGAGTCTGACTTATGCTACTAAGCTAGTAGCTTAGTAATAGTTACTAAAGGGTTATAGTAGTAATTTACTAAATTAAATAAATTAATAAATGTTCCTTTTTTTTAGGGATTATTAAAACAAAAGCATTTATTTACTCATTGATTTTCTCTTCCACTATCTTCTCTCTCACAATTCCACTATCTTCTCTCTCACAATTTTATCTGTCACGTTATTTTCATCTGTTATTCTTCTTCTTCTTCTTCTTCTTCTTCTTCTTCTTCTTCTTCTTCTTCTTCTTCTTCTTCTTCTTCTTCTTCTTCTTCTTCTTCTTCTTCTTCTTCTTCTTCTTCTTCTTCTTCTTCTTCTTCTTCTTCTTCTTCTTCTTCTTCTTCATGTTACATATATCTTTCTTTATTTTTCACGCAAAAGAAGCCTAAAAAACGCACTCACGCCAAAAAATAAGACGCCCACGGGTGTTTAAAAAAGGACTCCGTTGATCCACGCCATTGAAGCACGCCATTGATCATGTCTCGTTATGATGTTGGTGAACATGGGACTAAAATCAGTTTTTCATCGTTATGATGTTGATTAACGGACTAACCGAACTTATGTTATATCCTGGCTAGAAACCCATTAACCAAAGTTATGTTATTCCCTGACTAGAATTGGACTAACCAAAGAAATGTTATTCCCTGTCTAGAATTCCTCTAACCGAAGTTATGTTATCTTTTGGTTAGAATTGTACTAACCGAAGTTATGTCATTTCCTGGCTAGAATTCCACTAACCGAAGTTATGTTATTCACTGGTTAATGTCTATTAACAAATGTTCTGTACTTATGTGGTCTTTTTTTGTTTTTGTTGTTGCAGTACAGGGTTGTCAACATCAGCATGAAAATCAAACCGACATGATTGTCTTAGATGCACAAAGTATTATTGATTGCTTTTTATTTTATTTGAATAATTTATTTGTATTGTGAGATGTACATGGTTTTGTGAGAGATACTCATATGTAAGGTGGCTATATTTTTTGGTTTGTACAATTCTAACCAAAGGATAACATAACTTCGGTTAGAGGAATTCTAGACAGGGAATAACATATCTTTGGTTAGTCCAATTCTAGCAAGGGAATAACATAACTTTTGTTAGTGGGTTTCTAGCCAGGATATAACATAACTTCGGTTAGTCCAATTCTAGCCATGAAATAGCATAACTTCGGTTACTATAGTTCTAGCCAGGGAAAAACATAACTTCGGTTAGTCCTATTGTAGCCAGGGAATAAGATAACTTCGGTTAGTACGATCTAACCAAATAAAAATATGACTTACGCGCTGTTGCACCCCGAAAAATCCCCCGTTTGGGTTTCTCAATGTACAACGTGGAAAATTTTGGAGCCGCCACTAATATTTTAATTTTAAGACCAAAACATTGAAAAAAGGTCTTTTGGACGAGGCGGATGGTCTTTTGAAAACTAGAGATATAGGTTCGGGGGTCGATTACGTGCGAGGAAGGTGTTAGCACCGCGCACGTCCTTTCTACCGAAAGGGAACCTCTAATTAAATGTGTGGTTTTAACGTTTGATTTGGAAAATACCTAGATTTGCCTATTTATTTCTTGTTTGAAGATGAATGGGAAAACTTAATGAAAATTTTATTTTTTCGTGAGAAAGGGGGAAAAAAGGGTTTTTAGAAAAAGTGCTTGACGGGACATGGCCCGCTCCTACGTATCTCCCGGTGCGATGGAGAATTCAAAGCTACGTAGTTCTTGGTAGAAAAATGTTTGTTGGTTGGTGTTTTTTAATGTAGGGGTTTTAGGACTGTGTGATCTGTGTTGAAGGACCACTGGGGGTCTGAAGGAGCGCTGGGGCTCTGAAGGGCCGCTGAGGGCTGAAGGAGCGCTGGGGCTCTGGAGGACCACAGTTCACTTATCCTAAAACGATGACTAACTCGGCCGTACGACCGACTTAATGGAATGAAAGAGATGTGTTTGTATTTTTTTGGAATGAAAGAGATGTGTTTGTAATGAAAGAGATGTGTTTGTAATGAAAGAGATGTGTTTGTATTTTTGGTTTTTGGAATGAAAGAGATGTGTTTGTATTTTTTTTTTATTTAGAAATTGTTTATTTTTGCACTTGACAGGGGCGTGGCCCTGCTCCTACGTATCTCCCGGTGGAGAATCAAAGGCGACGTAGTTCTGGGTTGTCTTTTTTTGAAAAGTTTTTGTTTTTTATCTTTTTTTGGTGAGTTTTTGAAATAGGACGAGCATTAGTGAATGATTAAACTAGCAGAGGCTATGATGAATCACTTACTAAATACTCAAAAGAGAGAGTTGTACCGCTAGTCAAACGAACGAAGGTTCTGATGGACTATTGATAACAACTCGTTTTTTATTATCTTTTTTGAAAGTGATTTTCGAAAAAGATTGATTTGTACGATGATCAAACTAATAAAGGTTATGATGGATCATCGTTTATTATTCTTAGGAGAAAAAGGACATTGCCGCTAATAGCTAAACGAACAAAGGCTCTGATGAGCTACTAGCAACAATGGGTTTGAAAATGACTTCTTTTGCTTGTTTTATGAAAATGATTTGTTTATGGTTGCGAAAAGGATTTTTATTTGTTGCGCTTGACGAGTACGTGACTCGCTCCTACGTATCCCAAATGGGAATCAAAGCGACGTAGTTCTAATAAATGTTTTTGAAAGGGTTTGAAAGGGGAAGAGCTTTCATAACGATCGAGCAAGCAAAGGCTTTGAGCGATCATTACTAATAACCCTTGATGGCGTTCACGACAATCAAACAAGCCAAGGCTTTGAGTGATAGTCACTAATAACTCGCGTTAATTGGAAAAAGGTTTGAAAGATTTTTGGAAGAAAGGGTGAAGGTATTATCAATGATTGATTATAAAAGTTCAAACACGTTCAATAATCACGAAATCATGCGTATGTTGAACATTAATCAAGACTAAACATGCCAACATGATCAAAAAACCCACTTATCAGAGATGCAAGGTAAAGTTCTCAAAGCAAGCGTGTGGGTGTAGGAAGGAGTGTATTTACCCTAATGACTCTATGCTACAACAGGCATGTAGACTTACGTCTTCATTAGGAGGTCATACAAATGGATGGAATGACATATTGAATCAAGACTTTAAAGTGCATCAAAACAAGCAAGCAATTGGTCATAGGCATAGAATGGTCTTAATTAAACTGAGGAACATATGAGCAACGATTTCTCAATAACATGAACGAAAGGGGGAAATTGCATCAAGTCTAAGGTAAGCCTATCCTTTGCATTTATGAATAAGTGCCCAAAGGCTAATAACACAATCAAAGATGATGGAGCATCAAGGTTTTGAATAACCTATCCTTTGCAATACCCCATGAACCTTAAACCATAAACCTAACTATCTTTTATTCATTAAGAAGTTAAAAAGGGGGAGGTTGAATCATCTGAGACCATCTTCACCACTTAGAACATGATGCACTAGGCATAAGTGGGAATCATGTGGTTCATCATCAACAATGGCACTATAGTTAAGTCAAATCACATAGGGCAATTTTGGCATGGATCACAATGATTAATAAATATAAAGACAGAAATACCTCTGATGAAGGCAGATACTACAACTTTGAAGAACGCAACTCCAACTAACTCTTGCAGTAGATCGGCTCTGACGGATCAACGGAACGAAGAGAGCACCAATAAAAAATAGGAGAGTTTTTCTGAAAAGATGAGATTTGCGGAAACTGCCTCTGATCTCGTGAAAATCTGTGTCTGAGAAGCAGAGAGGAGTTCGTGTGTGATCTTGTGAAATCCGTGTCCGTGAAAATGTGACTTGAGGCTGCCTATTTATAGGCTTAGGAAAGCGTAGGATTTTTTTAAAAACATTTATTGCAAGGATGAATCGATTGTTTGATGAAGTGAAATATGAGAGAATCGATTCTTTACCTTTGAAAAATCACATGAATCGATTCCAAGCTTTAGTTAAATGAGAGAGGAATCGACTCTTGGCTCTTTAAAACATCAAAGAATCGATTTCATGCTTTAGTTAAAATAGGAAATAATAAAGAATCGATTCTTGGTTCTTTAAAAACAAGCAGGAATCGATTTTCAGGACCTCTTGCATAGGTGAAAATCGATTCCTTACTTAGTTAACACAATGAGGAATCGATTCTTGAGCCTTTGGAAATAGTGGGAATCGATTTTCAGGACCTTTTGCATAGGTGAAAATCGATTCTTTACTTAGTTAACACAATGAAGAATCGATTCATGGCCTAAGGAAGAGCTTGAAAATCGATTTCAAGGTCTTTTGAGAATGAAGGGAATCGATTATTGGCTTGGCTTGAGTGTATGTGCAAATCGATTTCATGACTTGACATAGGATTTTGGAAATCGATTCTTGGCCTTTAGAGTTGCTTGAAAATCGATTTCATGGCCTTTAGAAAATACTATAAATCGATTCTTAGCCTTTGGAACGGAATAGAAATCAATTCTTGCTTTCCACAAAAATGTTTTTAGGTCTTTGCCATGCATGCATAAAATATTTTCCAAAGCTTGCCATGCATGCATAACATCTTTTCAAAACCCTAATTTCCTAAAAAGTGCATTCTAACCCTAAAAATGATTTTAAAAACTTTGGAGCGGTTTCTAGGATCCAAAATGCATAATTTATTTTTGTGTGGAAAATTAGGGTTTGGACCTAAGCCGGACAAAATTGGGGTATGACACGCGCAAGTAACGATGAAAAACTGATTTTAGTCCCATGTTCATCAACATCATAACGAGACATGATCAATGGCGTGTTTCAATGGCGTGGATCAACGGAGTCCGTTTTTTAAACACCCGTGGGCGTCTTATTTTTTGGCGCGAGTGCGTATTTTAGGCTTCTTTTGCGTGAAAAAATAAAGAAAGATATATGTAACATGAAGAAAAAGAAGAAGAATAAGAAGAAGAAGAAGAAGAAGAAGAAGAAGAAGAAGAAGAAGAAGAAGAAGAAGAAGAAGAAGAAGAAGAAGAAGAAGAAGAAGAAGAAGAAGAAGAAGAAGAAGAAAAAGAAGAAGAAGAAAAATAACTGATGAAAATAACGATAAAAATGTGAGAGTGTGAGAGAGAAGATAGTGGAAGAGAAAATCAAGGAGTAAATAAATGCTCTTGTTTTAATAATCCTTAAAAAAAGGAACATTTATTAATTTATTTAATTTAATTAAAACCACAAAAAATGGATGTGACACAATTACCCCTATTAAAAATTAGCCATTAGATTGAATTTCATTGAAATTTTGTCAATCCAATGGCTAGTAACGATTTAGTAACTATTACTAAGCAAATGACTTAGTATCACAAGCCATAGCCGGCGAAGTGTATATGTTAGTACTAAAAAGACTTTTTCTTTTTTACAACACTAAAAGACTTCTTTCTACCCTTTTTAATATAGTTATTAATTAAGGCCATAATTAAGGTTTGTTACAAAGCCTAGACAACCCGCATAAATCACACCTCAAAAACAAAGAGTACGTCTTGTAAGAATCTCCTTCCACCACTTAGACTGCCTTATCTCATTTTCTTTAAAGGAACCAAAATAGTTTTTAATGAACTTATTTTCCTAGGACTCAAGAAATTCGTGTTTTATAAAGCATCTTCTGTTTAAAAGGGGTTCCTATATATTTTACGGTTGAGTTCTATATATATATATATATATATATATATATATATATATATATATATATATATATATATATATATATATATATACATTAATCAAATTGTATTGATTTTCTGATATAATATTGTTCTGTACCGTGCTTCCGATCTTGAGGATCGATATTATGCAGTTGGTAGATATTTTGTCCTTGATTCTATCTTTGTCTTCAGGCTTTGAGAGGAAGGTTTTGTTCGGCCTGGAGATGTTCGAGGAATTCTTGAAGGGTGTTGGGTTGTTTTGAATGATGTCATGGCTTCTCGATCGTCTCCTTGACGAGGTCGAGCCTTCAATTTGGCGAGCCAGAGGAGAACGGGAACCATTCCCTCGGTGGCGGCGTGGAGGAGAATGAGGATCATCAAGATCGTCGTATTGTCGAGCTGATGGAGAACGGGAATGAGCCTCATGTTGTCGAGCCAGAGGAGAACGGGAATGAGCCTCATGTTGTCGAGCCAGAGGAGAACGGGAACCATTCCCTCATTGACGGCGTGCGGGGGAGCGATGAGTGAGCTTTCTCCGTGGGGGTGATCGATGAAAAAGTCTTCTTCGAGTTGGGCGTCGTTCCTCCAGTGAGCTCTGCCCGGATGATTGTTGGTCCAGGACGTTCCGATCTTGCAGTCTCGCTACTTCGGATTCGAGGTTGGCGAAACGGTTGTTTCTTTCTTCATTTACCGCTTCTTGCCAAGCCAATAGCTGAACGAGCTGTTGAACCGCGTCCGTCAAGGCCGGGAGTAATTGAGGGGGAGATGGTAAGCTCGTCTCATCTGCGCCCGATTGTGCTCGGGAAGGTCCCGTGTTGGGATGTCGGCTTTGTGTTTGCGACGAATTCGTGAGTTCCTGGACGTGGCCTTCAGGGGTTTGCTGAGGGCCGAGGTCAGGTTCGGCCATGAGACTAGTCGGTATTGAGCGGTGTGTTGGTGCCATTCAATAAGTTCAAGGAGATGGTGAGAAAAATCGGGTATTGGTTTCTCCCACTGTGGTCGCCAATGTTCTGTACCGTGCTTCCGATCTTGAGGATCGATATTATGCAGTTGGTAGATATTTTGTCCTTGATTCTATCTTTGTCTTCAGGCTTTGAGAGGAAGGTTTTGTTCGGCCTGGAGATGTTCGACCTTGAGAGGCGATGTTGAGGTGTTCGATCTTGAGGGGCGACGTTGTACCTGCAATGATACTCCGACGCTCAAGTCAGTATTTGAGAGAATGAGTGTTTTGTTAGAAAAGTACTTACCATTAATGAGCATTGAATGGGGTATTTATAGAGTTTGAATGTATTTGTGTTGGCGTTTTTGGGCCGTCCGATCTTGCGGGCTGATCTTGGCCATTGAAGATTGGACTCTCTTAATTATGATTGGGCTTCTCATCAATTGGGCTTTTGGAGAGGGGGGTGTAAATATAAAACAGTATAATCACCATAACAAATATACTTTCCGCTGCATATTACAACCACTAAATGACTCATTGATGCTCTATTTTTGAACTAATTGGGTTGTCGTCGTTCTATTTTTATTTTTATTTTTACATAAAACTCTTGTAATCACAATATTTGTGATTAATTAGGTACTTAACCAAGCTACCAAACAAAAATGTGACTACACATGTATATATTTTCCCATGATCTTTATAGAAAACATAAAAAGCTCAAATCACAATTTGGAAGAAGTATAATACAATAATACAACCAAAGAAATAGAAAGTTTTACTCAAAAGCATGAAAAAGTCATTGCATTGTGAGTTACTTAGTAAAAAAACATTTGATAAGGCAAACCACCAAGAAGAAATGCGTAATATGTGTAGGTGTGCTTGCTTTCAAGACTGAAACTTTATGCATGAAAAGCTTTCTATTTCCCTACACGATTTATTTTCGATATCTCTCTCCTACCCATCAATTGTTCGTTTATGGATTCAAAAAAAAAAGTCATCCTAATCACACACATTTACAATAATCACCGTGACAACAATAACATTGTAAGTGGGATGTTTGAATATACAAAACTACACTGTGGGGCAGTGGGATTAAACATTAAAGAATGTAACAATGCATAAGGATGATTCAAGACTTGAGGAAAGCAATAACAATAATAATAATGATAATAAATTCTACATAAGCCTAATGATGGTTTTAGTGGGAAAAAATTAGAAAAACTGCACACCAAACAAAACACCCATTTACCCAAACCCTAGAATCAATCATCGCCACATATCCTCATCATTCTTATAGAAATAGAAATAGAATCCCCTTACAATCTCAATGCAAGCCTTTATCACAAATATTGATGACCACACACGATGATAATCATATGTATAACTCATTACTCTCCCACAATTACAATTTGTAACAGAGAATCTGAATCATAAGTGATAAGAGGCCTCAAATTGGAATTAGAGGCAATTGTGCCAATCATTTGTGATATGATTTTTTGGTACAAAAAAATTTAGGGTGAGGGGATGACGCCCCAGGCCAAGGCAGGGAAGACCTTCAGGCTCTTTGAACACTTACGAATGTAATTACATTTACCTCACCCCAAGAAGGCTAGTGGGGAGTTGAACCCGGGACTTCTCGGATATAACTCCTGTCATGCTCCACTAATCTCATTATATAGACAAGTAAAATGAATGATAAGTCTATCACATACCATGTAGAAAAATATACTGAATGTATTATTTCAATTGTATGTAATTACACTCACTAATCTCATTATATAGACAAGTAAGATGAATTAAACCTAACGGGCCTTATTAACGGGCCTAGTACAAGGAATACTAAAATTGTGAAGAAATTACTATTTACAACACTCTCCCTCAAGCTCGTGAATGTATATCTATCATTCTCAGCTTGCAAGTAAGTTGGTTGCGACGTTCTGTCGGCAAGCCTTTTGTTAACACATCAGCTAGTTGGTGCCCAGAAAGGAATGTATTCTGTCATTATCAATCCACTATCCAATTTTTCCACTACAAAAAAATTGGTTATTAGCGACGGAAATTTCCCTCGCAAAATGACCAAAATCCGTCGCTAATGATCGTTAGCGAGGGAATTAGCGAGGGACCTGTTGCGTCGCTAAATTGCTCCTCGCTAATGGGATTAGCGAGGGAATCTGAGTCCGTCGCTAGTTAGCGACGGACCATTCCCTCGCTAATTACCTCGCTAATGGCAACCACGTGGGGAAATTCTGACAGCCACGCGTCCACTTTCCCTCGCTAATTCCCTCGCTTATAATGCCTAGCCACGCGTCCAATTTCCCTCGCTAATTCCCTCGCTAATGCCCATCTGATTGTATTATTTTTGATTAATCTGCTTTTATACCTGTTTATTTTATTAATAAATAATAAAATCTAAAATACATAAAACAGTTTAAAATTAAAATTCTTCAATAAATAAAAATTACGAGAATAAAATTCTTCTATAACATAAAATTTGAATCGACAACACTCAATCTGAAATGTTATAACAAAAACGTTAATCAACAACACTAAAAGCTGCCACCATCAGACTCCTCAGCTTGCTCCTCATCTTGCTCATCATCTTCCTCCTCATCTTGCTGCTGATCTTGCTGCATATTCTTAAAATACTTTAACATCATCGCCTGCCTACGGCTCACCTTCTCAAAGTTTTGCTGCATCTTTTTCATCGCCTCAGAAGAGGTCTTGACCTCTTGTCGAGTATCGTGCAGCTCCTGTCGAGTAGACTGCAGCTCCTGCTCCATCTGCCTCATATGCTCTGTATCTGTAGGAGTAGAAGCTGGTCGACTGCGTCTTCTCCTGTTCAACCCCAATTACAAAAGATTCCTTCAAACCCGCTCTTCTCGGATATAACCGATCATACTCCCATTCACGATTAAATTCATACAAATTCATCTACACGCATTTAAGAAAACGTGTTAGATTTTCTTAACATTCCCATTAATCTATCAAGTTAGTGGCATCGACATGATCTCAGTGGAGATGATTTCGAGCCGAATATGGGGGTTAAGGACAGATCAGACAAAACCCTTTTCCATATAAGTAGTGAAGGATCGAAGTTATTTCTAACTCCCAACCTTAAAATTGTTAGTATCGCCTCGCAATTATCTCAATGGAGATGATATCGAGCAAAATATGGGGGTGAGGGACGACATCACCTCACCCTTTTCCATCAACAACACACAGTCATCTAACCTAGGGTTCATGAAAACAACAATTAAACACTTTTCAACTAACCGTTATGAGATTGAGGCTGGTGCGGTGGTTCGGTGACGATGCGCACTCCGGTGCGGTGGTTCGGTGACAGTGCGCACTCCGGTGCGGTTGTGAGACTTCAAACACCAACAATTTCAATCCTAAACCATTTCAACTTCAATTTCAATAACTAACTTCAATTTCAACAAACAACTTCAATTTCAACTTCCAAAATTGTCTATTCTACACAATTTCTACAAATCCTAATCCTATTTTGTTATTCTAATCCTAATCCTACACAATATCTACAGATGCTAAATATCTAAATATTTGTTCTCCTACACGATTTCTCTATATCTAAAACGAAAAAATGAAAAAAAAAACGAAAAAAATGAAAGAGGAAGACAAACCTCTGGTGGTGGTGGTTCGTGGTGGTGCTGGTGGTGGTTGTCAAGTTGTGTTGGTGGTGCTGGTTCGGTTTTGGGTTCGGAGAGAGAGGGCGACAGAGAGAGAGAGGGCGACGGAGAGAGAGAGAGAGACGACAACGGAGAGAGAGAGGCCGACGCAACGGAGAGAGAGAGAGCAGATGAGAGAGGGCAACGGAGATGAGAGGTTCGTGGTGGTGCTGGTGGTGCTCGTGGTGGTGCTGTGTGGTGGTGGAGAGGGAGCAGAAGGGTTCGGTTCGGTGGAGAGGGAGGAGAAGAGTGAGGGAAGTGAACTGAAACAGAGAAGGGTGGGTAGCTGAGTGGTTTAATTGGGGTTTGCGACGTATTTAGCGACGGAAGTTCCGTCGCTAATCCTGCACGTTTCCCAAGTGCACTGCAACGGTCAGAAACAGTTTGCGAGGGATTAGAAGATCCGTCGCTAATTGTCTTGGTTTTCGTGCTACGCAGATTTCGATTTGGCGCCTAGCATTTAGCGACGGAATGTCCGTCGCTAATGCTCAATGTTCCGTCGCTAATAATTAACTACACGAGGGACCCTGAATCCGTCGCAACTTCCGTCGCTAATGGAAGTTTTTGCGACGGACACCTATTCCGTCGCTAATGTCCATCGGAAATATGCATATTTTTTGTAGTGTTCCTTGATAAAGTGTCGGTTTATCTCAATATGTTTTGTCCTATCGTGTTGAACAGGATTATGAGCAATACTGATAGCCGATTTGTTGTCACAAAATAACTTCATAGGGGCTTCATACTTAATCTTTAAGTCATCTAGCACGATTTTCATCCATAATAATTCACATATCCCTTGTGCCATAGCTCTAAACTCTGCCTCAGCACTTGAACGAGCTATTACATTTTGCTTCTTACTTCTCCAAGCGTCAAGGTTCCCACATAAAAATGTGCAATAGCCTGAGGTGGATCTTCTATCACTCACCGAGCCTGTATAATCTGCATCAGTATACACCTCTATAGTCAAGTTTCCACCTCTCTTGAAAAGGAGTCCTCGCCCTGGAGTGGCTTTGAGATATTGTAGAACACGGTCTACTGCTTGAAGGTGTTTTGCTCTATACATATACAACACTAACTGCATATGCCAAGTCAGGTCTAGTGTGGGGTAAGTAGATCAACTTCCCCACTAGTCTTTGATATTGCATTTTGTCACCTTAGAACTTTCCTCTTCAGTGCTCAGTTTGTGATTTTGTTTAATAGGGACACTTGCAGGTTTACATCCAAGCTTTCCAGTTTCTTTAAGAAGGTCAAGAACATATATTCACTACAAGAATTTCTGCGATTACCGGCGGCCAAAATCCGCCGGTAATGACAAAAATCCACCGGAAATTGGGTATTACCGGTGGATTTTTTCCGCTGGAAAGGCGCCAGTAATTCACCCGCAGGTAACGGTTACCAGCGGATAATCCGCCGGTAAACCATTGCCGTTTAAATTCAAATTCCGCCGGTAATATATCATATCCGCCGGTAATTATTTTTAATATATTAAAAAAAACGTTTTAAATTCGTTTATTTTAAAAAAAATAATTTTATTATTATTTGTTAATTAAAATATTTTTTTAATTCATATTAAAACAGTTTTTAATTCGTTTATTTAAAAAAATAGTATTATTATTATTTGTTAATTAAAAAATCTATTATTCAATTAATAAAAATTATATTAAATTTATAATATAAATGTTAAATTAAATTTATAAAAAATTGCATAAACATTCAAGAATTAAAATATTTACTACAAAATACATATTAAAATATCCGAAATCTAATAAAACTGCTAGTCGTAGTAGCGCGGATCAGAGGGGTTATTAAACCATGTTTCTAACTCAATGTTGAGGTCTAGATCTGTGTTGATCTGCTGCTGTTGCTCGGGCTGCTGCTGGGACTGCTGGGCTGCTGCTGGCATTGCTGTTGGGGCGGCTGCTGGGACTGCTGCTGGGACACACAACTGGAACTGCTGTTGGGACACACAACAATCAATTCTTATAGATTTTAAACCAAGCTTCGATACCAATCTTTTAGCATCATAATAACTCTGCGGCAAAAGTCCTCTAACAGGGGTTGCATCCAACATCATTTTTGTCATGTATTCCATGCACAATTCCACAACGTTAAATTGAGACTTAAGACCCAACAACCGAACACACATTGATAACTTAGAGTCTGTAGATCCTTCAAATAATGGTTTATTTGTCTCACTCAAAAAACTATAAAACCTCTGAGCTTCCTCGTTTGGAACTTCTTCAGCATCATATTGTGGTTTTTCGAAATCCAAATTTACACCGACAACATTAGATATCATCCCCTGATATACATCAAACGGCGGTTGATATCCAGTAGTCGTTGGATTACTACTTGATGTGGAAGCTACGACTGGACTTGACGCGAGACGACCTTGATCTACAGCTTGGACAGGAACATTATCAACCGCAGGAACTCCAGCTGCTACCTCGCCATGACGGGTCCATCCAATAATCTGGCTTAAACTCATTATTGTACAAATGAAGTCGAATATCAGCTTCCTTTTTTATAGATCGAAACACACATATGGAGCAAAGACATCTAATTCCACCTTGTCGCTCAAATTCTTTTTGACGCTTAGCAAAAAAAACAAATTCTTTGACTCCTTGTACAAAACGTCGTTTCAACCCAGTTCTTCCAGAATATATTCTATCATACATCCAACTACGATCCATTTTTTGGGTATGTTCCTTAAATATAACATACACAACACAACATATATCACGTGTATTAAAATAATACACATTAGTATGGATATTTTATATTTGACCAAATATATATATATATATATATATATATATATATATATATATAAATGATAATATATTTTTAGTAACATTTTATTTTACTAAAAAATTTATTTTTTTTACAAAAAATGCAAATAACAAACAATTATTACAATTTAATTTATTTTATTTTCGAATAATTTCTATAACATCAATAATTTCCATGAATAAAATTTATCTTATTTTCATGAAAAATTTCGGCTAATAACATTAAAATAATTTGTATTTAATTTTACTACAAAATAACTAATAATTTTTCGGTTTTTAACTAATAAATAAAATAATTCGTATTTGAAAAATCTCAAAATTTTGAGATAATTATTATTATACAAATAGTGTAAACATAATTTAATTATTACAGAATAAATAAAATTTATTTTATTTTTGTAAAAAACTTATAATTTATAATAACACCAACAAATACATTTAATAACGAATAAATTTGTTAACTAACCGGTAATGCAGTGACTAAACTCCAAACTAACAACTCCAAAGTGGCAACTCCAGAGTGGCAACTCCAATCAACTGCAAAACAAATAATAACAAAAACAATATTAGACAACACATATTTAAAAATTAAATATTAACTAAAACAATCAAAATTTAGTTAAAAAACATACCTTAAACAAAACTTAAGAACAAAACAGTCTTCCAAAAGAGTGGATCGAGAGATATTGAGAAGAAAATAGTGAGAGATTTAGGAGAAAAGAGTGAGATTTAGAAGAAAATAGTGAAGATTTCGGAGTAGAGAGTGAAGAGTGAGTGAGGAGGGGTTCGAATATATAGGGGAATGGGCGCCAACCGCTATTTTTCACAATCCGTCGGAAATGGCCAATACCGGCGGATTTTCTGCTTACCGGCGGATTTTCCAACGGGCCTTTCCGTTACCGGTGGATAAATTTAAATTACCGGCGGATTTGATGCTTACCGGCGGATATTTAAATTTTAAAATTTAAATTTTATCCGCCGGAAATAGAGCGTACCGACGGATTATTTGGACGACTATAACCGGCGGATTTGACTGAATTACCGACGGATTTATTTTAATTTTTTTTAATATCGTCGAATATATCCGCCGGTAAATGCAATTACCGGTGGATTTTTTTTTTAAAATTTTCGACTAAAATTTGTCCGCCGGTAACTGTACCAAATCCGTCGGTAATTTACCAGTCGAAATAAAATCCGCCGGTAATATACTGGGGGATCCAGGCCGCCGGTAACGTGCCAAAATCCGCCGGTAATTTACCAGCAGACTAAATCCGCCGGAAATTGCCCGCCGGAAATAGCCAAAATTCTGGTAGTGATTCTTTGAGAAATAAAAATGCCTTCATTGGTGTAGGCTACCTCAATCCCTAGGAAATACTTAAATTTTCCAAGGTCCTTCATTTCAAACTCCGTAGCTAATTTTTCTTTAAGCAGTTGCCTTTCGGTCAAATCATCCCCTACAACTATAATATCATCAATATAAACAAGAAGTATTGTCAGTTTACCACCTTGTGAATGTTTGAAGAAAAGTGTATGATCTCCCTGACTTTGCTTATAGCCAAGATGCAACATCGCCTTTGAAAATCTCCCAAACCAGGCCCGAGGAGACTGTTTTAGCCCATATAAAGCTTTTCTCAGCTTGCAAACCACATTCGTTCCATTAGTGGGACCAAATCCCGGTGGAATCTCCATGCACACCTCCTCTTCTAAATTGCCATGTAAGAAAACATTCTTAACATCAAACTGATGTAAATCCCAACCAAAGTGCGCAGCTAGAGAGAGTAAAATACGAACAGTATTCATTTTTGCCACAGGAGCAAATGTCTCCTCATAATCAATTTCATAAGTTTGAGTGTATCCTTTTGCCACCAGTCTTTCCTTGTACCCATCAAGAGTACCATTTGATTTGTGCTTGACTGTGTAGATCCATCTACAACCAACAGGCTTCTTGTCCCCTGGTTTCTCAACAATCTCCCAAGTTTCATTCTTCTCAAGTGCTTTCATCTCTTCATTCATAGCCTGGACCCAATTTTTATGTTTTAGTGCCTCTTGGACTGATGTAGGGATTCTTACAAAGTCAACAGCGCTGCAATAAAACTTTGATACTGCAAGGAAAGATGCTTAGAAGAAACAAATTGAGAAATAGGGTGCTTAGCACAAGACCTTTTCCTTTTTCTCAAAGCAATAGGTAAGTCATCTACATCAGGGTCAACAATATCAGTGTCTGTATCAGGGTCATTGGTATCAGAATTATGAGAATCTGAAGTTGAGCAGAGTCACTTTCAGTACTTACCCCCGGTTCAGGCGGTTGAAGTTGTTGTTGGACCAGATCGGGTATTGTTTCCTACAAAACAGAAGACACAAGAGATACTGGAGGAACATGATGAACAGAACTAGGAGAAGTGGAAGGAGGAGAAGGACCAGGAGACACAGAGTTTGTAACTGGTGACTCATGTTGCCATGGACCAAGGAAGAGAAACTCGAGCTCGGACTCAGATTCCAAATTGGAATTATAATCACCCTCCCCCTGAAGCTGTGGACGAGTGAAAAATGAGACATGCTCATGAAATGTGACATCCATTGAAACAAAGAACTTACGACTTAGTGGATGATAACACTTTTAACCCTTCTTGTTAGGAGGATAACCTAGAAAGACACAACGGATTGCACGAGAATCCAACTTACTTCGGTGTTGTGGGTGAACATGGACGAAAGCCACACAACCGAATACCCGAGACTCAAGGCTCTGCAAGACAGGAACAGAAGGAAACTGTGAGACCAAAAGTTGAACTGGACTAACATTACCTAGACCACGTGATGGCACTCGATTAATCAGATATGCAGCAGTTAATACTGCCTCTCCCCAGTATGATTTTGGAACAGGCATTTGGAAGAGAAGAGCTCGTGCAATTTCAAGAAGGTGAAGATTTTTTCTTTAAGCAACCCCATTTTGTTGAGGGGTGTCAACACAGGTAAGTTCATGTATGATGCCCTGTTTAATGAAGAAATCAGAAAGATTATGACTCACATATTCTTTTCCATTATCAGAACGAACTCATTTAATACCTCGTGGGCGCCCTCGTTAGTCTCGATCTTTGTTAGCCATTCCCTACTATTTATTAATTGATCATTCACTATTGTTTATTAACGCATCACCCACGCCTAGGATCGGTTTTAGACTTTAATCTTTATGCTTACTCCGTTTTTACTTTAAATTCACCTTCACAGTCAACCCAATTTTACATATTAGTAACACAATACATAGGAGTAATACACTCAAGACTCTTTCATTCAACACTTGTCAATCAAAAGACACCATTTAACATACATGAGTTATTCACTAAACTCTCGACACATTATATACAAACATTCAAATCATTTACAGTCCCGAATTATTTACAGTCATTCAAATCGAATAAATAATAAACAAATAAATACATTCAAACTAGGAATAGCGATAATAAATACCATTATTGTCTTATCCCCTATTCCCCATATAGAATAGAAAACCTTTCTCCCAATAGATGATATCAAACTGTATTCCAATAGCAAATCGATGAAGAGCGTTCTGTGTGGTGGCGGAGAGAGGTTGTGGTCGTTTCAAGGTGGTGTGCTTTTGGTTCACGGAAGCATGGACCGGGCTTTGGGAAATCACGAAGGAAGGAGATGAGGGGATTTTGAGAGAAATCAAAATTTGGGTTTTAGGGTTTTTGAACATAAATTCCTAAATGAAGAATAAAGAGTGAGAATCTTGATTGGGAAGAACATATTCGGTATCAATCTGATTAGGGAAATCAAAATCGAGGAGATGGGGGAGAAGATGAGTGGCGCAACATTGCTAGGTCTGAAGGAAGAAGGAGAAGCTCGCGACTCGTATCGGTTACGTGGTTCTGGATCACACATTTGGGCTCGTTGTGCGGAATGGAGCTCATGGACTAGTCTGAGAAGGTTTAAGTGAGTATTAGGAGGGTGCGGCTAGTAGAAAATGGGGGGGGGGGGAGGTGCTTGCGTTACTAATTAAAAGGCCCAAAATCCTTTCTAAATCTTTTTTAAAGCCCATTTTAAATATGCATACTTCTTTAACACCTTTATAACCCAAAATAATTTCCAAAACAAACAACATATTAAATACTCTCATTTTATAAAATAAAATAACCAACTAAAATAATAATAATAATATTTCATATACAAATATTCTATAAATCAAAGAATTAAATAATAACAGCAATATATTACCAATAGTGTATAAAATACATTTAAATGTCATTTCAACTAATTTTAATAATTCAAATGCATGATTGAATTAAAATCTTTTAAAGTATCAACAAAAAGTAATAAACGCTACTAAAATACAATTACTTAGGAAGAAGAACACAAAATGAATTACAAAATCACTATTATATTCACACATACCCTGATGTATTAATATGAAAATTGGGATGTTACCGGAGACTTTATGTCAGACTTAAAAACTAGCTTTTTAAGTCGGATATTGGTCTGACTTTAGATAAAATTTAATTAGTCTGAACATTACCCTGGGAAAATCACGAGGGGTGAAAAAAGTGAAAAAGTGAGAAATGTTTCAAAAAGTGAGAGAGTGAAAAAGTTTAAAAATGTGAAAAAATGTCTTAATTTATGTTATAAGACGGAAAATACTATGCTAGAAACATGTTATATTTTCCGTAGAGACTAAGAAATAAATTGTATTATAATTTTAAATTTTCCAAAGAAGGAAAAAAAATTATCGATAGAGAAAAAGTGAATATATTAAAATTTTGTCAAAATTAGAAAATTTTCAAAATAGTAAAGAGAAATGAGAGAGTTAGAGGAAGATTTGAGGATAAAAAGGATAAATAAATTTAAAAAGAAAGATTGAAAAAAAAAGATGGGTCACTACAAGAATAAGGCTATATTGCTACCGATGTTTGCCACGGAGGGCTATCCGTCGCTAATTTGCGACGGACTTGCGACGGTTTGCGACGACGAGTGAGTTTAGGAGTTGGGCGCTTAAAATCCCGCTCAAAATTTGCGACGGGAAGGAACGTTGGTCACTAATTTGCGACGGACAAGGATGATGGTAGCTAATTTGCGACGGATGTGTCGTCGCAAGCCCATCGCAAACGTTTTTTTCTAGTTTTATCCACGCGATCCCTTATCTCTTCTCTTAGACACACAGAACACAGTTTCACGCCGCCCTCCTCACTCCTCACACCGTTCGCGTTCTCCGCCGTCCTCACTCCTCACGCCGTTCTCTGCCATCCTCACTCCTCACGCCGTTCGCGGTCTCCGCCCTCCTCACTCCTCACACTGTTCTCCGCCCGCCTCACTCCTCACGCCGTTCGCGAACTCGTCGCCACCGCTCCACCCTTCGACGCGCGTCTCTTCTTCGGTCGTGGCTCACTGTTTCGTCTCTACCAGGTAAATCGCCTTCCCTTTTCCCTTTTTCCTTTTCCCTTTTCCCTTTTCCCTTTTCGCCGCTGTAACCCATTTTCTCATTTCACTGTGAAAACCCTAAATTCCCAAATCGCTGCACTCAATATCAAAATCACGAAGAAGAATCAAATCACGCAGAGAAATCGTATCTTGGAGAAGAATCGCTACACCCAGTTTCAGAAATCACGCAGAAGAATCGCTACACCCTTCAATCTTGTTCTCAGGTTGCTTCTTCTTCTTCTTTCAGTACTCTTTTAGATTTCACGAAGCAATTTCCATTAGTGCTTATGTCTTTCCTATCTCTTTTTGATGTATTTCATAGTTGGGATCCAAATTGAACACTATGAATGTTTCTTTATCTATAGCATCAGTTTTTGACATTTTTGAAACATTAGCAAATAAGAGAGTTTCGGCATTGTTGTTTTTTGATTGGCTTAAGGTTTCACATCCTGTGCTTTCTTGTGATCCTGAAATAGGTGGTTTAGTTGTTAATAACTGCGGGTTATTGGGAAATTATGAAGCAATGGTTCCAATTTTGAATGAGTTTAACCTTAAAAATATGCGTTTGGGAGCTTTATCATTTAGGTTCTTGTTGGTTTTAGATTTGGATAAAGATTCTACTATGGAATGTGTTAGGAGAGTTGTTGATGTGCTTAATGAGGTCGGTGGAGTGTGTCAAAGTTCTGGAATTCAGTTGTTGATAGACATGTTTAGTTTTTTGGGTTCTTTCGATGTAGCCGAGTTTGTGATAAGAACAGCAGGGAGGAAAGTGAATCATTATAATTTCTTATTGAGGAAGATATGCGAGAGAGGTGAGTACGAAAGAGGGGAGATTTGGTAAAGGAGATGAAGAGAAGTGGTTTGGATCCAAACAAAAGTACTTGTAATTTGTTGGTTAGTTATCTATTGAATGGTAAGTTTTCTGAAGCTTGCCAAGTTCTTGAGATTATTGAAAAGGATTATGGTTTACTGGACGAGTTTACCTTTGATGTTCTTATTAGCCTATTATGTAAAAATCAGCAGCTTGATTTAGCTTTGAAGTTTCTTGATAAAATGACTTTGAAGGGTATTGAACCTAGTATTTTAACTCATGCTGTGGTAGATTGAATCATTTGACAGATGTTCTGGCTAAAAGGGGTAAAGGAAGAGTGAAGGAAATTTTAGAAGAAATTGATAAAAGACCTTACTCTAAATGCTTTAATTGAAAATGAAGCCCAATGTGGTTGATTAAGCACACCTGCATTCCTATACGCGGAATTCTGTGGCTCAGCCTTTGTTGTTAATATCATTTTGATATTTTAGTAGTTTATTGTCTTTTTTATTTTTACTTCTAGTTTCCTACTCATTTTAACCTATAAGCATAAAAAATGAAAAGGAAAATGTGATCTTCATTTGAAACAATTTTTCTCTTTATGTGGCAGAAGTGAACCAGTCAATAAAAATTTGTACATCTCATGTCTTGTTCTTCTCTTTCCTTCTTTCTCTTACTATTTTCTTGTTTGCTCACTTTGCTTTCTGTCTTAGAAATATTGTTAGCCTTGCTTTGTTTATTACTGTATAATGTACATTGTTTTGCAATGCTGGACACCATAAATATTGATAGTATATGTTATACTTTCCAGTTCTAAGTGTCTTATAGGCACCATAAATTGTTTTGTATTATTTGATGTATTTCCTATCTCTTTTTGATGTATTTCATAGTTGGGAAATTTTCAACTTTAAAGGGTTATGTTATTTATCTACATTATTTCTAATTCATCTTTTTCAGGGTATCATTGGATTGGAACCTGAATATGGAACTCTCCACATAAAAGTAAGTGCTCAGGATTTCAAGGCTCGTGAATCTCAAGGTATTATTTCTAAAAGCTGAATATGAATGACTCAAAAGTTGTTGATTTAATCTGGGTCTGTGCTAAATTTTAATTTGGGCCGAGGAAAAAAGACATGATTCGATCTGATTGTGGTTCCTGCAGTATTTTTGCTTCATAAATTGTGAATCAATAGTTATTGCCTTATTTTGACATTAATCCGTAACTGTGCAGCATGTTTCTTCTTCCTTTCTCCATAATTTTTAGTACCTTTATTATATTATATTACAATAGTAAATTAGTAATGGTTGCAATGCATCTACAATTCTGTGTGCAATCTGTGTACAAAACTTAGACCTGAAATGTAGAATTAGGACATGTTTCCACTCTCCAGTGACCAAACTTAGACCTGAAATGTTTGACAATGAGCAACAAACACTTGTAGGAAAAAGAAAAGTTAAAATGTTCTTGCAATAACGAGTCTTATAAATGGTAGCTTAGCTTCTTATATCTATATATGAGTTGAAATTAGTTTGCGCCTCTTAATTTTTTTAGAAGCTTCCTAATCTATCCTCTTTACAGACATTTATAAACTTATAGGAAATATTTCATAATTTAGAAACCTACCTCAGTTAAGAAGTTCCAGCAAGTTAGAAAGATGTCATTAACAATTTATTTAGTTCCCACTTAAATTTTTGTCTCTTTCATTTTGTTATTGTTGATCTCTTTCATTATGATCTTCATCTTTGCTTCAACTTTCTTACTTTATGTAGTTCCACTCCTTGAAGCCATCCATTCTTAACAACTTAGTTGTTTCATTGACCTATGTTCCAGATTTTTTCTTTTACATTGAAGTGGTTACTGATTTTTCCTGTTCTTATATTCAAACACTATCTATTTTTTAAGCACTATCCTTTTACAACATTGAGTCATTCTTTCCGTGTGTTTGTACGTGGTTCCTGCAGTATTTTTGCTTCATAAATTGTGAATCAATAGTTATTGCCTTATTTTGACATTAATCTGTAACTGTGCAGCGTGCTTCATAAATTGTGAATCAATAGTTATTGCCTTATTTCAATACAACTATACAAAATTCGGTCTTCAAATTTCTTCAAACTGTGGCAATCCAAATTATAAATCTGAATCTCTTTTGCTGCCTGCTTTTACAGCTGAAACCGAATTGCTGGAAGTGGTCTCCATCCATGTAATATTGCTGGAACAGAATTGCTGGAAGTGGTCTCCAGCTGAAACCGAATTGCTGGAATTGCTGGAAGTGGTCTCCATCCGAATTGCTGGAAGTGGACCTGAACAGAAGTTGCACACAGGGTAGTTGGATAACTTCTGCATAACTGCACACAATATTGGTAAGCTAACAACATGTACAAATTGATAAAGTTGTACACTACAAGAATAAGCCAATATTGCTACCAATTTAATTGATTTTGTTTTTATTTTAGCATTTTAGCTTTTCACTCTCTCTCGATGGGCATCCATCGTTTACATTCTTATCTTGCTCTCTCTCTCTCTCTATGGACATCCATCTCTCTTTTATATATTGACAATTTTAAATGTGCATAATGGAATTTCCTCCTTCGCACCGCCTTTGGATGTATGATAGGTTGTTTCCAAAAAGAGCGGGTTTGAAACAATCTTTTATAGATGGCGTGTGGGATTTTATTCTTTTTGCAATGACACAAGAACAATTTGGAGTTGAAGGGGGGATTCGATGTCCGTGCGTCAAATGCAAATGTGGAAAGATTAGGAATCCATCGGAGGTCATTGATCACTTGAAGAAAGTTGGGTTTAGGCCTAATTATTGGATTTGGACGAGTAATGGTGAGAAAGGGCTTGATGTCGTCCCATTGGTTGGCGAAAATTGCAGGGGTGCTGCTAGTAATTCCGCAGATATAGGATGTGGTGAACAAATTAACTTGATGCAGAATATGGTTTGTGACGGTCTTGGGGTGAATGTGTCATTCGAGGAGGAGCAATATGATAACATGGACGAGCTTCCGAATGAGCAAGCACAGAGATTCTATAATATGTTGTTAGATGCAAACAAACCATTGTTTGAAGGGTCATCATACTCAAAGTTATCGATTTGTGCGAAGCTTTTAGTTCTCAAATCGTTGAGTAATACATCTGAGGTGGGAATGGACTTGATATGTGACATGATGTCAGGCGTGACACCTATGAATGAAAATTTGCCAAAGAATTTTTATGAGGCTAAGAGGTTAGTTTCTAAGTTGGGATTGGAAGCTAGAAGGATCGATTGCTGTCCGAAAGGTCACATGTTGTATTATGACAATGAGTTTGGGAAAAAGGATGTTGCGCTACTTGAATGCAAATTTTGTAATGCGCCGAGGTATCATACTCGCAAAAGGGGGACTAGTAGTAAGAATAAACCAGTTCCGGTGAAGTCAATGTTCTACTTGCCAATAATTCCAAGGTTGCAGAGAATGTTTGCATCCGAGCACACTGCAGGGAAAATGACGTGGCATTTTGAGAATAAATGTCCCGGTGTGTTGCGTCATCCGTCTGATGGGGAAGCATGGAAACACTTTGATCGGGTACAACCTGAGTTTGCAGCGGATCCACGCAACGTACGGCTTGGGTTATGCTCCGATGGTTTTACGCCATATACCCAAGCATCGGCTTCCCCATATTCTTGCTGGCCCGTTATTGTTACCCCGTACAACCTTCCCCCTGAGATGTGTATGACTAAACCTTACATGTTTTTGACTTGTCTGATACCTGGCCCAGAATATCCAAAAGCAGGCATTGACATCTATTTAGAACCACTAATTGATGATTTGAAGAGGTTGTGGGATGGTGTCTCGACTTACGATTACGCACGAAAGGAGAATTTTATGATGAGAGCCGCTTTGATGTGGACCATTAATGACTTCCCTGCTTATGGCATGTTGTCTGGTTGGCAAACTCATGGTAAATTAGCATGTCCACATTGTATGGAGCATACAAAGGCATTTACCTTGAAACACGGAGGTAAGAGTTCTTGGTTTGACTCGCATCGTAGGTTTTTGCCACATGATAATGCATTTAGAAGAAACAAGAATGCATTTAAGAAGAAGGAAGTTGAAAATGATGAGCCGCCTCCTCAGTTGAATCCAGGCCAGGTTTGGGATAGAATTAGAGATTTGCCCAAAATCACAGATGATCCCCTTGTTTCTCGATTTGATGGATATGGACAAGTGCATAATTGGACAAAGAGGAGTATCTTTTGGGATCTCCCATATTGGAAAGATAATTTATTGAGGCACAATCTTGATGTGATGCACATAGAGAAGAATTTTTTTGACAATATATTTAACACAGTGATGAACATAACGGGCAAAACAAAGGACAATGATAAGGCGAGATTGGACGTTGCTCTTTACTGCAATCGAAAGGACTTAAATTTGAAGCCACAGGCTAATGGAAAGATGCTCAAACCCAAAGCATGTTACTCATTAACTATCGAGCAAACAAATTCAGTTTATCAGTGGATAAAAGAACTAAAATTCCCAGATGGATATTCTTCTAATTTGGCAAGATGTGTTGATGTGAAAAAGAGAAGAATGATTGGGATGAAAATCCATGATTGTCATGTATTTATGGAATGTTTACTCCCTATTGCGTTTAGTTCTTTACCGGCGCATGTTCTAAATCCGCTAACTGAAGTGAGTCAATTTTTTAAGGATTTGTGTTCTGCGTCTTTAAGAGATGTTGACCTTGTTAGGATGGAACAAAACATTTCATTCATTCTATGTAAGATGGAGAGAGTATTTCCACCTGGTTTCTTTGATTCTATGGAGTATCTCCCCGTTCATCTAGCATATGAAGCAAGACTTGGTGGGCCAGTTCAGTACAGGTGGATGTATCCATTTGAAAGGTATCATTTTGAGAACTAATTCATTTTTTTCCATTTGAGGTCAGTATAATTTTCCACCTAATCAAGTTGTTTTATAGATTCATGGGTGATTCTAAACGATCGGTGAAAAACAAGGCGAGGGTTGAAGGATCGATTTGTGCATCATACCTACACCGCGAAATAACCCACTTTTGCTCACATTATTTCACCAACTTCACGTTGAGAAATAAAAGGAATGAAATGCAAAATGATTGTGTTAGACATTCATTAATGTTATCGGTTTTTGGCCAATCTGGTCGCCATTCTGGGAAGGAGTCGATTCACTGGTTAACGGATGCGGAATATAAGTCAGCTCATGTTCATGTGTTGAACAATTGCCCTGAAGTTAAACCATACATTGAGTACGTATATCAATATTTTCATTAATTGTTCATATCTGTCAACTCATTTAGTACTATAATCTAATTTGATCAGGTCATTCTTGTTGTCTGAAGATGTAAGAGATGATCAGGCATCTGCTCATATATATGAAAATTTTCCAATATGGTTTCAAGAAAAAGTAAGTGTTGAATTACTTGTTCCTCAACCTTAATCATGTGTTCCTCACGAAATAACTTGTTTCTATGTCACGTACGTAGGTTTATTCCGAGGAACCAACTCCAATCAATCAACACTTGAGAAACTTATCTGATGGTCCCTCTACAAAAGTGAAAGAGTATCACACATTTTTCGTGAATGGCTACAAGTTTCATACCCACTCATGGACGAAAAACAAAGCAACAATTAACAGCGGAGTTTATGTAAAAGGGGTCAATGAAGGAGGTGAAGATGATTATTACGGTGTAATCCAACACATTTATGAACTAGAGTTCAGTGCGTTAGACTACGCTAAAACTGTAGTGTTGTTTTACTGTGACTGGTTTGATCCGTCAGCTATAGGCACCAAAATGGATCAAAAGTATAATAGAGTGGACATACGAATGGACAAAAGATATCCAGCGTTTGATCCGTTTATAATGGCAGAGAATGTGAGACAAGTGTACTATGTTCCTTATCCATCAACTCGAAGAGACAAGCGAGGTTGGTGTGTGGCAATCAAGACAAAGCCAATGAGTCGCATTGAAACAGATGAGCCAGTGGAAGATGTTGCCTATCAGACAGATGATATGTCACCTGTAAATGAAGTTAATGAAGTTGAACTGATTTCTAACTTACGTGATTTGGAAAGCAATGGTGAAGAAGTGGATCCAAACAACTTAGAAGGAGATGACTCACATGAGGTTCCAGTTGATGTAGAAGATGAAGACGATGAAGAAGATGAAGATGATGAATGGCCAGAAGATTAGATATATATAATGTGTTTGTGTTTGAATTGTGTGAATTGATGTATCCAAACAACTTGAACTGCTTTTAATTCATGTTTGTGTCACAATCTTGTGTGTGAATGGATGTATCCAAACAACTTGAACCGCTTTGTAATTGATGTTTGTGTTTGTGTTTTAAAAGTAAAGTTAATGTTTTTTAATTGTTTGTGTTTGTGTTTATGTTTAATTTCCTCTGCGCCAGCATGGCATCAGGTGGAGGTAAGGGGAAGTCTAAAGTTGTCCCTCGTCGTAAGAAAACGAGGGTGATATGGTATGTTTGACATAAACTACTTGTATGTTTTGATATATTTTGAGATTTGGTATGTTTGACATAAACTAGTTGTATGTTTTAACATTTTTTGAGATTTGGTATGTTTGACATAAGCTAGTCGTATGTTTTGATATAATTTGAGATTTGGTATGTTTGACAATAGTGTAGTTTATGTATGTATGTATGAATCGGTGAATTGAAGTCTAAATTGAATTGGCAGGTAAGTATTGCAAAGAGGCATGACATTAGTGTAGTTTATATAAGAAATCGTGGATTGAAGTCTGAATTGAATTGCCCAGAAATAATTATTTTTTGCGTAGCGACGGAATTTGCGACGGAATTTTTTTGGTGGTTACTCAATTTGCTACGGAATTTTTGACAATTTGCGACGACAATTTTGATGGGTACTTAAAATAATTTGCCACAGATTTGCGACGGATTTGTGACAAAAAGGATATCATGTTTTGCGACGGTTTTGCAACGGAATCTAGTGGCGGATTTGCGACGGCGTTGCGACGGAAGTATTTGCGACGGAAAATTCCGTGGCAAAAGATTTGCGACGAGCGTTTTTGTGATCGAATTAGGTCCGTCGCAAAGTCCGTCAGAAATGCTAGTTTGCGACGGAAATAGGTTAATTTGCGACGGAAATGGCCGTCGCAAAACAGCGAATTTCTTGTAGTGGGTGAGAGAGAGTGGATGTGAAAAAAGTGAAAAAATGAGAAAGATTTGAAAAAAGTGAGAGAGAGCAAAATCTTTCTCAAAATTTTCCCCACTTTTCAAATTTTAACAAAAATGCATGATTCCAAATTAATTAATTTTATCAGTGATTTATACCCACAATCAATTAATACTTTCCAAATTAATAAGATTAACAAAAATGCATGCTTCCAAAAATATTGATCTATTGAAGTTTAAACTGTACTAATATTAGGCAATAGGCCTCAAATATCTATTTCACATCATTTGTAATGATGCATATTAGACAGCTTAGCAGAGAGTTCATGAGATGTTTGGCATTGGTGTATGCAAAACCACGTTGAGATATCATTGGGCAGCATTGCAAGCTAAATAGCTAATGCTGTCCATTAAATGTAGTAAGTAACTGCTATCAAAGTGTGAATGTAGATATAAAAGAGTCATTGCCCTTCGTGTTAGGGAGATGATTTAATGATTATCAAGTTGGTGGGGCGGGACAAAATTATAGTTGGACACTTGGAGAGAAGATATAATGAGACAAAGGTTTGTGAGGTGTATTTTAGTTGTCACACAAAAAGGAAAGATGCCATATGGTATCATAATAATCATAGGAACGCGTTTGCTGATTTTAATTGATGCGGATAATAATGCATGTGAGGCTGGCTTCAATCGAAGTCCCAAGATAAGAATAGAATACCATTCCTCCTCGGAAAGAAAAGCAAAAAAATAAAAGTAAGGTTTTAGAGGCAGATTAATAAAAGGAAACTTCCAGCTTCTATATATGAAGTGTAGTATTTTTTCATCAAAAAAAAATGAAGTGTAGTATTTAAGGTTGATAAAGGTTGTTGTCAAATTTGTCAAAAATAAAAGTTGATAAAGGTTATAATAATTTGTCAACTGTTAAACATTAATTAATGAAACAAATGTAGTAAATATTAATTATTATATTAAATTGCAATTTTTTTCTTCATAATTTCTTTTTTTAGCATAAATATTAAATGTGTCCTAAAATATAGTAAATTTTATTTAATAACTATTTTTTTGAAAGGATTTATTTACTATTTTTAAGACACCCGTCAATTAGAAAATGAGTTTTTAATAATGTTTTTTTTTGTTTTACCCCGGTATCCACCGCCGATCGCAGTGACTAATCCCCTCGCTGAATTGTAGGTGCCTCGAGGGGCAGGACAATTGGCCCAGAGTTTTAACGCTGCTCCGTACCCAAGGTGGGGATCGAACCCCCGACCATTGGTTAAGGGAGGATCAGCCCCAACCGCCAAGTTAGTTTTTAATAATGTTATTCTACCAATTATATTTGTACACATTAAATAATCAATTAATCAAATACAGATATAATTATATACATAATTAAAAGCTCAAATATGTAAAAACATAATAAGAAATTTAAATTTATTTCAATATAAAATAATATTAATTAAATCTCACTAGAGAAAATTATGGTAAAAAAGTAAAGATAATAGTCTTTTCTAACAACATTAAAGAAAATAACTTTTTTTTGTTACAGTTTTTTTGGATAAATAGACGATACCCAGTTTAAAACAGAGAATACTTTCGGGGCATTAAAATTAGAGAAAATAGTTTTAGTCACATTAGCATATTTCTGGGTACATGGTTTAGTAATATAGTAATTCGGTAATGAAGACTTGTTATTGAATTTAGGCTTAATTACAGTTTTAGTCTCCCTATTTTCACCAATTCACGATTTTTGTCCCCCAAGTTTTAATTTGACGAATTTGATTCCCCTATTTTCCCAATTAGACAATTTTGATCCCCCTCTTAATTTGGTCAAAATTGAAAGTCAATTTTGACTGACTTATCCTACGTGGCAGTCAACGTAGACTGCCACGTAGGCGCACTGTTCCTCTTCTTTTTTTTAAAACTGTTCCTCCCTCACCCCTCCCCCACCGTGAACCCCTCCCCCCTCCTGAACCCTTCCCCCACCGTGACCCCCTCCCCCCTCCTGAACCCCTCCCCCCTCCCCTTCGCACCTCCCCCCTCGTTTCCCCTTCACCGTCGCTCCCCCTTCACCGGATCTGGAACGAAAGAGAGAGAGAGAGATCGCAGAGAGTTCGCAGAGAGAGAGAGAGAGAGAGAGAGAGAGAGAGAGAGAAACCTTCGCAGAGACAGAGAGAGAGAAGGGAGAGCGATGGTGATGGCGCCGGCGTTTGAGAGGGAGATCGCAGAGAGTTCACAGAGAGAGAGATCGCAGAGAGGGAGAGATCGCAGAGAGAGAGAGTTCGCAGAGAGAGAGAGATCGCAGAGAGGGAGAGTTCGCAGAGAGAGAGATCGCAGAGAGGGAACGAAGGTGAAGGGGATAACGAGGGGGGAGAGATGCGAAGGAGGGAGGGGGTCACGGTGGGGGAATGGTTCAGGAACAGTGCACCTACGTGGCAGTCTACGTGGACTGCCACGTAGGATAAGTCAGTCAAAATTGACTTTCAATTTTGACCAAATTAAGAGGGGGATCAAAATTGTCTAATTGGGAAAATAGGGAGATCAAATTCGTAAAATTAAAACTTGGGGGGACCAAAATCATGAATTGGTAAAAATAGGGGGATCAAACCTATAATTAAGCCTTGAATTTATTTATGGAAAGTCAAAAGAGCAGTAACTAGTAGTAACAAAGAAAGCCTTTGTCAAAAAAAGTAACAAAGAAGCCGTTGAAAATAGACAGCTGCGCTATCTGCGGCATGGAGGCTGGGAAAAAACAAGACCTTTGCCGCTTTAAAATTGTACTATTTACAAAATGATTCTTGAAAATTTTGTTTCATGATTATACCTAATGGGATGTTAATTTCATTCTAACCTAACCAAAAGCAACATACTAATAGAAGGGCATGCACTGTATTTGTCCAAATCTTTCATCCGGTATAGAATTAGGAGGAAAGAAAATAGTCATGGGTCTATGACTTTTATATCTTTAGTTATGAAGCATATTTTTTTACTAAAATATTTGAACTTTTTAAAAACAAATAATTCTAAGGAGAAGGAGACCATATTTTTTGCTAATAGCGGTGATTTTGCTAGCAGGGCTTTCCTCAATTTCAACAAAATGTGTACTGGAAAGAAAAAAAAGAAGCATGGAGGGACCGGCCAAACAAGGCACTAAACAGATGCCACTCTCCTTCTCCTTCTCAAACCACATATCAAAAAGGCAAAACACAAAAAAAGTACATTTTTAGCCCCCATTCCCCTTCTCTTCCAGATCCCCAAAAAGCATTCATAATTTTAGTTCGCATTACCTCTCAAAACAATCAAACACTGCCCTTGCCTTGTAGTAGAAGAATCTCTCAAAGACTCACAAATTTCCACTTTCCAAAAAAAAATTAAAAAAAGAGGTGCAAGAACTAAGAACAAACACAAGCGCACACAGAAACCACTGAAAATCAACAACAAAACAATAATATTCTCAACCAAATAATAATGAATAATAATAATATGTGTACCTAAAATTTAATTAAATTACAATACAAATGCAAGCAGCAATTAAATTTTATTGATCTCTACTTGTTCTTTTTCTCTACTCGTATATATATGTAGTAGCATACATAACAAGATCGATTATCATCAATTACAAAAAAATATAAAAAAATTAAAATAATTATAAAATGAGAGAGGAAGGATTTCAACGCCTGCATCTGGTGATGGCACTGCAACCGCGATGGTAGGGATTGGCCTGAGCACCGGGCCGACAATTGTAATAAGAAGCGCCGCGTCGAGAGCAGGGGACAGTGTTCCTCCTAAGCGCACCATAGCTTATGTAACTCCTCCCTGCTAAAGTACGCCGGTTGCTCTCAGAGTCCATCAGAAACTCAGTATCATCGTCGTCTCCTGTGAGGAGGCTGCACTCAGCGATGGATCCTCGGCAGCCGGATTTCAACGGGAGGAAGAAGTTGCGTAGTTGACTGTCAAGATCGCCGGTGAAATCAATGGTGGATGATGATGAGAAAGCCACGTGGACGGTCAAGATCGCACAAATCAGAAAGAAGCTGCTTCTTGTTGTTGAGCTCTTCATGTTTGATTTGTTGTTAAGTTGAGATGAGAGTTCTATTGAGCTGGCAACACACAAAGAGAGAAGGAGCCTCTCTCTGCTTTCTGATTATAAACCATGGCTTCTTCTAAAATGCCATTCGATGTGTCACTTATTTACTAGTGTTGCCACTTGACTTTAACGTGACTCGTTATTGCTTCACACGCACACATTAATCATATTCTGGTTTTATCTATTTAATCATTTATTAACTCTTCTCTCTCCACCTCCCCCAACCCAACAATAAAATAAATAAAAATTTATGGAAGAAAATATATTTTTTTCGTTAAAAGGGAATATGAATTCGCGGTTAAGCCACCTGTGGGCCACCTATGGACTGTATTGACATTGATTTATTGTTGTTCTTGTTTAATATTTAGGCTATATGAAGCTGTTCCAGTTATTAATCGTGTGTAGAAAAGTTGGTAGCTTAGTTGACGAGGTAAAGAATATCAAAAGAGTGTAAGAAGGAGGTCTCGAGTTCAAACCCTGAAAATTAACATTCCCTCGCCCCTTTAATATTACTTATCAAAAAAAAATATTTAGGCTATATGAAGCTGTTCCCGTTACTAATCGGGTTTGCATAATTTAAAATGGAATGCAACGTTGTAAGAAAGACAGAACTAATAATACAGTATGTGAACTATAGATTTTAGAGATTTTTTTTACGCAATATAGACTTGAGAGTTGAAACAATTGCAGGTGATTTTTTCCTTATTTTATCAAAAAAATAGAGGATCATATATGCTGTGTGCAACAGTGCAAGTGCCTCTAGCAATTTAATTTAACTTTATTCTTTTTTCTTTGGTACAAATTTTAACTTTATTCTTCTTGTATATAACTTTGTTGTATTTATTGATGACTCCACTATTTTTTTCTTCGATAAGCAATGATTCATTGAAATAAGTATTAGGTATGCTCAAAACCACAAAAACACTAAGGGTGTGTTTGAGAGTTTGGAGGGGAGGGGAGGGGAGGGGTTGAGACTAATAGTGTAAATTCTTTAGTAATTGGGAGAAAAATTATCCCCCTAAACCCCCCAAACCCCTCTCCTAGTTTATTTTTGGAGCCCCTCCAAACTCCCCCAAATATGGAGGGTTTTGGAGGGACTCCAAAAATAAACTAAGAGAGAGGTTTGGGGGGGTTTAGGGGATAATTTTTCTTCTCATCACTAAAGAATTTACACTATTAGTCCCAACCCCTCCCCTCCCCCTCCAAACTCCCAAACAGACCCTAAAGTATCAGAAATTGTTAAGGCAAATAAAAGCATTGTTCCACCACAATGGTGGTAACAAACTTGAGTCTCTACCCACCCCACAAATAAACCAACACCAAGATAAAAATTTAATACGAGCCACTATAGATTCAATCTTCGCCTCCTCTCCTTTGAAACAAACTCCATTCTGGCCTAACCAAATACACCAACATGTTGTCAGCCATAACAAATATCTAACCTTCTTAGCTTTCTTCCCTGAAAATAACTCACCAAAGTGCGAAAAGTGTTGATGTAGAGTAATAGAGTTAGGTAATTGAATATCTAGTCATCGTTCCATTTTCCACCACACCTACCTAGCAAAAACACAATCAAGAAACAAATGTTGAAGGTCCTCTCTATGGTCGTTACATAGCGCACACACAGCCCCGTCTTCCGAGTGGATGATATGCCGTCTCCACAACAACTCGCGAACCGAAAGAGCATTAGTAATCAATCTCCAACCGAACACCAAAACCTTAGATGGAATTGAGGTATGCCAATGAGCCTTACACGATGAATGAACACTGTCGTTGTCGGGCGACGGACTGAACCGTTGGTGAGAAAATAGTGATAACAAGACCTCACAGTGAAACGATGATGAGGCTCCAATAACCATCTCCAACAATCAGATTTATCTATACTAGGACTCACCTCCCTGAGAATATCCAGGAACACCGATCCGTCTTCGCTAGCGAGTTGCGAACCAAGGGCCAAAGCTGACAGATTCCAACGCCAAGAGTTCTGAATCCACACGCCCAAATCAGTAAGGAGTGCATCCTTGTTACTACAACCTGCGGAAATATTAGTAAATTCTAGTTTCAAAGGGCGCTGCCCGATCCAATGATGATGCCAAAACTTTACACCACTTCCATCTCCCAACCCCCTTCTAAGGTTCGCCGCAAACCAACTATCCGAAATCCTCACTTCACTCACGCCCTAAAGATCACGCCACCACAGAGAAGAATTCGACCAACTACTCAAAGGTCTACTACCATCAAAGAATATAGAACTCAAATCACCTTAACGATGGGAAAGAATTTCCCTCCAAGGGGCATCTTCATCCGCTAAAATACGCCACTTCCACTTGGCCAAAAGAGCAGTGTTAAATAATTCAATATCTTTAATACCAAGACCACCATCCTCCTTAGGCTTACAAACGTTATTCCACGCCACCCAATACACACCTCTAGCGTCTTCTTTAAAGCCCCACAAAAAATCTCTTTGAATTTGGATCAATTGTTTTATCACTACCTTGGGAGCCTTATAAAAGGAGAGATAATAAAGGGGGATACTATTAAGAACAGAGTTTATGAGAGCTACCCTACCCCCCATGGATAGATGACGTCCTTGCCACAATGATAGTCTTTTGCGAAGCTTAGCAATCACCAGCTTCCAAGTTGAACTCCTTCTTGGATTTGCCCCCACGGAAATGCCCAAGAATTTGAAAGGAATAGACTCGGAACGGCAATGAAGAAAGATAGAGGCTGAGTTCAATAAATCCTTTGAAACATTGATCCCAATAAGCTTACTCTTGTGGAAATTTACTTTTAACCCTGACACTAACTCAAAGCTTCTAAGGGCGATTTTGATGCACCAAATGTTCCCCCACGTAGCTTTCCCCATCAGGATCGTGTCGTCAGCAAATTGTAGAATGGAAAAATGAAGAGAGTCATGCACTTTATATTCTAAAAAAGAACTTGTCTCCACCGCCCTAGCCATCTTAGCCGACAAACCCTCCGCAATAATCAAGAATAAGAAGGGTGAAAGAGGATCACCTTGTCGAAGACCACAGCCAATTTTGAAATCATGTGTGGGACTACCGTTAACCAACACCGACATCGAACTTGAGGAAACACAAGCCATAACTCAACGAGACCACTATGGGCTGAAACCCAATCTATCCATCATATACCTCAAGAAACTCCAAGATAGAGTCGTACGCCTTCTCGAAATCAACTTTAAACATCAAGCAATCATCATTCCTTCTCTTCGCCAAATCTACCATTTCATTCACAACCAACACTCCATCAAGAATATTACGACCGCCCATGAAGGCCGATTGACACTTGGATATCACCTTAGGAAGGACATGCTTCAACCTGCTAGCTAAAACTTTGACCAATATTTTATAAATGCATCCAATCAAACAAATTGGCTGAAACTCACCCAAACTCTGGGGGTGGTCAACCTTTGGAATAAGAGCGATAAAAGAAGCAGAGAAAGCTTTTGGGAAGGTAGCTTTTGCATAAAACTTGTTGAAGACAGCCATAATCTCAACTTTCAGAATATCCCAAAACTCCTTAATGAAACTCAAGTTGATTGATGACTCCACTATATTAATCAACTAGTTATGGAACTCGTATTTTTTACCGACCATTATACATATTTAATTGGCTAAAGTACTCCCGGGGTCCCTTATGTTTATTTAAAGTAACGATTTAGTCCTTTATCTTTTTTTTTGTCCCAGATTAGTCCTTTATGTTTTAATTTTTTGTCACCGTTGCCCTTTTCTGTCTGCTTCCGTCCAAGTCCGTTAAAAAATGCCTATGTGGCATTTTTTAATGCTTATTTGGCATTATTTATTATTTTATTTACCAATTAATTGATGAGTCATCATTCAATCTTCTTCAACCTCACGTTCTCAACACAAACCCAGCAACACAACATCAACAACACAACCCATTATTCAAGTTCATTGTGCAGAAAATTACTCTCTCTCTCTCTGAAAAACACATACCACTATGGCAACGAAAACGAAATCTGAAGAAAAATGCATAACACCATGGCATGAAAATGCATAACAAAAGTTCATTGTGTAGAAAAATGAAATCTGAAGACGAAAACATCTTTCTAGATCTGAATCTGAAAACGAAACCGAACGAAACCAATTGCAAATCCTCTTCATTTTCGTTCCCTTTGCAGAAAACCAGAAAATGATTCGCGTTTTCGTTCGCGTTTTCGTTTCCTTTCCTTCGCGTTTTCGTTCACGTTTTCGTTTCCAGAAAACCATATCTCCATCTCCATTTCCTTCGCGTTTTCATTTCTTGAATTTTCTGGAATCTGGTTCGCGTTTTAGGTTTGAAATCGATTTTGGGTTTGAAACGATTTTAGGTTTTATAGAATCCCCAAATCGAAAACACCAATCTATTTTAGGTTTTATAGAATCCCCAAATCGATTTTAGAAAACGATGAAGAGAGAAGAGATGAATAGAAAACGATGAAGAGCGAAGAGATGAATAGAAAACAGAAGGATATGGGGATGATTCAAAAACGAAAATGAAGGAAGGAAACGAAGAAGGAAGGAGAACTGTTAACAGAGTTGGAAAATGAACCAGTTTTTGGTTCCTGGGTCTGGTTTCTGGTTCAAGAAGGAAAATGAACTAGTTGTACTGCAATTTGTTCAACAAGTGAGATGAGGTTAAAGATGAGTTTCAGAAGAACAGTGAGTGAGGTTGAAGATGAGTTTCAGAACTCAGATTTTTTAAAAATAAAACTAAATTAAATATGAGCTGGCATAAGCCACATAAGCCTATATCGTGACACATCAGCCCCAAAAAACCACATATGCATTTTTTAACGGAGTTGGACGGTGTTTAACGGAAAAGGATTTATGTGCCAAAAATTTAAAACATAAAGGACTGATTTGGGACAAAAAAAAAGATAAAGGACCAAATCGTTACTTTAAATAAAGATAAGGGACCCCGAGAGCACTTTTGCCTATTTAATTAATAGAACAAATTTGTTATATTTTTAAATAGAAAAATTTGAATCCCAAGTAGATAGTTCGCTTGGCGAGCTAAGGGATATTGAATGATTGCACCAAAAGAGTGCAAGAAGGAGGTCCCGGGTTCAAACCCCGGAAACTAACATTCCTCCACCCAGCCCCACTAACATTGCTTATCAAAAAAAAAATAAAAAAATTTGAAATGAATATAATATACGGACCATTATGGGAAATCAATTGTTATAAAATTTAAATAACTAATAATTAAAACGAAAAAAAAATTTTAGATTTAATGTTTGCTTTTTTTGACAATAAATTTTAATGTGTTATGTTAAGAATGTAATTGTAAGCCATTTCAAATTTTTCACGAATGAACTGACTTTACATCAGTATAAAATAAATCAAATAATAGTTACCATAAGTTGCATGACACATCTTTAAATAGGCAAAAAAATCATATTAAACTTTCAAAAATGTTGGATCAAACATAATATTTTTTGACACGTAAATTTTCAAAATAGACAAAATCTATTTAAATAAAGTGTTACGAGGTCTATCCTACTTTCACCCCTATTTTTGTGATTTAGTCATGCTCTCTACAGCTGTCAGATTATGCCTGTTTGTTTCTGCGGAAGACATGAAATGAACGCGCGATTGTGCAAAAGCTACAACGCGCAGCTTCTACAACAAATCTCAAATCACAGCCAGCTAACATGAGACCAAACACGCTTACGGTCGACATGATTATTTTTGGATTAGCTACATGCGCCTATATAGCTAATTAGTTATACCCAAAAAGCAAGGTAAATTTTTTGTCTCGGATATTAATTTAACATCAGGGTATTAGTTTTGTCCCAAATGTTAATATTTTCTTCCGACCAATCAGGGTGTTTTAGATTGGACCAAAAGGCTCATTCAGCAATTAGATATGGATTTGCCCAATCACCGTGGTCCATATTCACAATATACAAGCCCAATTATGACTATCATACTTGGATGGCTCAGATCAATTCTATCAATCCGACGACTCACAACGGGCACGATTTCCTAGAAATACTGGCTCACATTTCCATTAATAGGTACATTCTCATTCCTAGAATACTACTACTCTCTCATTCCCTATACTGACTTGGGCGTCGGAGTGGCATCGCAGGTGCCCCCTCCGGGATTCTTTCAACACTCCACTCGGATTGCAAGAGACCTACCAACAGCAGTCACCGCAGCGCTGCTAGGTACTGAACATTAGCGACCACAGTGGGAGATATATATCTTTCACATCAACTCTACTTTTTCAACCTTACCTTGTTCTCCCATGGCTCCCAGAGGTAGAGCCCGAGTTCGAAGCATTGTCGTACCTGCACCACAGCAAGAGGGTACGCCTGATGGCAATGTTGCTTCCCTGCCTGACGAAGGCACCCCCGTCCAGGCGCCACTGACAGGCTCCCCTCAGGAGCAGGTGCAACCTCCAATAGTGAATCAACTTTTGGATCTCCTCTGCAACCGCACTCAGACTATGCTTGCAGCAGGAAGCAGGCCTCAGGCAGATTGAAAGGCAGGGTAGCTTCCATGCCCGAACAGCCTCCGCCGCATTGGGGAACCCCTACTCAGACAACCATGGTATCAAGACACCACCATTCTCCCCCTCGAAGGCATCACTCTCATCGCTCCCCCCAAGGCGGAAGCAAGTGCACCGCTCACCCCCTCGGCGTCATAAGCGCCATAGATCAAACACACCTCCATCCTCCCTAGATGAAGCCTACCGGCCAGATGAATCTCCTTCCAGAACTTCCTCGCATGCTTCCCCCAACTCTCGCGAAAGGTCCAGAAGCCGAGCAAAGGTACACAAGAAGCGCCACTGAGGATCACCGTCGAGGAGATCCCCCGACAGGCATGGGTACCAAGACAATGACTTCGGAGACTGTTCACCTCGCAACTCAAGGTTCTTCTCCAACGAAGGACCCTTCACCAGAAAGGTGGATGAATGCCCGATCCCGAGGGCTTTGGAGAAGTTGTCAGCTCTCAAGATGTACGATGGGACTGGAGACCCAGACCGCCATCTCGCACATTTCTCTCTGATGATGCGCTACAGGGGCGCCAGAGAACCCGTTCAGTGTAATATTTTCCCTCTCACTCTTGAGAACTCCGCATTAGAGTGGTTCCAAGAGCTGAAGCCAAATTCCATAGCTTCTTGGAGTCAGCTGGCCAGAATGTTCTCAGCTCGCTTCACGGCTTCCCGACTGAAGCCCAAATCAGAAGAGGTTCTAAGGGCAGTCACGCAGCGGGAGGGAGAGACTCTAAGGGAGTACATAGAACGTTTCAACCAAGAGGCAGCATGCGTTCGAAACCTGGAAGACAAACAAAGATTGTTTTGGATGAAAGATGGCCTCAAGAAAGGAAGTCTCTTTCAAGTTGATGTGGGAGTGAATAAGCCCAGAAGCTTGGGGGAATTCCTTCAGAAAGCACAAAAGTACATGCACTATGAAGAGGACGACATGGCCTACCGCGAGGCGGCGAAGGTTGGTAACGAAAAGGAAGATGTTCGGGAAAACCGTCAGCAGAAAGAGACGGGAGGAGGGCACCGTGAACCACGACCATGGAGGTTCGCTGAACACACACTCCTCAACGCATCCCGGGCAAAAATTTTAGCTGAGTGCGCAAATGCTGAATTGAAGAACATCAAGAGACCTGAGCCTTTGGCGTTAAGAGAAGGTCAGAACCCTTTCAAGAAGTGGAGCCTCTACCATCGAAGCGGAGGTCATGACACTATCGGCTGCCGAGCCCTCAGAGATGATATTGAAGAGCTAATTCAGAAGGGGAAACTTTTGCAATATGTCAAGAAAGTGGGCGATCCAAACAATTCACGAAAGGGACCACAATCACCCTCAAAGAGATCTAGATCACCCCACAAGGGTAAGGCCCCGGCAAGTGAAGTCGCCAAAGCTACGAAGGATGATGGTAGCGAATCTTCCGAGAAAGAAGACACCCAAAAATCTAAGGGGAGACCGGTGGCCATGGTGATCCATGGGGGCGATCCTCTAGATGGGTATGGAACCAATAAGTCAATTAAGAGAAGATGGAAGGAAATCTTGAATGTTGCATCTACCCCGACCCCAAGGGAGGGACCTACCAGGCCACCCCTGACCTTTGAAGACCGAGATTTACTCGACGGAAAACCCAACAAATACATCCCGCTGTTGATCACCGCCGTCATGGCCAATGTCGAAGTCAGAAGAATCATGGTTGATCAGGGAAGTCAGTGGACATCATTTTTGAAGACTTGTTGAAGGTGTTAAACATTTCCCCCAACGACCTGACTCCCTACCAGGGAAGAGACTTTACTGATTTCAACGGATCGAAAACCAAGCCACTTGGAGCTGATGGTCACCTATGGAGACCCTGATGGAGAGCAACCTCTATTCAGAACTGTAAAGACAGCTTTCCTGGTCCTCCCATGCAAATCCATCTACCAATGCATTATCGGAAGACCGACATTGGGCAGGCTAGAGGCAGTAACCTCAACAGTCCACTTGAAGATGAAATTTTACACATAGGAAAACGAAATTGTGACCCTCCAAGCTGACCTGGCCACAGCACGCAGATGCTACTACCTAAGCATTAAGGATGATCAAGAGATTGCTGACGTAAGGAACCCGGGCAAGAAATCCGGAAATGAAACTGAAGTAAACCTGGCAGACCTGGATGCTAGATATGACCCAAACAGCGAGGAGGAAGAGGATGATAGCGCCCTCGCCAAAGAGCTGAAGAAGCACATGAAGAGACCAGAGCCAGACGGCGAGTTCACCTCCATTCAGTTGGGAGAGGATCCCACTAAGACTATCATGATAGGCTCTGACCTCCATGAGGAGGTCACACTATCTTCCTGAAAGAAAATGCTGATCTATTCGCGTGGTCTGTCGCAGACATGCCAGGAATACCACCCGAGGTAGCCTGCCACCACCTTGCGGTTAATCCCAACACCAAGTGGGTGGCACAGAAGAGAAGAGTCCAGAAAGGGGAAAAAGCTGAAGCTGCTGCTAGGACCGTGAAAGACCTCTTAGAGGCAAATTTTGTAAAAGAAATTAAGTACACCACTTGGTTGTCCAATGTAGTCATTGTTAAGAAATCCAATGGATAATGGAGAATGTGTGTTGATTATACTAATCTTAATAAGGCATGTCCAAAAGATGCCTTCCCCGTCCCTAACGTAGATAAACTAGTCGATAGTGCCTCAGGCTTTCGTTTGTTATCATTCATGGACGCGTACTCAGGATACAATCAAATCCCGATGTCTCCACCTGATCAAGAGAAAACAACATTCATGACCGAACAAGGAAATTTTTGCTATCGTGTAATGCCCTTCGGACTAAAGAACGCTGGGGCAACTTATCAAAGAATGATGAATAACGTCTTTAAGAATCAAATGGGGAGAGTAGTCGAGGTATATCTAGATGATATGATCGTTAAAAGTAAAAACGATCCAGACCATATCAAGGATATAATCGAGGTATTCGCAGAAATCTAAAAGAATAATATGAGATTAAACCCGAAGAAATGCACCTTCGGAGTCCGGGCAAGAAAATTCCTCGGTTTCTATCTCACTGAGAGAGGTATTGAGGCCAACCCTGACAAATGCAGAGCTGTAACCAAAATGACTTCACCAACTTCCAAGAAATATATTCAAAAACTCACCGGCGTGATAGCAGCGTTATCTCCCTTCATTTCAAAAGCAGCACACAAGTCCCTACCTCTGTTTAAACTACTCAAAAAAAGGCAGTCTTCAATTGGACAGCCGAGCAGGAGCAGGCTTTGTCCCCTTTGAAGGAAACCCTCTCCAAACCACCCATCCCGACGCACCCCGAGGAAGGGGAAACCCTGTACTTATACCTCGCAGTCGCCGATGAAGCATTAAGTGCAGTTTTGGTTAGAGAATCCAACACCAGTCAAAGGCCTGTATACTTCATAAGTAAGGCACTGCAAGGGCCAGAGTTGAGATACCAAAAGGTGGAGAAAGTCTCTTTGGCACTCGTCATCGCGGCCAGGCGTCTCCGACCATACTTCGTAGCGCACCAAGTGGTAGTTCGAACTAACCAACCAATCAGGCAGATCCTCCATCGACCAGATCTGGCCGGAAGAATGATTAAATGGGCAGTCGAGCTCTCAGAGTTTCGAATCAAGTACGAATCAAGACCAGCCATGAAGGCACAGATATTGGCAGACTTTGTAGCAGAAATGACGACATCCCCACAAGAAGACAGAGGGGAGTCCACATGGGCCCTCCACGTGGATGGGTCCTCAAACAACAAAGGAAGTGGAGCAGGTTTGATACTTGAAAGCTCAAAGGGTCTAACTATTGAAGCATCCTTGACTTTTTCATTCTCTACGTCCAACAATCAAGCGGAGTATGAAGCCTGCATAGCCGGCTTGCAGTTAGCCAGAGACTTCGATGCAACACAAGTAGAGCTTCATACAGATTCGCTCCTAGTAGTCTCCCAGATCAACGCAGCATTCAGTGCTTACGATCCAGTCTTACAAAAATACCTGACTAAGGTGCACGAGCTCTTAGGGTTGTTTAACAAGGCTGAGGTGAAGCATGTACCCAAGGGGGGACAACACCAGAGCAGATATTCTCTCCAATTTGGCCAGCACCCGGACACCCGGAAACCATCGAAGTGTCATTCAGGAAACTCTATCCAGACCAAGTGTCGTTCTAGACAATAGTTCACCTTCTACAATACTCACAGTCGAGGCAAGTCAAAGTTGGATAACCCCAGTCCTCCGATACATCCTCGAAGGACATGAGCCTGCTGATGCAAAAGAGGCGGCTTCCGTAAGAAGGCGAGCAGCGTCTTACTCGTTCGTCGAAGGAAGGCTTTTTCGTAGAGGTTATTCTATGCCTCTATTGAAATGCGTAGAAGGAGCAGAGGCAGGCTACGTTCTCGCAGAGATTCACGAAGGAATCTGCGGACAAAACCTTGGCGGGCGAGCTCTGGCAGCAAAAGCCCTTAGAGCAGGATATTACTGGCTTACCATGAATGAGGACTCACAGAATTACGTCAAAACAATGTGGCAAATGCCAAAAGTACGCTGATGTGCATATTGCCCCCTCATCAGACCCGACATACCTAAGTTCACCCTGGCCTTTCGCCTGGTGGGGGAATGGACCTCTTAGGCCCTTTCCTTCCGGGTCCAGGACAAGTAAAATATGTAATTGTCGCAGTTGACTATTTTACCAAATGGATCGAAGCCGAAACTTTGACCACCATCACGGCAAAAAACTGTATAACGTTTTTCAAGAAGAACGTCATGACAAGATTTGGCATTCCAGAAGTGCTCATCACTGACAATGGTACTCAATTTACAGATAAAGGATTCAGGCATTTGATGACTGACCTAAGCATCAAACATCGTTTTACATCAGTAGAGCATCCCCAGACCAACGGTCAGGCAGAGGCAGCTAACAGGGTAATATTGCGAGGGCTACGAAGGAGACTTGACGAGGCAAAAGGTAACTGGCCGGAAGAGTTACCCTATGTCCTATGGGCATACAGGACCACCCCACACTCATCAACGGGAGAATCACCCTTCCAGATGGCATACGGAACAGAGGCAGTCATACCCGTGGAAATCGGAGAATTGAGCTGGAGGACTAAAAACCCAAACCCACCAGAAGCCAATGAACAAAGACTCCGAGAGGAATTGGACCTCGTAGAGGAATTCAGAAACCAAGCCGCTTTAAAGGATATGGTGATTAAGCAAAGGATGGCTACAAGGTTTAATGCCAAGGTGATACATAGAACCTTCCAGGTAGGCGACCTTGTCCTTCGAAGGGCTAACATAGGATCAAAGAACGCACCGCAAGGAAAACTAGCTCCTAACTGGGAAGGTCCATACAGAATAACTGCAGAAACAGGAAACGACGCTTTCAAATTGGAAAATTTGAGCAAAGAACCAATACCGAGGACGTGGAATGCGGACAAGTTAAGGAAATTTATTGTTTGAAGGAAATGTAGATAACAAAGCTAATGTAATGACATGTACTTTCAATATGCATGAATGAATGAAAGTTTGTTATGAATCGAAATATTATTTTGCAATACTTACCGCTACTCGCAGGAAAGAAAACCTGGTACAAACACTAACAAGGATGGATTAGGAGGATCAAAACAAAGCTTGACGGTAAAAAGGGGCGGCATGAGATCGACGCTACGATCGTTTGGGCATCCCTAAAAACCGAGGCGTGGGTCGACCCACTCGTTTCTCAAAGCGACTTAAAACGTGTCGCAACCCCTGGCCGGTGAGTTAGAATCAGACCGGGTTTTGATAAACTACCTCCAGGGCTTACGCAATCGCGATATGGCATGGCATGGTAGGCTCGGATATGCGAGGCATAACCATGCCAGATGCTATCCAAGATACACCAATCCAACTACCCGCACAAATAAAGATAAGAAACATAAAACTCAATACGAAACAGAGTACATGTACAGTAAAGTCCAAAACAAATTACATGACAGAAAGTAAATAAACATAAAAGAACGATCAATGGGCAATGACATTGAAGTCGCTCTTGTTGGAACGGTATCTGACAATCCTGCCCTCAACAACATCATGTTCAAGCTTAAAGACATCTGACTCTAAGACAGCATCCGGATACACGCATTGAACATGACCCAAATCCTTCTGGTATGCGTCATAGGAAAAGTCCACCACCCTGTCCGCCAGCGCCTCCACCTTTCCCTCAACTTCATCCTTCAGTTTCTTCACATTTTCCAACTCAGATTGCACGTCCTCAAGCTGACTTGAAGCTCCTCTACCCTCCTCACGTACGCATCTCTGTCAGCGCAGGCCTCCTCCTGACTTTTCTGGTGACGGCGAACGGATGCATTGGCTCGGTGAAGCAACGCATGGGCGTCATGAAGCTCATCTCGAAGCTGCTTCCTTTCCAAGAGGAGATCGTCAACCTCTTTCCTCCCTGCACAAGGAAAGAAAGAAAACAAAATAAGCTCAAAAACACAAAGATTTAGGAACATGCAACATACTGGAACAGTTCAAGGAAACTACCTGAACCTTGACCTTTCTCAGCCCTCCACTTTGCATGAAGATCCGACCCAATGCTGACCATGCGTGTCATCAACTCGAAAGGATGCTCCAAAAAGTGGTCACGTTGATCAGCCGAAAATTCAATGTGTGCTTCAACTACCTCAGGAGTGGGACACTTAGCCGGAGAGGAAGGCTTACTAGAACTCTTCTTACGCTTGGATTTAGCATGCATCCCAGGAGTCCTGGCAACCACACCATCGCAAGTCCCATGTTCACGAGCTTCAATGGGAACCTTCGGTGTACCAGAGACATTTTTCCAGCCTGGCGAGGGGCTCCTAGGCTAAGACGCCCTCCCTTGGAGGGACGGGCAACAGCGGATGACGTGGCTGCAAGGCTAATTCCATCAACAGCTCCGCACCTTGTGCTTTCTTCTTGCCAGAGGACATGGAGAGTATCTCATCAAAGGAAAGCGGGACAGCCATCGAATCTGAGAAAGGGAAATAAGAGAGGTTAGTAACATGACAAACCATAAAGACGCTAAAGGACACAAAATCTGGCAAGTAACCTAAGGCCTCAACAACATCATGAAAAGATGTAGCGCGGGACAGTTCTCCGCATAAAATTTTTTGAGAATTGGTAGTCAAGCGGTTAACGACAGCCTCGAGTAAGCTCAAAGTCCTCAACTCAGAAGAGGATAACAGAGTCAAAGGGACACGATAAGACCGACTGACTCGATCAGCATCAACATTACACCAGCCTAAGTGAAACTTATCCATGACTAAGGACCCTTCCTCGTCAAAAACACCCATGCTGCGCACTGTTTGCGGTCGTGTGTTTTATAGTCGCAATGTCAGTGCAAGTATACACGTCGTACAAGTAATAAAGTGGATAAAAAGTAAGAGATCGTTCCCACGAGGATTGATTAACTTTCAGAGTTCAAGTCTTTAAAACACAAGTGAAACAGGTAATAAATCGGCACTAAAAGTAGGTGTTAAGACTAAGAACGTAAATAAAACAAGTAAAGAGGAAGTGGTTGTGAATATGGAAAAGTATGAGTTGGATTGCTGCATGCAAGTAAATCTCCTCTAGTCAGACGTTATAACGTTTACACGTTAACACGTACAAATGCTATGTTGTATAGACGTTATAACGTTTGAACGCTGTTGCAAAAGAGCTGTGCTTTTCAGTCACAAAACGTCAGAGCTTCAAGTACTAGAATTCCTATGTCTAGGTTCTAAGTAGGCCTACTCCTGTATTTTAAGTTCCCACAGCAATGTCCTATGAACTATTATCCATTCTATGTCTAGACTTAGATAAAAATGCCTAAATGTCTTTAGTGCACCTTTTCATTCACATAAATCTTTGAGTTCTTTTCATAGACCATGTCTGTACCTATGAATCTACTTATTTTAAGTGATCAGTTCAAAACAAGTTTGGAAATATTAACATGCAAAGATTTAAAACGCATAAACATCAATACTTCATAGCATTAGACTAAAGGTTCATTACATGCAAAACAACAACCCAACTCCAAATGTTTAGCTCATGCTGAGCGTCTTTACAGAAAGAAGAGGAGTTAAAATCCAAATACCGTACATAGAGAAAAGGAGATTAAACGCAAAAGATACGCCTAAGTAGCCTTCCTTCATGCACGCTGTAGAGACGTTGCAACGTCTGAGCTTCACAGTAATGGGTGTGAATGGAAATAAAAATGGAGCTTGAGGAGAGTTCGAATGAAGAAGTCTGTGTCCAGAACTTCTTTTAGAAAACTCCTCTGGAAGTGGAGGAAGGTGGATGATGAATGGATTCCCCCCTCTCTTTCGTAGAGAGAGATAAGCTTTGTTTAAATAGCCAAAAAAAACAGAAGGTCACATGCTTGCTGATGTCATTGCCCACTTTCCCAGCTTGCTTGTAAATAAAATATTGCTGAAATGACACTGCACTGCTACAGTGCGTCAGCCGCGTCAGCGATGAGGAGAGAGAAGATCTTCTGACTTTCTAGATCTTTGACCATCATTTCTTGTGTGCCAAAAATAAGATATTTCTTTCTTGCCTTGCTGCCTTCTGTCAGACGTGACGAGAGATGCTGCCACGTTCAGTTTACTGCACAAACACAAGAAGCATCAAAACGCTCACAAAGGCGCCAATTGGTGCCAAAATGCATAGAATTTGTAATTTAGCCCCTTTCTAACTAAAAAGCAATAAACTAACAGAAACTTAATAGAAACAACCTACTATTGCCAGAGAACTTGCATGATTTAACTTTGAATAAGTATAAATAACTCATATAAATATGAGTTATCACGCACCGCCTCTGGGCTCGAAGGGACGATGTAAAAGTACTTCATCTTCCATTCCATTTCTCGTCGGCACTGAACCTCAAAGATGGTAAAAAAAGGCCTTCAGTGAACACCCCTTTCCCATAGCCGGCATCACAAGCTCGAAACACTTCAGGAAAGCCCACGCATTTGGGTGAAGTTGAGATGGAGCTATAGATAGATGATTCAGAATGTCCAGCTGAAATGGGGTAAAGAGGGGAGAAATTTTCATCTTACCGACAACACAATGATACATCAAAAATTTTCGGCCCTCAGGAATCCGGTAAATCCTGTCATCTGAGTTCACTGCTTCATACCGCCAGGCTTTCCCAAGTATTTCCTTAAGGAAGCGAAGAGGATTCGTTCCCGGGAGATAGATGCTCCTAACAGTTTGTACACTTAGAGCAACCCAATCGTAATTAATACCGCCAATCTCCACCACGTTGAGGTCAGACCGACACTCAACATCATCATCCGAAGAAGAACTCAAAATAAAGCCAGGTATTCCTGACTCCTTAAGAGGCCACAATGTTATCACATATCTAAGACGATCCCCCCTATAGACCAACCAGCCTGCTCTATGGCAGGAAGGGGACCACGATATGACCCATGAACTCGAGCAGCCTCCTTCGTTCTAACCATCACTCAAACCTGCAGGAAAGGGGGCAAATCAAGGGTCACAACAAAAATGAAAACTTGTTGACAACCCCCTCCCCTGAGGTTGCCTGATGAAGATTTGGACAAGACCCAGAATAATTACACTATATCTAAATGGAACATAGTGGCTCACGAAGGACTCATGGTCATGGCTTGCAAACAATGAAGTAGAAGGCAAGGGCGTCAAGGTCCATGGTGACTGCTTGCAAGGCATAGGCACCAAGGGCGCCAAAGTCCATGGTGACGGCTTGCAAGGAATGGGCGCCAAGGGCGCCAAAGTCCATGGTGACAGCTTGCAAGGCATGGGCGCCAAGGGCGCCAATGTCAATGGTGACAGTTTGCAAGGCATGGGCGCCAAGGGCGCCAAAGTCCATGGTGACGGTTTGCAAGGCATGGGCGCCAAGGGCGCCAAGGTTAATGGTGACGGCTTGCAAGGCATGGGCGCCAAGCTCATGGTGACGGTTTGCAAGGCATGGGCGCCAAGGGCGCCAAGGTCCATGGTGACGGCTTGCAAGGCAGGGGCGCCAAGGGAGCCAAGGTCAATGGTGACGGCTTGCAAGGCATGGGCGCCAAGGGCGTCAAGCTCATGGTGACGGTTTGCAAGGCATGGGCGCCAAGGTCAATGGTGACGGCTTGCAAGGCATGGGCGCCAAGGGCGCCAAGCTCATGGGCGCCAAGGTCCATGGTGACGGTTTGCAAGGCATGGGCGCCAAGGGGCCAAGGTCAATGGTGACGGCTTGCAAGGCATGGGCGCCAAGGGCGCCAAGCTCATGGTGACGATTTTGTAAGGCATGGGCGCCAAGGTCCATGATGACGGTTTTGCAATGCATGGGCGCCAAGGGCGCCAAAGTCCATGGTGACGGTTTGCAAGGCATGGGCGCCAAGGGCGCCAAGGTCAATGGTGACGGCTTGCAAGGCATGGGCGCCAAGCTCATGGTGACGGTTTGCAAGGCATGGGCGCCAAGGGCGCCAAGGCCCATGGTGACGGTTTGTGACTGCTGGGCACCAAGGGCGCCGAAGTGAAGGTTTAGACAAACAGCAAAGTCATGATTTGCATGAAGGAAAGGGGGAAGAAGACATACACTTACCCAAAAGAAAGAAGAGAGAAGTTTGCTCCAAGCTCAATTGTGTGATTTCAAGAAGCCTTACCCAAAATCCAAGCAATGAAGACCCACCTACTTATAGGGGTAGGAAAAAGTGGTAAAATCATTTTTGTTTTTTCTTCAAAACAAAAACAAAAATGTTATCGTCACGAACAAAAACATTCTGCACGACCCGACGAGGCAAACGAGCCATCGCGTCTGGCAAATCGACCGAAATCCTTCAAGCCAAGACCATCCTCCGGAATAATCTCGGCTCGGGGGGCAACTGTTTTGGACTGGACCAAGAGGCCCATTCAGCAATTAGATATGGATTGACCCAATCACTGTGGCCCATATCCACAATATACAAGCCCATTTATGACTATCATACTTGGATGGCTCAGATCAATTCTATCAATCCGACGGCTCACAATGGGCACGATTCCCTATAAATACTGGCTCACATTTCTATTAATAGGTACATTCTCATTCCTAGAATACTACTACTCTCTCATTCCCTATACTGACTTGGGCGTCGGAGTGGCATCGCAGGTACCCCCGTCCGGGATTCATTCAACACTCTACTCGGATTGCAAGAGACCTACCAACAGCAGTCACCGCAGCGCTGCTAGGTACTGAACAAGGGGTAAAAGAAAAATTTATAGCAAGCATTTCAAAAATAAAACGAGTAACGAGGACATTGATCTACTAACATTTGATTTCCAAATCATAGAAAAAGCTACTGTAAGCTTTCAAATAGTAACAAAACTGTATTTTAGTTTCTCTAAAGTCTAAACAGCTATACTACACATGCTACTATCATCCTCAAAGGGACACAAAAATGCACTATTCACTGAGGTTGCAAACTCGAAGATATGGATTATCAAACATAACATATCTAGACCAGTAGGAGTTATACTTGGAAACAGCAAGATTTAACCATGGCTTGTAGTTTCCATTATAGTGAATAACTGCAGCATTCTCTATCTCTGTTAGGTTCAGAGCAGGGTCATACCCAAGCCCCAAAACATGCCAACCTCGATCTAGCGGATAGGTCAGATTATAAAAGGTGATTAATCCTGGGGGTAAGGTTCCTAGCTTCCAGAGGGTTCTATCCTCATTCTGCAGAGAAAAAAAAGCAATAAGTTCTAAATCTGATAAGAAACTACTATCTACAAGCACAAAACAGTAAGCCATCATGGCTTTATGGTAATTGAACTTGATGCCTGAAAACGAAAATAAACATGGCTTTCTGAAAAACATAAAAAGTTTAAATAATGTATATTTTGACAACAACAAAGGGATGAATAAGATTAGGGAATTTTACCATATCTTGCCATCGATGATAGATTCCGGTGATGTTTCGTTTCTTCCACTCCTTTAAGTCAAAGATATTCATACCATATGCCCAGCCACATGCATCAGGGCTGAAATTATTGGAGATCAGTGGATTACTAAAGTTTAAGTATTTATCAAACCTATGGAAGCTCTCCTTGCATGTCTCCACTGCACCATTTACCCTACCTTTCAAATCAATTGACCAAAGAGGTGTCAAATCTTTCTGCACTACAATGTCATCATCCAAGAAGAGGATTCTGTTCAATTTTGGATAAACTTCAGGAAGGTAGAACCTTAAGTGATTCAGCATAGACAAATATTTGGGATTTCTATATTTTAGATTGTCAGAACCAACAGAGAGGGAGGAAGGATGATTAGCTTTAAAGTAATATTCCTTGATTCTAGCCGATTCAAGTTGACGTAGAACAGAACAATATGAGGAATTTAGCCACTTGAAATCATCAATGTTCTGAACGTCAATGGTTGCTTTAGAAGGAGGGTTGCTGAGAAACCACATTCTCATTGCTGCAAAGTTCAATTTGTCAGTCACTATATGGAATACATGCTTCTCAGGTTCCTTTGCATTCTGCACGGTAGAATTAACAACCACAGATGCAGCCAGTACATTATCAGAAAATATAGCATAGTGGTAAAGAGATGGATCTTCAATCTTTCCTCTATCAATATTTACTTTCTTATGATATCCCTGTAGGTAATAATCTGCTGCAAGTTGCAGGGGAAGGCAATGCAATGGTCTAGGAACTGTTTTAGCAGCTAGCTGAATTAAGAATGCACTTCTTTTCTTCTGCATATTCACTCTATCTTCGGTTGTCTGAAGCATCACCCTTAACTTCCTTGCCACCAAAATGCAGTCATAGAGTTGGTCCTTTGCCATAGAAAGAACGTGACCCATAGCTTTTGCTCGATCAAGTGCTCTATCAAAAGCAAGAGATGGAAACTTTATATGTAATTTGAAAAAACCAAATAAGCCTAAGAAACTATATAAAGTCAATAAAAAATACCCAGGGTGAAGCTCGGCATCAGAAGAGGCATCTCCTATAGCTTGTTGACTATCTCTGGAGTGTTTGACAAGAGCTTCGTAAAGAACACTTTTGTTCATAGACTTTGCAATATTGGCATAAGCTTTGGCCATTATTATTTGATCCCGCATTAGTTTCAGACTTGAATCAGAATTTGGGTTCTCATATTCTCTCCTCCAAATACTATACTTTCCCTTGATTGTGGTATCAAACATTTTGGACTGCTCAATTGCTGCTGATACAATTTGATTGTCGGCTTCTTTGTCTTGCTGAATAAGTTCAGTAGCACGGGCTTTCCTTCTTTCTAGCCGCATCATCTAAGGGATACAAAACTATTAAAAAAGCCCAAATTAACAGCGAAAAAAAGAGAGTGGAACAAGCATTCTTTGTCTTTTCTTTATAATTTTTTGTTTGGCTAAGCTACAAATGACAAAATTGGATAATTACCCGACGCTTGATCTTCACCGGAGTCATTGATGGGGAATGGGGGATTTTAACTATGTTCTCTTCAGGATAATGTTCATCTACAGAGTGCTTGAGATTGCCTTCAAATCTAGAATCGGTTTGTAGCAATGTCTCCATTTGTACCTGTAAGAGTATCGGATTTGGAATATTAGTCAGTGGTCATAGAGTAGAAATAGCAGCTTCGACTGGAATTTTGTACACTTGAAACAATAAGTTGAGATGCTAGGTTCAGAATATTGTAATAGGTTGGCCTTTCAGCTAGATACAAGTCCTTCTGAATTACATCAACAGCCTGAAGTGGAAAAAAAGGAAGAAAGAATCAAACTGAAGTACCTGGGAGTTCTTTTGATGTTCAGTGTTTGCATTGGTAGGGTTTTCCCATATCCAGGAATCTGATAAGTCCCTCATTTTCAACCTATGTAGCCGAACATGGCCAGATGCATCGCTGTATGTTGCAATTATATCAATATCCTGCATGAAATCATTATTATATGATCAATATCGCTACCTCCTCTCCTGTGGATATAAATAATGATGTCAAATAATAATACCTTTTCATCAGAACTGCCGGCTCCAGCTGTAGATATACCTCGTTCCTGCTTGCACAGCAATAGAAGCATGGTCAAAAAGTGCAAATGGTGCATGAAGTCATGACTTGTGACACATAAGTAAAACCATACAGAGGTGAGTTTAGATAGTTTCAGAGTTGAACTACATATTCATATCAACAGATCTGAGATGAACAAACCTTGGCGCGATGGCATTGATCACAATCATAGAAGGTCTTAGATCCTCTGTAGAGGAGAAATAAAGAAAGTAAGATCATTAACAGCTATAGGAATAACAAAAGCAAAGATGACAAGAAAATAATTGAATCGTTACATGGTTGTCGAAACGTCAGAAGACTTTGCATCATAAAACAAAACCTGCACACATAATACGAGTTTATTTTTTGATTAAACTTTTTAGCAATGCAACGCAGATCATAAACCCTAAAAAATCAATCCATAACTGAATTGAAAGTAACTGAGAACTTACCGAAATGAAGAAAACAAGTAGTAGTCGGGAACATGGGCTGCATGGAGAGAATCCAGGATAAGTCTCCATGGCAGTTGAAATCGAATGATTGAATCTGCACTGTTACTTAGTTCATTGCACCTTCTCATTCATTACCAATCAGGCTTGCTGCCAACCCTAACAGTAGGACTCTGCAATTAGATCAGATCCTCACCTTTGTGATACAAGGAGAGTAAACAACGAGAGAAAAAAAAGTGAATATGCTATTGTTATTACTTGCACTGTAATTATCATCAAAATCAGTATGTGCACTAGCGTATGATTTTTCTAAAATTCCCTATCTGGTTTAGGAGAATCTTGATTTTCTTGCACCATTTCAGTCCCCATATAGGCATAGCCGCATAGGGAAGGGGTTCATACATCGAACATCAATAAAAATGGCGGAAATTGCACAAAAAAAATGTTTGAATCTAGATACGAACGCTAGAGAGAGCATGTAAGGAAATGAAGTGTCGAGATCCCTCAACTGTGATGTGATGTGATCCTAAGAATTAGGAGAGAATTGAAATAAAAAATACCTGGATGGGATGAGATGATGATGGTGAGAAAGGGAAGATGGAAATCCTTGAGCCAAATTCCGCAACTCCCTCCCTGTTCCGGAACGCTACAGCCTACAGTACCGCAGCTCTCTCCAACCCGCGTTAACGCTCTCATTCCGGTGATGGTCTTTTCTTTTAAAATAAATAAATAAATAAATTTGTTCTCTACAAAAATAGAGAAATTTTCATTTTTTAGTCCATAATAATAATAATTTTTTCTTTAACTTTTAATTCTCACCGGCACTATATCAGTCTGTTTTATACGAATTATTTAAAATATTGTTATGTACTTAAAAAAATGAAATTAAACTGATAACTTATTATGTTTTATCCGTTGTGACTCAAAAACAAACCAATAATTGATAAATACTAAACTTTTTAAAAATATATGCAGGGGCAGGTTAGTAATTTAAACAAGCCTATCTTTTCTTTTTTTTTTACCAAAATAGATGCAGGGGTAATGTTTTATCCGTCGTGACCCAAAAACAAACCAATAATTGATAAATACTAAACTTTTAAAAATATGTGCAGGGGCAGTTTAGTAATTTAAACAAGCCTATCTTTTCTTAAATAGATAAATACTGAAATTTTTAAAAATAGATGCAGGGGTAGTTTGATAATTTAAACAATCCTATCTTTTCTTAAATAGATAGTAGATAGATTTATATCTAAAAAATCTATTGAGAGAGTATAACCACACAAACGGGTAAAGTGGAGTAAACACGTGGCTAGTCAGAGTCTCCGACATAGAATAATCACAAACAAATTATTTGACATCCTTATAATTAAAAATGTGACGTAATAGGTGTCAACATGGTCATTCGCTTACCAACTGAAATCACACTTGATTGCACTAAATCCTTTTGGGTACTCACAAAAAAAATAGACGAGATAAATAATGACTTAAGGCCCGTGTGGATAGAACTTATTTTGAGCTTATGCAAAACAATTATGCAAATAAATAAAGTTTTATGTATTATTCATAAGTTTGTCAAAGTAGTTTATGAAAAACAATTTATGGAGATATAATTTTTATTAGTGAGAACTTGTTAATCAATATAAAAACTTACTTATCTCTGTAAGTTGCTTTTCATAAGCTAAAAAATAAGCTAATCCAAACGGGTCCAATGAATATGGGTAATCCCTTGCAAATATGAATGGGTTACAAACACGATAGTGTCCACCTTGCCAAGTATATATAATTAATACTATTATATATTTTTTTGGTAAACCAATGTATCCTCTACGAGAGACCACTACAACAAAAATGGCAACCGGCGGCGGTTATTCTGCGGCGGTTATGGCAAAACCGCCGCCGGTGTAAATCTTGCGGCGGTTTACGCGGCGGTGAAGTTAACCGCTTCAATAAGCACGTAAACTGCAGCGGTTTGTAGGAATACTGCGGCGGTTTTGAAAATATAAATAATGGGATTCATTCTGCGGCGGTTATGGGCTTATACCGCGGCAGTTTCGAAATTTTTGTGCCAAAAACAACTCTCCCTTCCTTTTTTGTCAAAAAAAACTCTCCCCCCCCCCCCATTTTTTTGACCAAAGCGCTTCTTTTCTTTTTATTTTATTTTAATAAAAAAATTAAACTCCCCTCAGTTTCTTTTCTCTCTCGAAGCGCTTCATTTCTCTCTCTCACGATTCTCAGTTTCAACTCTCAGCTTCGCCCACGACGACGACTCTCAGTTTCGCCCACGACGACGACCAGTTTCGCTCACGACGACGACCAGTTTCGCTCACAATTCTCTCGCCTCCGCCACACCCAACCGGGTGCGTCTTCTTTCTTCCTCTCTCTTTCTCTCTCTCTCTCTCTCTCTCTCTCTCTCTCTCTCTCTCTCTCTCTCTCTCTCTCTCTCTCTCTCTCTGAAATTCTCTCTTTCTTTAGGGTTTTGGGTTTTAATCCCTTTTCTTTTTCCCATTAGAGCGTGTTGAGCGAAAACCCTCCATAATTTTCACTTCTCTGTGTAGTAGCCACAAACTCAGATCCCTAATTTTCACTCAGAACCCTCATTTGAGCATGTTGAGCGAGAACCTTAATTTTCACTTGCCCTTTACCCATTTGAGCTTCTTTCTTCCTTCCATGAAGAAGGATTTGAAATTACATGGTTTGCCATTTGGAGCTGAAATTGTTGTCTTTTTTGTTGTTTTGTTTTGATATTTAATTTGAAATTGTTGTCTTTTCTGGTTTCAGGGAGAAACCATACCACTAACTCTTGGGCATATATTAACCTTTTACGTTGAATGATGTAATTGCTTGCTGCTCTAAAATTTTTGGCTGCTTTTTCTTTTTGGCAAAAGGCTAATGTCCATTATTTGTCATTGTGTCTATTATGTTTTAATATATGGCTTGATTAGACTTTTCTCCTGTTATTTTTATTCCAGCTGCCGGAGTTTTGTTCAAGAGATAGTTCCTTAGTTGTCAAGGAAATCTTCGGGGTTACGGAGTTTGCTCTTTATTCTTGGCTTTTATGGTTTTTTTTTGACAGAGGCTTTTATGGTTGATTACTTGATTTAGTTCATACTAGTTAAAATTAATGAAACAAAAAGGGAGAGGAACCAATGCTTAACAATTTACATCTAACTATTATTTCTTCTTTTGGAAAAGTTGCTTGATGAGCTGGATATCTTTAGCTCTAATTAAAGATACCAGATGCTTTGCATGTACAACATGCTAGAAAACCATTTGATTCGGTTCCCCTTAATTGCATAATAATTTTAATTTTTTTTTTGGTTTTGTTTTGTTTGCTGCTCAAAGAGGGATTATCATTCTAAGATTTATATGTGCGTCAAATTGGGAAATTCAGGGTTGATTCCACTTTCTTATTTTTTTTCCCAGTTTGCAATTGCCTATTGATTATTACAATGGATACTGTTTGATTCTTTAATCCCCTTTCTTTAGGGTTTTGAGAGAACGCGTGAAACAAAGAAGAAGAAGAAGAAAGCTTCAGAGAACCTCATAACAAAGAAGCCTCAATTGAACCAGGTTCCTCTTCTTTCTTCCTCTCTTGCTGTTTCTTGGTGTTTTTTTTTGCTGTTTCTTACTGTTTTTTCTTTTCTTCATGCCCTCTCTGTGTACGGTTTTACAATGGTGGGTGTGAGAAACATTGTGTTGTTGTTACTGTGCATTACTGTTGTTGCCCCGATTGTTCTTTACATTGTTCGTCTTGGTTCCTATGAGTCTCCTTCCAGTAAGTTTTTCATTCCCTTTGGTTTTCTTTTTCAAGAAATTCTTTGTTTTGGTTGTTTATTTGGTGATGATTTTGGTTTCTTTTTTGAATAGCCAGGCAAGAGTATATTGAAGATGTTACTGCCTTTGAAAGATTCTTTTGTTTTTTTTAGTGTAGGAGTGATAGTGAAAGAGATCTTTGAGTTTTCTAAATCTTCTTCTTTTGTTTTGTGTCACGCTTTCAGTGCAAGCAGACTCTAGCCTCTTGAATCTCCTACCCCATGTAAATTTTTCCTTCATTTTCTTTTCTATTTTTTTTATATAATAATGCATCATTCTTGATTTGTATATACTTCTGAGAAGAAATCTTCCTTATTGGGGGTTAAGATTTGTTACAATTTTATTTATTGATTATTGAAATATCTCATTTTGTAAATAGGAAATTTCAACTACCATTAAAGAGCCTATTGGATTTGTGTATAAGGATAAGGACTCAACTAACACACAAAAATTGGCTCAAGGTACTTTGTTTGGTTTTTCCTATGTTGTTTAGTTGGATTTAGAGTTCCACATTTCTTTTATGGGTGGTGCTATTCTCTATCTCAAAGTTTCCTTGTTATTTGCTTTTATTATTTTGTGGATTAAAGTTTGTTAAGTGGAGTTTAAGTGTTGATTGTTTCAGACTTTGATTTCTTTATGTTGTTCTGTGTGACTATGCAGCTACATTTTATATTTTACTACAATCTGCCTTTTAGTAGTTACCAACAATCCTATATAAATGTTTGAGATTATATTAACTTGTAGTTCCTTTATTGTTGAGTACTTTATGTCTTGTTTCATATTTCTTAATTCAAAAACAAGATTGTATGACAATGGATAAGTCATGGATTACAATGCCACAAGGTTCACGTGAGTATAAGCAAGAGGTTCGGGGATTTATTCAATTTGCTTATGAACGTACTGCTGTTGATGGCAAAATAAAATGTCCTTGTTCCTTGTGTGGTTTTAGAAGACGCCAAACTAGGAAAGATGTGTACGACCATTTAGTTTGTAAACCATTCCCAAGAGGATACACCACTTGGTTATTTCATGGGGAGTCTAACCAAGGACATACTAGTAATGTTGCAAGTGGAAATGTACCAAATGCGGCACAAGAAACTGTGGTCGTTCAAGATCCAATCCAGAACATCATTAACGATGCTTTTGGAGTTGATAGGAATCTCGCAAATGATACAAATGAAGACACCGCACAAGGTGAAAGAGTGACTCCAAATGTAACTCAAGAAGGGAGGGAAGCTAGAGAATTTTATGAATTAGCTAGGGATGGACAACAGCCTTTGTATGAAGGGTGCACAAAGTATACTAAACTTGCTTTTATAGTGAAGTTGTATCATATCAAATGCCTTTGCGGGATGACCGATAATGCTATGACAATGATCTTAGAACTACTAAATGATGCATTTGAGCATGCAAAAATTCCAAGTTCATAGCAAAGAAAACTATATCGAAGCTTGGTTTGGATTGTGAAAAGATACATGCATGTCCAAATAACTGTATGTTGTATTGGGGTGAAGATGAATATAGGCAAACATGTAAAGTATGTAACAAGGGCAGATGGAAATCCAGGAAAAAAGATGGTGAGGTTGAGGCGTCCAATGATGAAAATGGTAAGAAGAAGGTGCCTGCAAAAGTTCTTCGTTACTTTCCTCTTAAACCGCGCTTGCAGAGATTGTTTTTGTCTTCAAAGACAGCTGAGGATATGAGATGGCATGCTGTGAATAATAACAATGATGGCATGATGAGACATCCAAGAGATTCAATGGCTTGGAAGACATTTCAACAAACATGTCATTTGCATCAGATCCACGTAATGTTCGCCTTGGATTAGCTACTGATGGTTTTAATCCATTTGGTAATTTAAGTACAAGTTACAGCATTTGGCCAATTATTCTCATACCTTACAACACCCCACCATGGGTCTGTATGAAGTCGACATCATTTATCCTTTCAACGATAATTCCTGGTAAAAAAATGCCTGGAAATAATATAGATGTTTACATGCAACCTTTAGTTAAAGAGCTTAAGGAGTTATGGCACGACGGTGTAGATGCTTATGATGCTTCAACTCGAGAGATGTTCAAATTGCACGCAGCTTTGATGTGGACAATTAGTGACTTTCCTGGGTTGGGAACTCTCTCTGGGTGGAACACATATACCAGACGAGCTTGTCCAACTTGTAACTTTGACTCTATTCCTTGCCGCTTGCCACATAGTAGGAAGTGGTGTTTTATGGGTCACCGTCGTTTTCTCGATCGCAGACACAGATTTAGACTGAATAGGATTCGGTTTAATGGAGAACAAGATATGCGCAATCCACCTAAACTTTTATCTGGTTCTGAAATCCTTGAACAAGTTAAGAATATCAATGTCACCTTTGGTCAAACAACTGAAACAAGTGGAAGGGGAAAAAGATCACGTGGTGATGGACGTACCTTGCAAGATGGTACTCAACAGTGGAAAAAGAAAAGTATACTTTTTGAGCTTCCGTATTGGGAGCATAATTTGTTACGTCATAATCTTGATGTTATGCATATTGAGAAGAATGTGTGCGACAATATTATTTATACCATGCTAAATGATGGTGCAAAGTCAAAAGATCACATTGGAGCTCGAAGAGACCTACAATCAATGGGCTTTAGGCATGATCTTTGGCCAGATGAAAATGGAAAGTATCCTCTAGCAATTTATACAATGACTAAACAAGGAAAGAAGTCTTTTTTAAGAACTTTAAAGAATATCGCTGTGCCAGATGGTTATTCGAGCAACTTTTCTAAGTGCATTGATGTGGACAACCTTCGGCTGAATGGGATGCTAAAAAGTCATGATTGTCATGTATTAGTAGAGCAATTTCTACCGCTGGCCATGCGAGTAGGATTGCCTAAAGAGGTATCGGTAGTTTTAAATGAATTGTGCTCATTCTTTAGGCAACTATGTGATAAAGTGTTGAGCGTTTCAACTTTAGACAAAATGTAACATGATGTTGTGTTCACTTTATGCCACATGGAAATGTTATTTCCCCCTTCGTTCTTCACCGTGATGGTTCACCTAATTGTTCACCTTGTTGAAGAAACTAAGCTTGGAGGCCCGGTACATTATCGATGGATGTATCCTATTGAGAGGTAACTTTCCTGTCATTTTAAATCAAATAATGCTTTGGATGATTATATTAATTAAAATCGTTGTTATGATTTGATAAGTACTTAGGATCATTAAAGTCATATGTACGTAACAGGGCGCGACCAGAAGGCTCTATAGCAGAAGGATACCTAATGCAAGAGATCTTAACATTTTGTTCAAGGTATCTTGATAATATTGAGACAAGATGGAATCGAGCTGGTCGTGTAGATGATGAACCTAGTGATATACAACCTAAAACACGAAAAGATGAACTGTTCCCGCGAGAAGGAAAACCTGTTAGCGGTTGTTCACACTTCACTCTTACATCCACTGAAAAATTACAAGCTCACCGACATGTGCTAACCAACTGCTCTGCAGTTGATCGCTATCTCCAGTAAGTACTTGATGAAATTTAAGTACCTAGATTATTCTTTAGTGCGTCTATTAACTTTAATCTATATAGTGAATATAGAGAAATTGTCCGGAGACAACTAAGGAGTCACACAAGGAGTGCTAATGAGATAGACAAGAAGGTCCATAGAGAGTTCGTTAGTTGGTTCTCTAATCATGTAAGCAAAAATTCACTCGATGCCAAGTGTATTGGTAATATGCATGTCACTAACACAACAGAATTCTAATTTCAGACTTTTAAAGAGATGGACAATCTTGTTGAACTAGATAAAGATGTTCTTCTTTGGCTTGCTAGAGGTCCTATTGACAAAGCTAGAAGATTCACTGCATATAATGTCAACGGATATAAATTTCGAACCTTGGAACGAGATGAAAGATTAAAAACTCAAAATAGTGGGGTTTTTTGCACATTTGGAACTAGAAGTTATTCAAGTAACCACGATACCCAAATGAGGTTTGGAGGGGTACCTTACTATGGTAAATTAATAGACATCATTGAGGTTAGCTATAATGGTGTATTTACGGTTACTTTATTTAAATGTCAGTGGGCTAATACCACTACTTCTAGAGGCATGAAAAAAGATAATTTGGGTTTTACCTCAATCAACTTTTTGAGGTTAAAAGATACTGGTGTCCATGAAAGTGATGAGCCATATATCAAAGCATCGGAAGCCCAAATGGTTTATTATGTAGATGATGAGAAAGAAAAGGGATGGAGCATACCTATTCATTTGAAGCCAAGAGACTTGTATGACATGGGAGAAGATGATGAAGAGATAATGATGTCTAATGGGCTTCATGAAACACAAAACTTAGAACAAATGTTTCCTGATGATACACCATACATACAATTAGCAAGAGCTGATATAGATGATGATCCTCCAACATCAACATTGAATGAAAATGTTGATGATTGTAATGACAACATGGATATGTAACAAGCACTGGTAAAATTTCTAGACATTGTTTTGTTGTGTTGTTGTTGTTATTATTATTATGATTATTTTCTTCAAATGATATTGTGTGATTATTTTCTTTAAGGGAAAGTGATAAAATAAAATCTCTCTTACATTAATAGAGCATCTTAATTATTAACTACTGATTTCTTTTATGGTGTTAAAGTTGGTTTAGTTGTCAAGTTCTATTAGAAGAATGATGCTCCTACACTGAAATTATAGTTATGTTAGACCACTTGTATTTGCATATGTCCACTGTTAAATTAATGATTGAACATTTTATTTATGTCTAAAACATACTCTCATTATCTAAATATGGTTTTGCAGCAATGGCTAAGAGAAAGAGGTTTACTCCCAGAACTCAGTCCGCACCTGTTCAAGTTCAAGAGAATGCTCCAAATATGAATCAAATTGGATCTCACCTATCACCACAAAGTGATCCTCTAGGTGATATTGACCCATCTCTTGACTTTGAGAATTCCTTTGACACTGACGATGAAAGTTTTTTCCCCACTGACACGAAAAAGCCCACTAAATATTAGCCGGTTAATGTCATTGGTATGCAATTTACTTCTTATTAGTTTGGATTAATTAATAATTTCTAATGAGTTACAAATTTTAACTTTCATTTTTTTATCTTATATTCAGTTGGGGATGGAGAGCCTAAAGAAGATCGTCTAAGAGTTCAGGACTTGTTTTCGTTTCCTGATGAGAAGAAAGTGATTCTAGATTGGAATCGAGAGGGTCAACCAATTGGACATGCTGCTGGTCTTTTAGGGGGTTATTTAGGAGCTCTTGCAGCTAGCTATGAGATCTTCCTTATCAATTATGTAAAATGGCCAAAGGTTCCAGAGAAACCCGAGAATGACGTGTGGGACAAGATGATAAAGGTATGAACTATAAATATAACATAATTCATTTATATATATAGCTTACCAAAACTTAATTTGCCTATTGTAGAAAGTATTCCTAATCAATGATTGTCGCAAGAAATGGATATTGGGGAATATAGGAAAGAAATGGAAGGACACTCGTTGTCGGCTGTTTACTGATTTTTATGATGAAACTCGTAGCTGGGAACAAAATCTTGAGTTTCGCCCTGATGGCATCCGTGTAGATCAATGGGCAGCTTTTTTGGAATATCGCTTGAAGCCTGAAACTCAGGTAATATATGATGTGTTGAGAATGTTGTGATAAGATTAATCATTTACTAATCGTTTTATTTAATAATGCAGGAAATTTGTGAAAAAAACACGGCAAATAGGGATAAGCAAAATACTCCTCATACACTTGGGTCAAAAACAATTGCTAGGAAAAGACATGAATTGGTATTTCTTTCTTTAAGTTTACCAACATTGGTAATAAAAGCCAATTGTAGTATGTATACACAAGTTAGCTGTGACAATATATGAACTTATAGTGTTTTCTCACTTGTAATTTGTTAGGAAGCTAAAACTGGGAAGCCTTTTGGTCGAGCAAAGATGTATTCCATCGCACACAAAAAAAAAGATGGATCATTTGTCAATGAAGAGGCTAGACAAAAGAGTGTGAGTATAATCTGTATTTATTTCTATTTTTATTGAAAGTTAAGGATAATTATATTTAACATTTATGTGTTCAACTGAATATTGGTTAACTTTGTGTAGGATTTGTTGGACAAAGTAGATGAGACATCTTCTGGCGAAGATATTTATATTCAAATATGTGGGAAAGAGCATCTCGGACGTATGTGTGGCATGGGATTTGGCCCAACCCCCACTCAATACCTATCATCTGATTCTCGTAATGGGAGCTCAACCATTTCATCAGGTGGTCCCACAACGGCTGACTATGATAGGCTAAAGTTGGAATTGCAAGCAAGTAATGTAAGAGTTGAAGCTTTAGAGGGAGAAGTAGCTAAAGTTCGAACTTTAGAGGAACAAGTAGCTTTTCTAATGCAGTAAGCTCGTGGTCAATGTCCGGCGAGATCTAATGAGGCACCTGCATAACCTGTCTGGATGTTCTGATGTTAGACAAAATCCTAAAAAAACTAGAGTTGCTGTTTTTCTTGCTGTTTCTTGCTCTTAGACAAAATCCTAAAAAAACTAGAGTTGCTGTTTCTTAGCAACAAAATAGACAAAATCCCCTTGCTGTTTGTTGCTGTTAGCTAGAGTTGATGCATTATTTCAAGTTTGTCTTAACCTGTGATACTCAATTTCTGGTGTTGCTTTTTAGCCATAATTAGGCTATAATCACACCTTATGATAGAGCTATTATTAGGCTATAATCATGCTATAACTAAAATAGCAAGTTATCCACACTCCAACAATTTGCCACAACAATAGAAACTTATCACTCCAGTTATGATAGAGCTATAATTAGGCTATAATCATGCTATTGTTGATGAACCATAGAATAGTCTTTGTGGACCACATATCCTACAGATGCTGGGCAAGGAGAAGAATAATTTGGTTTAATGTTAGTAGTTGTTGTTGTCGTCGTCGTCTTTGTGTGTTGTAGAGTTGAGGAAGTTGCCTTAAAGAATGGTGCTAATTTGTTTGTTGCTGTTAGCTAGAGTTGATGCATTATTTCAAGTTTGTCCTAACCTGTGATACTCAATTTCCGGTGTTGCTTTTTAGCCATGGATATAGTTTGAAACATGAACATTGAGTATAGTTTAACCTGTCTGATACTCTATTTCTGGAATTAAACTATTATGCTGTCATAACTTTATTTTGTCGGTTTTAGTTTTCATTGTACTGAAGATTAAACTATTATGCTGTCATAACTTTATTCATTAAACAATTATGATGTCATAACTTTATTCTGGAATTAAACTATTGGTTTTATTTTGCTTTCATAACTTCATTGGTTTTAGTAACTACTAGTACTATACCCGTGCATCCGCACGGGCCGATCGCGTTACGTCATACGATTACCTCAAATAGAAACGTTAGTTTGAAATCTCATTAATCTAAAATCAATTGTAAAATATAGAGGATGACTTGCATACGGACAGATGCTGTCGTGTTCTTTTTAGGAATGAATTTAGACAGTATTTAAATAGTCTGAACAATACCCCGTGAAAATAAAGAAAAATTTAAAGTAGATAAAAAAGTAGTTTCAAATAAAAAATTGATAAATATTAAAACTAAAAATGTAAAAGTATCATTTAAAAACAATATGTGCATTTATCCCGTGTGTTTTTATATATCAATGCAGTGTTTTTTATATATCAGTGTTGTTATCCCATGTTTTTTATATATCAGTGCAACTATCCCGTGTTTTTATATATATCATTGTAATTATCCCCGTATTTTTTTATATATCAGTGCAGTTGTCCAGTGTTTTTTTATGTATCAGTGCAGTTATCTCATAGTTTCAATTGATTATTTGAGTTGATTAGTAGATTATTGTAGATAGTGAAAGATAGATAATAGATTATCAATAACAAATATTTATCCCGTGTTTTTTTATATATCAGTAACAATTATTTGTCCTTTTTTAGGTATTAATGACAAATATTTGTCGCGTATGTTTTAAATAGTCATTAAGTCTTCTTGTTTTTTAGATAGTAGTTTTCCAACACTATAATTATCAATGACAAATATTAATCCTGTGTTTTTTTATATATCACTGCAGTTATCCCCGTGTTTTTTATATATCCGTACAGCTATCTGGTAGTTTCAATTGATTATTTTAGTTGATAGTAGATTATAGTAGATAGTAAATTTGTTAGATAGTAGATTATCAATAAGAAATAATTGTTTTAAATATTAATTAGTAATTTAAATAGTCATTAAGCCTGCTTATTTTTTAGATAGTAGGTTTGTAGTAGTAGGTTTCAAAAAATTTAATTATCAATGACAAATATTTGTCCCATGTGTTTTAAATATTAATTTAAATAGTCATTAAGTCTTCTTCTTTTATTATATATATATATATATATATATCTATATATATATATATATATATATATATATATATATATCAGTGCAGTTATCCCGTGTTTTTTTATATGTCATTGCAGTTATCCCGTAGTTTCAATTGATTATTTGAGTTGATTAGTAGATTATAGTAGATAGTAAAAGATAGATAGTAGATTATCAATAAGAAATATCTATCCCATATTTTTTTATATATCAGTAACAATTATTTGTCCTTTTTTAATTAGGTATTAGTGACAAATATTGTCACGTGAGTTTTAAATATTAATCAGTTTAAATAGTCATTAAGCCTTCTTGGTTTTTTAGATAGTAGATTTATTGTAGTTTTCAAAAATTATAATTATCAATGGTAAATATTAATCTCGTGTTTTTTTATATATCACTGTAGTTATCCCGTGTTTTTTAGATATTAGATTATCAATAAGAAATATTTGTTTTAAATATTAATTACTAATTTACATAGTCATTAAGTCTTCGTATTTTTTAGATAGTAGGTTTGTAGTAGTAGTCTTCAAAAAATTTAATTATCAGTGACAAATATTAATCTCGTGTTTTTTTCATATATCAGTGGAGTTATCCCGTGTTTTTTTATATATCAATGCAGTTATTTCGTAATTTCAATTGATTATTTTAGTTGATTAGTATATTGTAGTAGATAGTAAAGGAGAGATAGTAGATTATCAATAAAAAATATTTGTTTTAAATATTAATCAGTAGTTTAAATAGTCTTTAAATATTATTGTTTTTAGATAGTAGGTTTATAGTAGTCTTCAAAAATATTAATTATCAATGACAAATATTAATCTTGTTTTTTTTTTTGTATATCAGTGCAGTTATCCCGTGATTTTTATATATCATTGCAGTTATCTCGTAGTTTCAATTGATTTCTTTAGTTGATTATAATAGATATTAAAAGATAGGTAGTAGATTATCAATAAGAGGTGTTAGTAGATTATCAATAAGAGTGTAAACAGATTTCGGAGAGAAAAATTAATATTTTAAGGTGATAGTTTTGTTTTGTTTTTTAGTGTGACTCATTTACATTTTTATAGGTAATTTGAATAGAGTAGTGTTTGTATAAATTTAGAAATTTAGTTAAAAAAATTAAAGTGAAATGATAAAAGAAAGAGAATAATTATTTATGGAAAAATTAAAAGTAAAGTAAAAAGAAAAAAAGGAAGAAAGAGAGTGTAAGAGAAAAGTGAAAAGGAGAAAAGATAGTGTTAGAAGAAAGAGAAAAAAGGAAGAAAGAGAGTGTAAGAGAAAAGTGAAAAGTAATAAAGAGTGTGTAAGAAGAAAGAGAAAAAAAAGAAAAAAAAAAGAGTGCAATGACATTTTTACCCTTAAATTAGATATGTGTCTTATTAATAAGATATCCAAATTGGTAATTTCATAGGAGGTTTGTTTGTATAAATAGATATTAGATAGATATTGGTCACATCTAAGTTTTAACATCTAAGCTTCTTTAACTAGAGATTTTCATTGAATCTTTTGTTTCGTTAACTGATATTTTACTAAATCTTTTAAGACTAATTCTTATAATTATTTTTGTTTAACTTCAGGCTGCAGATTTACGTTCACCTGCTGAAGCAATGCGCTCTTCATCTGCTAGTCATGCCCCAACACATCATGGACCAACATCTACTCTTTAGATTTAGGATTTGTTATTAACTAATGTTGAAAAACATGTTCTTATATTGGGGAAATTTATTTATACTCCTAAACCCCGTATCTTTTGATATTTTAGGACAGTAGTACCTTTTGATATTATTGTTATTTTACTTTAAAAGTATGAATGAATGACTTTATAATTTTATGTCTTTAAATAATTTGAGAAAATATTGTTATAAATAACAAAACAATTTTTGAGCCTTTAAACTAAAAGTAGTTTTGTCTTCAGGTTTTGAACCACCGCAAACATCGCTCCAGATAAGTAACGAATATTCCATCACAGAAATGGTTTAGTGGCGGTTCTAAACTGCCACAAACACCCACAAAACAGTCACAGCTGGCTAAGGATACTGGCTTTAGGAATTGTTTAGTGGCGGTTCTAAACCGCCGCAAAATGCCTACCAACCGCCGCAGAAATATAGGTGTTAATGAACTAGTTAGGGGCGGGTGAGAACCGCCGCAAAAGACAAACCGCCGCTTAAACCGCCGTTAATTACTGCTCCAGGCGGTTATTCCAGCGGTTGCTAAAACCGCCGCAGAGTTCCCTCGCGGCGGAGGTAACTGCAGCGGTTCTAAAACCGCCGCCAGTGGCATTTGGCCGCGGTTAAAACCACCGCAGAATGCTTTTGCAACCACCGCCGCTTGTCTATTTTGTTGTAGTGGACTAATCCCCCGAGGTACTGAAATCCATTTAAGGGGGTTGACCTTTACCACCAGGTATTTTTCCATGTGCACTGGCCAGGGATCGAACTCTTGACCAAAAAGGTTAAGGAGCCAAAGTATCTACCACTTGTGCTATACCATGTTGGTTAATACTACTATATATGTATATATATAATTTTAAATAAAATTTTCATAATACCATTAATTAATCTAAAGTTTCTAACATGGATTAGTAGGAAGTTCTTATTTAGTTTTTTTTACAATAAGTTCTTATTTAGTTAAATACTTTGATTTTGTAATCTTTTATGAATATATTTAAAAGATCTTTCGGTGTCATTTAATTGTTAAAAATGTAATTTGTTATTTTTTCATACAAACACATTTTTCAGTTTGTAGAAGTATATCAGTTTGTTGTCCAAAAGTTTTTATTTTCAGATAAATTATTATGTCACTTTTAGGATGAGAGTGTATGCTATAGAAAATGAGGGTGTATATAGTAATTCTCTTTAATTTATGATTTTTTTCATTCGGCCTTTTTTATCAAACTTTTTTGTCCTTTTTTTGTCCACTCCCCCCCCTCCCGTTCACAATTAACCCTTAATTTTTAAAAAACCCAACACTATCCTACCACTACCATTCCCACACTCCTCTCCCTCTTCACCACCACCACCACCTGGTTCGTTACTATAGTACCATAGAAATCCAGAATAACTAATCCCGTTAAAAAAAACACCCTAATGTTGTGAAAAGACAAAAATGGTAATCAACTAATCATATATTATTTCTGAATTAGTTATTCATAGTATGAATTGCCTTATTCTTTTCTTTTAATGTTTTAAGTTACTTCTTACTATGCATTTGATTGTTTAGTCGTGGTTAAAGAACTATTATGTTTTCAATGGTAATTGAGGTGTGTTTGGTTTAGAAGAGAATGTGTGAAGAGAGAAATAGGTGAGAGAGAGAGAGAGAGAGAGTAAACTAAAAGAGAAAGAGGTAAGAAATAGAGTAGATTATGGTCTTGTTTGGAACAAGAGAAAAAGAAGAGAAATATAGGAGAGGTGTTGAATATTTATGAAAAGACAAAATAATTCATTTTAAGTTTTTTTTTTTGGTATTTGAAAGTTTAAGTGAGTTGGACTCCAGGGATCACCAAGGTCATAGAATTCATTTTAAGTTCTTACTATGCAAATGATTGTTTAGTCGTGGTTAAAGAACTATTATGTTTGGCTAAAGTGCTCCCGGGGTCCCTTATCTTTATTTAAAGTAACGATTTGGTCCTTTATCTTTTTTTTGTCCAAAATCAGTCCTTTATGTTTTAAATTTTTGACACATAAATCCTTTTCTGTCCCAAATCAGTCCTTTATGTTTCAAATTTTTAACACATAAATCCTTTTTTTTGACACATAAATCAGCACTGTTAACGAAAAAGGATTTATGTGTCAAAAATTTGAAAGATAAAGGACTTATTTGGGACAAAAAAACATAAAGGACTAATTCATTACTTTAAATAAAGATAAGGGACCCCGGGAGCACTTTAGCCATAATGTTTTTAAGGGTAACTTGCGTGTGTTTGTTTTAGATGAGAATGTGTGGAGGGAGAAATAGGTGAGAGAGAGTGTAAGCGAAGAGAGAAAGAAGTAAGAAATAAAGTAGATTATGGTCTTGTTTGGAACAAGAGAAAAAGAAGAGAAATAGAGGAGAACTTTTGAATATTTATGAAAAAACAAAAGGATTCATGACTAATTTATAAAATTAATTTTAATAATTAAAACGAGGATATATAAAGAAATCGACAAATATTAAACCATTCTCTCCCATTTCTTCTCTCTTCCTCTTCCTATTCCTCTCCCTCTCATTTCTATTTAAACCAAAAAAGAGAAATTTGAGACTTCTCTTCTCTTCAATTTCTGTATTTCATTTATACAAAACATACCATTAGTGAAAGTCAAATGTGTTGTTATTTCACTACAAGAATATGGTGATTTACCTACCAGATATTTCCGAGGGATTTTTTTCGGTCGCTAATACGTTTGTTTCCGACGGATAATTTCATCGCTAAGTGTTTTAGGTGTTTCCCGCTTAACTTTCCGACGGAATTGAAATCCCTCGCTACTTTCCGAGGGACATTTTCGTCGGAAACGCATAAATATCCCTCGGAACCGTTTCTCACTTAAAACTAAACAAATACATTCATCGACCCAGACAGCACCTCACTCTCATCACTTTCACTCTCATCTAACCCTAAACCCTCTCACAACGCCTCCCTCCCTCTCTTCTCCAGCTCCGCGCGCGAACTTCGTCCTCCCCTCTCTTTCACTCATCAGTCTCGTCTCTCTCACTGCAACCGCTCCGTTTCTCCATCTCGTCTCTCTCATCTCACTGCTCACCGGCGTTAGGTTCGTTTCTCCCTCTCGTCTCTCTCGTTTCTCCATCTCGCCTCTCTCGTTTCTCCCTCTCTTTTGCTGTATTGTTAGTTTTTTTTTGCATTTGAAGATCGATTATCAGTTTTCTTTTTGACATGTATGTTTTTCGCATGCCACTAATCTCCATCATGTTTTAAGGGTTGTGTTTTGGTTTATGAGGCTGGGAGGATTGAGATTTCAGCTCAAATATTTTCTTATTGCATTTTTCAACCCTTGATGCAAATTAATTATTAATTTTTTTTCCTGATAATGGGTAAACAGTAAGTTAGGGTTCATGATAGGTGAAAAAGATAGGAACTTTACCTTTTGTTGCTTATAATTTGAGGTCGGCATATGCATTTGTGAGCATTTTATACTTTTATATATGGTTAGAAATGTGTATTCTTTTCTGGACAGGGCTTTTAATTTTGATTGTGAAAATTAGTAAATGTATTATTGAGTATTCCTTTGTTTGTTTGTAATCTTTGTAGGTGAGGTGTTTGCAAGCACGGCTACTGGGGATTTTCCACCGCATGTTGTCACAGTTTATACTGGAGAGGTAATTTAGAAAACTAATTTTGTATTGTACATTTAATCCATCATATTCATTGCATGATTAAAAACACACCTTTTTAATATGTATTTCCTGAACAGTTTTAACAGATCTATTGCATTTGGTGAGTTAGATAAAGGTTCTATTTTCTGACTTTGCAGGATGTTGCTGGCAAGATATTGTCATTCTCCCAGAAGAGTCCAAGAGGAATATGCATTCCGTGAATAATCTCAGGTCAGGACTAGTTTATGTCTAATAGAAAGTGTTATAGTCTCCATATTGTCATAGTAGGTGAATAATCTCCATATTGTCATAGTAGGTGTTATAGTTTATTTCTTTCTAGATTCATGTTTTGATTATGTGGTTGTGTCTCTGTTTCGTGGTAGAATAGAACTATTTTTAATAGCATTTCCTGATTTCGTTTTCCAGATTTCGTTTTTCCTAATTTCGTTTTCGTGAATCCTTGTTTATTATGCATTTTCCAGATTTCCTGATTTCCATTTTGATTTCCTGGTTTCGTTCGTTAAACTCATCTTCGTTCCAATTAACAACATCATCGTCGGGCTCTGACTATAGCTTTTATTTTCTGATACTTTTCTTCCCTTTTTTCTTCTTCATAGTTTACAGTGGAAACAAATGATATCTTGCTTTTTTAGAAAGTTTTGAATGTCCCATCTCTTTTAAAAAACTTATACTTTCATTTGGTCCTTTTTCTGATTATGCATTGAACAGGCAACAGCTTCAGCCTTTTCATTTTGTGTTTTTTGTGCAGGTTGGTGCTTCTCTATTTCGTTTTATTGAAGGAAAAGGGTAAACAATAGTTTTTAATTTGTTTGGAATTCATAACGACATTGCTTAGCCAACTAGAATTAGATATAGTTTAGATGATAGGGAGGCTGAGTATGTCATGGGGGAAAGTGAAGATAATTGTGAATAGTAATGCTTATTAATAATTGTAGATAGGCATAGGCTGAAAAGGAAAAAACAGTGTTACAGTCATGCATATTAGGAATTGTAAATGGTTTAGGCTTGAGATTCACATTGTCAACATCAAATGGGATCACCAATAAAAAATCTTGTTGCTATTGTTTTTTTTCAAGAGAGAGGGTAGAATATAGTTCTTATGATATAAGATTATATGCTTGTTACTTATACATATTAATGTTTCAGGGGATCCACGCAGAAAATGATAGAAGAGGAGATGAGGGTTAAGTTAATGTTCCCTTCTTCAAAAGAAGAGGATTTTATTAGTAAGATTTTGGGTTCACCAAATCCACTGTCTATCTAATATTTGTCTGCTTTGAAAAGTTGCTTTCTGTTGTGGTTCTTTACAACTTTGATTAATTTTATACATTGAGCTATTTAATTAAGTGATAGCTAATTTGACATGAATACAATTCTCATCGTCGAAAGACCAAAACATGATTGCGGACTAGAAGCATGAGTCTTATATTGGCTCCTGAGTGTGAGACGCAGAACTTCCATTTAAAGGAGAGGCTCTCCCCTCTTAACTACCTGGCTTTTTGGAGCAAGATCTTCTCTACATCATTATGACTCTCTTATGAATGTATAACGAAGTCCATATCTGAATGATTTATGTTTGAAGTTATAGGGTTTTAGATAAAGGAGGGAAAAGAAAGAATAAAGACTTCGAATTGTGTTTGATAGTTTGATATGATTTTTTACAAAAGGCTAAGCACCATTCCTTATTTATACTAATACTTGACTCGTAATTCTAATCAAACAGTTAAATTAATGATGATAAAAATTAAAAATAAGGAAACAAATTCTAAGAGATAACCTAAGATATTTTAAAGTAAGATCAAGATATTGTATCATGCTTTTCATATAATCTAACAGGTATAATTGGCTTTTGCAGCCATTGAAGGCGTTTCAATAGATAGCGTGACTTTAGCTTCAGAGAAGATTCGGGCTATAATTGATGAGGTAAGTTGTCTGTCCATGCAATCTCTCAATCTCAAGAAACTTATGGCTATATTTACCTTCGTATTTCAATTTGTTATTTTATTGTTTTTAAAATGTATTGTGTTGGTTGGTGGTGTTGACTTTGTAGTCACAAACTAAGGTTCACATATTTTCTTGTGTTGGGTAACAGACAGTTAGGAGTAGAAATCTTGATTATTCACACTTCATATTCCTTCCGTTGGCCATCCATCCTGAGTTAGTCACTAAGCTAATCAATTTTCAACACGCTATTTTGGGAAATGATGATTCCTGCAAAGATGAGAATCTTGGCACTGACTCTAATGAGGATGAGGATACTACTGATAACAAAGAAGTGGATCAACTGTCAAAGAAAAATGCTGATGTTTCAGTTGAACTTAGAGTTGATGATGACAGTAAATCAGTTAAAGTTAATCTTACTAGCATACCACAGTTGAACTTAGTTTACTTGTCTCCTTATAAAACTTATCCTAAAGTTAGGTAAAGCTATCAAAGTATCCTTGCATTGTGATATGAATATGATAGAACCAAATTCGGTTTTTGGGATGGAGTTCCTCTCCAAGGAATCTGTTACCATCTTGCAATCGGTATCAAGGATCATGTGTGTCAGTCAGTGTGTAACCTTCATTACCCTCCCCTTGATGATCAGGAATGCAGAATCCTAATCCATAACTTATGCAGCATCCAAATGCACCATAAATAAAGCCATGAAAAATGCTCTCTTTCCTCTTGCATCTGTTATTCGCAAGATATCAAAGGCAGTTGAAGCAAAGTCCACAGTAGGTAGTCTGTTGCGACATGCAACAACTTTCATTCAGGTTTTGCTTTTCTTTTTCTTTTTCCTTTTCCTTTTTTTGTGCACAATTGCTTTTCTTTTTCTACACAAATAAAAAATATCTTTTGAAACTGCATTTCTCTATGCTTATCACACTCGAGAAAATGCTTTCCTTCCATTTTTGTCTTTCCCGTTTCTATGTGCTCTAGACATGGTTGTGCTCTTCAATTTTTTTGGTTACAATGAAGTGTGCCCTTTGAATCTCTACCATCGAGGACATTTTAGATTATATTATACCGTCAAATTTAATAGTACAACGGTTGATCTCTCATCCTAAAAGTCACCAAGTTAATTTCCTGTTTATACCCAAAACAGTTAATTTTTTCTAATGTTACAAAATTCTTTGTATCCTTATTTAGAGTTTTTCTAAGCATTTTTTAGCTTTAATTTCCTGTTTATACCCAAAACAGTTAATTTTTTCTAATGTTACAAAATTCTTTGTATCCTTATTTAGAAAAGTGATTTTGTTTCATTTGCCAAATAAGTACTTCCTCTGGGTTTTGTTTTAAGGTTTTGAGATCTTGGATTTACCAAAGAGTATCCTAGAAGAAAATTTGTCCTTTGTGACAAGCAATGGACTTTTTATTATATACTAAATTCATGATGACATTGGGATGTATTTTGCAGGGGAAAAGAGAGTTCTAGATTCAGAACTTTGGCATGCATGTGCTGGCCCCCTTGTCTCTTTACCAGCAGTTGGAAGTAGAGTAGTACACTTTCTCTGTTTTCTTTCAGCTTTGCAAAAGTGGGTTTATAGTTCTTCTGCCTATTTATGGAAGTTATTTAGTTCTAGAAGCTTAAGTTTCCTACAGGTATTCTCCAGCTTCTCTTCTTCACTGTATTTTATAATGAGTGCATTGACTTTTTATATAGCCTTCTATTATGCTAAAATGCAAGCAATAATGTGTGTTATGTATATATGAGCTCAATAGATGTAGTTAAAGTAACACTAGGTTCCTTTAATAGATTTGAAGGCATTTCAATGTTGCTACTTTCATGATATTGGTATTTCCTTTAGCTATTAAATATCTTGATCCACTAGTTGATTTGAAAAATATTTATCCAGTGGTATGTTATACAATAGTGTGACGGTATCCAAGTGTTACACAAGTGTTAGCAGCTAAGTTTTTGGAATAGTTGGTATTTTTGGTATCTTTGACCGTTTTAAACTAGTTAAATTTAAGAAAATAATGTTTACTCCTTGGAGCCATTTAAAACCTTGTAGGGGCTGAAGCCAAGCTCACTAGTATTTGTATCTAGTTTCTGCTTATAAAATAATACTCTTGATTTGATTGAATTGAACATAATTTCCCAGTGATTATCTGTTTTGTTTTTGTTATAGTTTTTGTACACTGATAAAAATTGAAGCTGAACTTGATAACTACAATGAGTTTTGGCAAGTTGTTACTCTTGATGGTGCACTCTTTGAAAAATCTGGAACAATGAGTGGTGGGGGTAGTAAGCCTAAGGGTGGGAACATGGGGACATCTATTCGAGCTACAAATGTGTCAGTAGAAGCAGTTGCAAGTGCTAAAAGGGAGTTGTCTGGATTGACCGATAAATTGACCGCCGTTCGCCAGCGAATGATGGATGCTGTGCGACGATATCAGGCTGCAGAAAAAACTGTTTCTGCTCTGGAAATGGAGTTAGCTAAAAGCCATAAAGAGGTAATACTTATTTCAGAGTCTGGAAAATACTTTTCCAAGATTTGTTGGTATCAAGCATTAAGTTTTGTCCCCTTTCCTGTACAGGTTGACAGTTTGAATTCACAACATAGTTATATTGAAAAACAACTTGGTTCCCTTGAGGCTGCATCAACTTCAATACTATTTGTTTCCACTATCAGTTTTTCTTCATAGTATTTTCAGTGACATTGAAATAGAAGTGATGTGTTCTGTTGGTTCTTTAGTGTGTGAGTATTGATGTTGCTGCCTTTGGTTTGTTGCTAAGCACTGTGAATGTGGGTCAAATTAGAATTATAATTTTGCTAATCAATTTGATTTGGAGTCCAAAACAATGTTTTTCTAATATTGTAGAGATAATCTTTATTTGAATTATTGATGTCTTCCTTTGAGATAGGATTTCCCATTTGTTGCTAAGCACTGTTAAATTTGAGATAGCATCAACTTGGTTCACATTATTTGTGGCGCTTGAATGGATGACCGTTGAATGGATGACTGTTGGGATTTAGTTTTTTTTTACAGTAAATTAATTTTTCCGACGGATTTTCGACGGAATTTGCGAGGGATTTGCGAGGGATCTTTCCGAGGGATTTGCGAGGGATATTTCCGAGGGATTTACGAGGGATATTTCCGAGGGATTTGCGAGGGATATTTCCGAGGGATTTGCGAGGGATTTGCGACGGAAACGTTTCCGAGGGAATTTTCCGTCGGAAATCGTTTGCGAGGACTGTTTATCCCACGGAATTTTGTCCGTCGGAAACGTGCATTAGCGACCGATTTTCCTGTTTTTCCGAGGGATTTTTCCCTCGGAAATCACCGAAATTCTTGTAGTGTTTTAGTCCCCAAAAGTATCGCAAATACAAAATGCAACTCAATTAACTTTCAGAATTATTCTGTTAGACAGAAGTTATGGTTGTTATATTATTATTGTTAGGCAGTTATTTCTTATTCTGATTATCACATTATTATTAGGCATATTAGGCAGCAATTATGTTTTAGGAGCAGTTATTATATTATTAGTGCAGTAACTGTCATAAATAACTGCTGTATGGCAGTTTCTTGTTGACAGTTTGTGTTACTATAGAATATAAATAAGGATGAGGGAAGATGGGAGGGATTATCTGATGAAATAGAAAGGGATTGGGGTCTTGATCTACCATATTCCAACTTATGTTTTGGTTTAGATTTCTTGATCTTACCCTAGTTACGGACCAAAGTGAGTAACAAAAGGCACTTTTGAGGATTATTTGTAGTTTCGCAACATTCATGGACTTGTGTAATTTTGTCATTCTATACTCCTTTTGTTACTATTTCTTGTTTGGATGAGTCTGTCATATAGTGATGCGATCAACTTATGTTTGGTTTAGATTTCTAAATTCTAAATACAAATGGAAAAACATGGTCCTCCATGCAAATTTGGCTTCCCAATGTTCTTTTTTTCAAAGGATCTTAAATACTTCTTTTAGTAGAATTGATTTTAGAGGGTGGAAAATCGCGATCAACAACAGATCCCTATCTGACTTATGGAAAATGCCTAGATGTTTCACTGATATGATTTTATGTTTTCCTTTACAGGGAGATGCTGACAGATCCCTATCTGACTTATGAAAAATGTTCATATCAAGAATCCAGAATATCAACATTTAACTAAGAGTAATTATGAATTTGTGATAGCCTTATTAGCATCACATTACATGAATGCATATAATTTGACAACTATATTTAGAACCACAAAACTAAGGCCAAGTAAAGAGTGTATAGGTGCAAATGTAGATTAACTTCTTCTTCCTTGAATGGTGGTTCCATAATGAACCAATATATATATATATATATATATATATTGAGAGAGAGAGAGAGACAGAGATAGATAGAGATGTCTCAGACTAAATAACACTTCTTTATTGAAAAAAAAATATAAATTAATTAAATGAGTATTTTGAGTAAGATATTATTTAATGATATCATTAAGATACCATTAAATAATTTGGGTAAGATATAAGTAGGATTTACTTGCAATTTCAACCCTCAAAATATAATTTATTTGTTGCTTATATTGGAGATTGGAGAAAGTAATAAACAATAAAAACATGACTAAGTACGTAATTCCAAAAAAAAACATGACCAAACCTGCTTATATTTTTTTGTTGATTTTTTATAATTTATTATAGTCACGTGTGAATAAAATAGAAAGATATTGAATCTGAGAATAGAGAGATATTGAATCTATAATGAGGAGGAAGACATAACGAATTAAAATTAGGAAAATCTATATTCTTTTTGCCCAAGAGAAGCGCAAACTAGACTCGAAACATGTTAGAAAATAAACGAAATTCATAATCCCCACAACAATATTCGCAAGAAACAACGATATCATAATCTTCATCTAACGATGACCATGTTCTTGTTGTGAGTTTTTCGTGCAGCCTGGCAACACTATCACACGTATTAGAACGACATAAAGAGAGTCGACGTGGATTTGGAACCACAGGATTATTCATCCACATACTTCTGATTAAAGCTTTTACCCTCTTTCTACATCTTGTAATACACGTAGACTTCTTCAAGGAACGAAAGAGATCAAACCCGTAGCTTCTTTCTGCTTCATCTTCAGAAGACATTAAAATCATGGAATAAACATATTTAGCATCATGGTGACCCTTGAGCGCCGCCTTTTTCAAAGTGTGAATACCATTCAAAGAAGTAAAATATTGAACCATTCCTTCACGGTACAAAATCTCCAAGTTACCCATTTTCTCGCAACGTTTCAAGAACGATAACTCTTCTTGACGTTTGAACCATGGGAGTGGAACCAATGCAAGCATGTCGAAAGATGCATGTTGAAAAACAGAATCATCGTCTGCAGCATCACGTAATTCTTTACAAGTTAATTTAATCTTGAAGAGTTCTAAAGTGGAACGAGATGCAACCTTTCCCATAATCTCTACCAACATCTCCTTTGGAAGCAATTTTAGGAGAGACTCGTGGTGGTGGTGTTGGTTCTTATTGTTTCCCTTCTTCACTCTTAAATTAGCCATGCTGATGATGGTTAAACGGGTTTTTCAATTGAAAGTGATGTCAAGAATGGACTGAGAGTCTTTATTGATTATAGAAAAATATATAGAACCCCCCCTATTAAACCGCTTAAAATTTGATTTGATTATAGAAGATAAAAATATACGGTTTCGTTCTTCCTTGATTTTCGGGGATAAAGATAATAATTATTTAATTAATGGGAGTGATTGATTTAAATTTGATTTGTACTTACTTAATTTCCTTAATTAATTAATTAGGTGATTGAATCTTTATAAATCAATTTATTTATTAATTAAAAGAGAATCTGTTGATTCGTTGGATATATATGTGTGATGATCAAAGAGACCAATCAAAGTTGGCGTTTGGACCAAGTCAAAATTGATGATAGCGTGATAGAAAAGTAACTGTTGTGTTGTGTGTTGTTTTGCGGCATCCACGTGTCAATTGAGGGTTTCGCGTTTCCTTTTGCGTCGCCGCCATTAAAAACCGAATTGGGCCGGGGTTGGCTGGGATTCGGTGGAGGTGATGGATAAGAGTCCCACGAAGCTAGACTACTATGATGACATGTGGAAGCTTCAATCCACTGCTACACTCCTCTCTCATTTCAATGATGAGAGACATGCTCTTATATTGGATCGTACGATCTTTTATCCACAAGGTGGTGGTCAACCGGCCGACACTGGCTTCTTACGCATTCATGTTCATGGCTTAGACATCAAGTTTGTTGTTAGTGATGTTCGATCAAAAGATGGAATTGTAAGTTTTGTTAACTCTGTCCCTAAGTTTTGTTAGATATCATTTTTGGAGTTATTATTAATATTTTATTATTTTTGTGTGTGTGTGTAGGTTTTACACTATGGAGTCTTTGAGGGTTTGGAAGGGGAGTTGGAGCCCACGCTTGTGGAAGGGAAGGAGGTTTCACTGTTTGTTGATGAGCACAGACGAAAATTAAATTCCAGGTAGACAATTTTGATAGTTATGAAATTCTTCAATATTTTTCCCATCCTTTTGGAATGAGTTTAGATATCCTACTATTCTTTCAGAAGGCTTTCTTTTCTTGTTAGGAACTTTGCATGAGTAGTTATTAAAATTTGTGGTAGGGTTAGTCAGATAAAATTGATTAGAGACTTCAGCAGGTTTAGACTTTTAAGCTTAAGCTTGGTGGTGTTATATGAAATTTCCCTTTTCTGTTTTAATTTTTAAGCTTCTCTGTTACTATATGACCAACAAATTTGGTTTGCTTTGTGTACATTATTAATTCTGAGCAACATATTTTGTTTTGCTTACTCAGCATCTGGAAAGCTTTCTTCTGTGCTTTACTTTGCCCTGCTTTTCTCTTATTCATCATATGAAATTACCATTGAATTAATGTCCTAGCCTTGAACTCCTCTTTCTTAAATGTATGATTACTACACTGCTTATAAGGAAATTTGTAATTCCTTTCTTGTTATTTGTGTAGGCTGCATTCAGCCGGCCATTTGCTTGATATTTGTCTGCCAAGAATAGGATTGGGTCGTTTAGAGCCCGGAAAAGCTTACCATTTTTCTGATGGGTATGCATATCAAATATCAATTACCTGCTTTTCATGTCTTTTATTTGTCTACTGTATGTCCTAGTTATGAACGCATAACCTTGCAATTGATTTCCGAATTGTTATCCATGCTTAGAGGCAATGTTATTGCCTCTGTCAAATCAATGCTAATCCAAGTTAATATTGATTACTATTAAGTTTATTTAGTTGGCGAAAATAGAGTAAATTAAATAGGTCTTCACCTTGTTAGTGCTTCAAAGATATTTTTTTACCAAATTAGCCCCTTAAAAATAAGAAACGATTACGAATTCGTCTTTCTCTATCACAGTTTTAGTCTTTCCTAAGAATGAACAAAAGCAACTTTTTCGATTTTATAGTGATGTATGAGGTGGAAAAACCTATGGTTCTATGGCTAACTAATGTGACGAAACCATAGCCTTGGAGGACCAATGTAGGGATTTACTCAAGGAAAGAGCTAACCTTAACTGATCTCCTGTTCCTGCCATGGTTACAAAGTTTGTTAGTTACGAAATTTTCTTTGCACTTGATATTGTATTGTTTCCGGGCCTTGGGTTGAATATAAAGGTGTAATTCCACAAAATGAAATGCAGAATAAGCAAAAGGAGTTAGAGCAAGTGGCTAATGCTTTAATTTCCATGGGAGGAAAAGTAAGTTACACAGTGTTCATAAATTTGCTTTTTACATGCGTCATCTGGTTCTGAGAACCTTCACCTTGCCATTTAGGTTTCTGCTGATATATTACCATATGATGAAGCTGCTAAGCTTTGTGCTGGTTGTCTTCCTGATTATGTTCCCAAGGTCAGTCTATAATTGAAAATAACTTCCTGTGTTCTTTTTCCTTGCTATAACCACAGTGCTTGTCACTGTCACTCTCTTATCTTACAAGATGCCTTCCAGATTCCATGTGGCTAAAATTTACTCTTTGTTTTGTTTTGGTTAAATCAGTAAACTTCAGTTCGATTTAGTGTTTTAGGCCACTGTCAATTTGTACAAGTCATGATATTCATAACTATGAAATTGATTTGTTGAAGATGGAAACTCTCATTCCAGCCACCGTGTTCAAATCAATTAAGCCAAATATCAGCATTGATTAAGGAACATAATTATTTTCCCTTTGCTGCTTTCTTGGTTTTGTGTATGTTTGTTTTATGTCAGCGAGTACTCGGTATGTCTGTCTGTTTAATTGCCTGCTCTATGTGTATGTATTTACTGGGGTAGAACCAACCCAGTGAGTCTCATTCATAACTGTTTTGGAATAGCTGTATTTTATGTTTTCCTTTCTCATCTTTGCTCGACATTTAATTTCGCATGTTGTTTGTTTGTTCCATGCATCATTGTATTCGCAGTACTTAATCTTAAACTATGAAACGGGTGGTGTTAACTGGTGAAGCATTTTTAGGATGTCAGATTCAGATGTCTACAGTTTCCCAAGCTACTGTCCTTGTTTGTTGTGGTACTTTTGTTATAGCAGAGTTGGGGGAATCCTTTGAAATTAGCTGACAGAGAGAGCATTCATCATCTCATAGTTAAGTACATTACATGCTTATATCAAAAGTTACATGTTGGATAAATTATACAAAAACCATTTGTGCCTTTACCTAATACCTTAAGCTTTTGGGATAGTTAGTTTATGACATGGCAGTGACCAGTGACCAAGTGATCTAGACTCCAGAGTTTGATGTTTTCCGTCCCTATTCTTGTAATAAAATAGGTTGAATTTCAGGTGGACCTGTGTGTTGGCCACACTTCAAACCCAAAGGGCATTGCATAAATTGGGGTGATAGAGATATAAAATGAAACCATTTTCGAGTCTTCACCTATCCGTTTAATTTTCTGGAATAATTGGTTTGCAACAATATAAAATAATTGGTTAGCTGATTCTTTTTGCTACCACAGAAACAGTATGTCTGATGTAAATGCATAAACTCTGGCAGGAAAGCACACCTCGCATTGTGAGGATAGGGGAAAATCCTGGCTGTCCTTGTGGTGGCACCCATGTTGCAGATATTTCAGACATCATCCAAGTTCAGGTATGGCATCCATCCATTTGCTTAACACTAATAAACAACAAGGTGTAATTTAATTAATTCATACTTGATTGCTAGTTAACAATTTTGTGTATTATATACTTGTGAGCTATGTATTTGACCAGGTTGGTAACATTCGGTCGAAGAAGGGAATGACAAAAGTCTTTTACAATGTTGAATCTTAGTTTTATGGCCGTGTCTGCTTCCAAGTAACGGCTATTTGAGCATCATGGTGAATACTGCTACTCCTGAATAAGCTATTTTGCTGATGTCGAGCTGATTTGTCGCATACATATAGTTCCTTATGAACTTTGGTGAATTTATTGTTTTGATATGACCACAGGTTATTACATCTAGTCGTCATAACCGCATACGACAACTTTGTATATGTATGAATGATGAGTTTGAAAAGCACAATAGTGTGCGGTGATAGCGACACACACATATACAGCATAGGGATATTCTTTACATGCTCTTCTTCCCTCTCTAACCGCCACATTCCAAATCCTGGTTTCTTCTCTGGATTCGGAATCAAACTGAACAATCACCCTTTCCTTTGCTTCAAACTCACGCACGCGTATTGACAACCTGATGCATCCTAAAAAATCTAGCTGGAACATTGTCGTCTCCTTCCCTCTCCTCTCAAGAGGTCAAACAGACAGACACGTCATTATCACAAGGATTCTGTTCTCCTTTATGTCAAAATGTGTTAAACTGTCTATCCTCACCTCAAATTAGATGGGTGGTAGTGAAGAGTTAAGCACCTTGTCCTCCGAATCTTTTTCAACTAAATATCAAAGCGGTCCACGTAAATCAGAGCATGGAAAGTATATACTTTCTTTTTCTATTAGCCGTCAATTCGTTCTCTATTGTTCAACTAGCAATGCCAAGCACACCCTTCACCAATAACAACCATTACTCTTTGGTCAACCGTCAAAGTAGTATGAGTGGGACCTATCTTCAAATTTATTCATCATTGTTTTTTGAGCGAACAAAATCTAACTAACATATAAATGGGGACAAAAGTAAAGAAATAAACACCGGGAAGGGAACGCCATTCAATTCACGGGCAGCAGCATCTATCTATATATAACATATGTTAGGCAATAATACAACGTAATGGGTGGGCAGCATCCTATTCCATAACATAATAAAGTAACAATATTATTCACCCCCAAGTTTATCAATATAATCAGTAAAAACGAGAGTCACTAGAAAAGGGAAAAGATTAATATGATTTTGTTTAATTATATAAAAAATGTTATCTTATGTTTTGAAAATAAGAAAAGAAAAGAAAAAGAATGAGATTGTCATGTCAGCAAAATATGATGGAAAGGGAAAAGTAACAAGAGGGCAAAAAAACCACTGTAAGCCAAAAAAAAATGTCTACCAAAATAACACCATTTTTAGATTGTATACCAAACTAGAATACATTATTTTTAGCCTAGAAGCCGCCTCCCCTAGAAACAACTTCTGAACTGAAAAATGCAATTTTTTTGCTTTTCATGTTCAGAAGTCGCCCCCCGGATGACTTCTGAACTGTGTTTTTTTATTTTTCTTTTTCTTCTATATTAATTTAAATAAATTTAACTTAATTAGTTTACAAAATTAGTAATGTTAATTCTAAATTAATTATTAAATTTGTGGTGAAAACAATTTGAACACATTAATGTATTTAAAAGTGTCGGTCAGATCTCGTGCGTCCAAAAGTGTTGGCAACATCAAGACCATTGAAAAAAACACAAAAAAAAACGTTTGTTTTGTAGTGTAAAAAATTAGTTTTTTACTTTGTTTTGACCACTTTTAATCATATATTTTTATTTTTTTATTTAAAAAAATATCTACCGTGTAGAAGAGACATAAAACTATCGTGTTGAGTTATGAAATATGAGATACGGATTCAATTTAAACATGTATTATAATCGTAATGAACATTAAAAAAACACGGATTACATTGATTGAAAAGTGGATTACGTACAACAACGGAAACAAACATAAATACTAAAACATGACAGAAACAAATACATAATAATTAAAACGTTGAACTACTGTGATGGTGGAGTTAAACGGTGAATGATCTCGGTGACACTCATTGTGGTTTCCACGTACAAATGCATAGGACTGAGACATTGAAAGGTGTCGTAGATAAAAAGGGTCGTCCACAGTCTACCCGCATTCGTACAGAGATGAATCAAAGAGAAAGGGTAGTCGCACCAAGAGACGCGGTATTGGTAGAAATGAGAGTCACAACAAAAATAATTGCCCAAACCGCAATCTAGACTAGTCAATTTCTATCAGTTTTTTGTAATGTGCTACTGGTTAAATAAATACAGTTAGTTCCATACTTCTATATAGCGTATAATTTTTTTCGCCACAAATTTAATAATTAATTTAGAATTAACATTACTAATTTTCTAAATTAATTAAATTAAATTTATTTAAATTAATATAGAAGAAAAATAAAAATAAAAATAAAATTAAAAAAACCACAGTTCATTAGTCACACTGGGGGGCGACTTCTGAACATGAAAAACAAAAAAAGTTGAATTTTTCAGTTCAGAAGTCGTTTATGGGGGAGGCGACTTCTAGGCTAAAAAAATGTGTTCTAGTTTGGTATATAATCTAAAAAGGGTGTTATTTTCGTAGATAAATTTTTTTGGCATAGGTGGTTTTTTTGCATAGACACAACACTAGGAAAGAAGTGGGAGTTTGGGCAGAAAAGGGAAAAGATTTGGTGGATGTTGATTGTTGAGGACGAGGCAGGTAACGTGTGGAATTCGGTGAATACCATTACTAACACTAATTTCTATTCTCTGCTGCTAATGCTATTGTGAAGTAATGTATACCATCCAATTTCGATGTTGACACAGATTCTCAACGCAATATTTTCCTCTTCCCCTTTGTGATTTGCCAAGTCACACTCCCACTCTCTGCCCCGTTTTTTTACTTCTTCTTCCATCTTTCTCTATATAAACAAACTCATGTCCTCTTTCTCTCTCTGTATAGCCAATTAGCCACATTCTGAATTCGTCGCCTCTCTTGCCTTTCTTTGTCTCCGTGCCTTCACTCTTTCCGTAACTATAAGGTAACTGCTTCTTCATTTTTCTTATTATATGTTATGTTACATGGTCTGTTTATGGTGGTTAGATTTACATATATATGCGCGAGTCTTTCTGTTCTTCTGCCTTTCTTTGTTATGTGCGGGTTTATGCTCTTTTGAGCAAAAGCATTGTTTGCCTTTTGGAATGAGTTGCCTTGGAAAGAAGAGTGATACATTATTATTATGATGGCTTTCTTTTTCAAAACATATCAAATCATTTGCGTTATCACCATGACTTGGACTCCCTTTCCTGAATAGATGGTGGGAGTCACAAATTCACAATTGAAGATTTTATATTCTAAAACCAGTAAAAAACAAACCTTTTAATGATCATTAGAATGCTATTTAATTATCTGCACAAGGTAGACAATTTCCGGAATGAAACACTGCATAGGTTTTAGTCAAACAGTCTATGAATTTCAGGCTGTTGTGTTTGTTTCCAGCCATCTGTTATAGTGATTCTCATGTCATATTCTTTTCTCTTTAGCTTCACCCTTTTCAGTGAAACTCTGAGTGTATGATCCTTTTTTGTCATGTTCTTTTCTCATTAGTACAGAACTCATGTTTTGTACCGTTCTAAAATGTCTGTCAAACACTACTTAAGTGTATGATTGGATACCCTTACATAATCTGAGAAATCTTTCACTCATGTTTTCAATATCATAAGGTGGATATTTTCCAGCCGATCTGCCAGTGTGTATGTGTAAAGAATTTATTTTGATATGGTTCAGTTGCATTTTATAGTTTAGACTTTAGTGTGTATGTTTTTTTTTTCTCTCGTAATGTTTAGATAAGTGATATTGTTAGTTTTGAGAATGGATTTCTTAATGCAGGAGGTAAACATGCTTAGTCAAGAAGGAGAACTAAAAATAAGTTTTGGCTATAAATGCAATACTGACAGAGGCATTCCTTGTGGGATCACCAGTGGCTACAAAATCCTTTCTGAAGTCCGTAGAACAAGTAGTTTCTCTTGTTTATCAGGTGCAGCCTTAAGTGCAAATGCAACACTAGCCAACACAAACATCTGCAATGGTAAGATAGGAGGAGAAATCCTTCCAACTTGGGACTCTCCTAATTCGTTTCGTAAAGTACCCTCTTCGCCAAATCTTTCAAAGTTCGATAGATTATCATCTTCCCTCCCAAATAGTTTGTCTTACCTAAGCTGTAGTCCTCCCACTCCAAGTGATGCCCTTGAATATGATTCTTCCAGAAGTGAAGGTTTTCTTAACGCTAAGGAAGTTCAAGTTGCAGGAGGAGCCGCTGGCGAAGATAGAGTTCAAGCAGTGTGCTCTGAAGAAAATGGATGGCTCTTTTGTGCAATTTATGATGGCTTTAATGGAAGAGATGCAGCTGATTTTCTTGCTGGCACACTGTATGACACTATCATATCTTACTTAGATAAGTTAATTTGGGAATTGGGGCCGGATTCCGTCAAAGCTTCTTCTGATCATGCAGATATGGATGGATTCCTTCAATATAAGTTGAATAGAAGTCTAAATTGTCATGAGGATCAATCTCTGTCAAGATTCAATGATTCCAATCATGGTTGTACTAACTCAGAAGCATCATGTGAGTCATTTTCGTATGGAGTTCTCGATAGTCTCGAACGTGCTCTTAGTCAAGCTGAGAATGATTTCTTGTACATGGTTGAGCAGGAAATGGAGGAACGTCCAGATTTAGTCTCTATTGGATCTTGTGTTCTGCTTTTGCTTCTTCATGGTAATGATCTGTATACACTAAATTTAGGTGACAGTAGAGCAGTATTAGCAACTTGCTGTACAGATGACAGAATGAATAGGAATGAGAGACTCAAAGCTATACAGCTTACAGATAGCCACACTGTTGACAATGAAACTGACAGAGCTAGACTTTTGGCTGATCATCCTGATGATCCTAAAGTCATTATAGCAGGGAAAGTTAAAGGTAAGCTGAAGGTTACTCGCGCATTCGGAGTTGGCTACTTGAAAAAGGTTGGTATAATGGTATTCTACTTTTACATTTTCTTGATGAACAAGTTTCATAAAGGATTTGATTTTCTTATATTATTTTCCTTGCAGAAAAATCTGAATGATGCTTTGATGGGAATCCTTCGAGTTAGCGATCTTACAAGCCCGCCATATGTTTCGACTCAACCATCAGTGAATGTTCATAAGATCTCAAATTCTGATCAATTTGTTATAGTAGGAAGTGATGGTTTATTTGATTTCTACAGCAATGATGAGGCAGTGGAGCTTGTTGAGTCTTATATATTGATCAATCCTTTTGGTGATCCAGCAAAGTTTCTCATAGAGCAGCTTGTAGCTAAAGCAGCTGATTCTGCAGGTCAATTTTCTACATCTTATGCTAAACTTAATTTTTAATTTGCATTGATGTAGATGGTTATATGTTGTATTATTTGGTTAATATCATGCAGGTTTCAGCATGGAAGAGTTGATGAATGTTCCAGCTGGGAGGAGAAGAAAATACCATGATGACGTGACAGTAATAGTGATCATGCTTGGGATGAATCAGCGGACTTCAAAGGCTTCAACTTGCATCTAAGACAAATTTGTATCTAAGTAGCTCAATGGCTTTCTATGTCAATTAGTATTTGCTAGGTTTTTGACATTCAAAGTGTATATATGTCATTTTCTAAGAACAATTGGGTCCTTTATATGTAAAAAATATCAATATCTGATTATATAAAAAAAAGAAAAAATCAATATCTTCCTATTACATTTGAGTCTTTAGTGTTGAATTTCATAATTCCTTTATATCATTTAAATCAAAATAAAAATACTTTCAATTTCCTTTTTAACTAGTTATTGAATTGTTGTCGTTGTCAAACTATTTTTTCCTAGTCAGAGGTTTGAAGTAATGATTCTTCTGTTCTTCAAGTAATTTCGCCGAGGATGGAACTCTATTCCTCGACTATGGTTTCCCTAATTCCTCCAAATACTGTTAGGAAAGATGAGAGGGACGCGCGATTGGACTATCTACGGACGTAAAACATAAAGAAATGTGATAAAGGGATAAAAAGTAGACTTTGGGGGAAAAAAAGTAGATTGATTATTGATTGAATGTGTGTTTATAAAATGTACGGTCTACCTATATGTGTATACATGAGCCTTCGTCAGCCACTACTACGAGTCTACAATTGCTCACCATTGGATCAACTAAGATCAACGCACCATATTACTCCTAAGCCCTAAAAACTAGGAGGTACGCTCCATGACCTCACTAGCACAGGTTACTGGGGTAAAACCTCTTTACTTTTGTTTCCACGGTGTTCTTCTATTGTTGACCTTAACCGTTCCAGCGCTTGACCTTGTCCACGTGCATTGAATACTTGTGCTCCAAGCAAGCCTCCTCGCCTCAGCCAAAATCTTCCTCGACCATGCCACTTATTCTGTCCTCGGCCATTAGCTCCTCAGTCGAGTTGTCTTCTAGTCGAGCTACCCTTCAACCGAGATGCCTCTACTTGGCATACTTTACCATGTACTCAATGTCCAACCCTTTTTAGATTATTACCTTTAAACCTTAGTCCGAGCTCTTCCATCAAGACCCTCTGTTTGGCAAGCCTTATTTTCATTGAGGTCTCTTATCTCAATGGCCTACCTCACATGCCCTCGGCCACTTTCTAGCCTCGGGTGCCTTTTTCCCCTCGGCCAACAACTTAGTAGATTTTCGGTGTCAACAAATACCCCTTTTTTGCGTTGTTATCTAGTCGAGTGGATGGGATAACGACGCGAAAATGAAACATCGAGTTATTGCTATTACAACTGCTAAACTAGCTGTTATGCCATTGATTAGACGTGTGACGGTCTGTTTCCCGCAAACCGATGCGGCGAAGCGGCGTTTCCTTAGGCAACACTCATTACACCTCGTAGCTATAAATAAACATATTGTCAATCATTTCAGGTTACTGTTGCCTTCCATTTCCTGTTGAAAATCTTATAAGTGGTTTTTCATTAATAATACATCTACTGAGAAAAAAAAAGAACAGTGAGGAAAAAGTATGTAATATGACGAATAAATTATTGATGAAAGATATTTGAAAATTTCTAAACAGAAGAAGAAATAAGCTAAAAGTTAAAGGATGAATAAATTATTGTGTTGAACTAAGCAATACATTATTTCCTTCCCTTCAGAAAAAAGTTCCTCATTATCATAATTTCAGCGGCATTGTCCATTTGTCCTATCATCCTCTGTTCTTTATTCCCCCCACTTCACTTCAATGCAAGACTGCGTGTTTCACCTATCATCACCTTTTTATCTTCTCGGGCTTCAAGCTTCTTATAATGGACTACACTTGACACATGCTTCTTCCTTTAATACTTTTTTTTTTCACTTTATTTCTTTGATGTTCACAATGCTTTAGGTCCACAGACTGAATGATTCACATGGGTGGGTTAACAACTTGGAGAATGCAGGGGACATTAATTGTGGCTTCACCATAAAACAGTGAATTTGTATGTCAAATAGCACTGTCCTATTGAATGCTTTTTTTTAAATGTTAAATTTGTTCGGCTTAATAGTTATTACCCCGCAAATATCCTCGTTATTCAGTTACATGAAAAAAAAAGTTTAAAAACAACTTTGTAAAATGTAACGTTATCCAGTTACCCCCTTTTAACTTTTCTGTTAAAAAAATGTAAATGTAAATTTATCCAGTTACTCCCCAACGTCAGTGTCACGTGTCACCATATTACTGAGCCTCTGTGACACGTGGCACTGACATGCCACGTCAGCATCTATGTCACCACTGACATGTGCCACGTCAGCAACCAATGGATGGCTGCCACGTGGCACTGACTTGGCTAAGTGAAATATTGTGTTACTTAAAAAATCAAAGTTTTTGCATTGGATGGGTATTGAATTGAACTCGTGACCTGGTGGTGGTTGGGCATCCAATTACCACTAGGCCACCACATGATTTGTGTTTTCAAACACAACTACAAATATATATTACATCATTATTTTCTTCTTCTTCTTCCTACAGATCTGTTTCTTCTTTTTCTTTTTGCGTAACCTTCTGCAAAACGAAAAGGAAAATCAGATTTAAACGAAATCAAAAACGTTTTCCATTAAATCTTCAAAAACGAAATCTTCAAAAACGTTTTCCATCAAATCTTCAAAAACGAAATCTTCAAAAACGTTCTCCATTAAATCTTCAAAAACGAAATCTGGAAAGAAACGTTTTCTTTCAATCTTCAAAAACACATCTTCCATTAAAACGAATCTGAAGAACGAAGAAGATGATGATTATTTGTTGGAAAGATTCGGTGTTTTTTCCAATTCGATCTTCGATTTTCGTTTTTTCCCAATTCGATTTTCATTTTGTTCCCAATTCGAATCTGAAGAACGAAGAAGATGATGATTATTTGTTGGATCCAGATCTGATTTAACGAAGATGAGTCAGGATCCAGATCTGATTTTTATGTAATATACATTTTACATTTTATTAACAGAAAAGTTAACAGCAGGGGGGTAACTGGATAACATTATATTTTACAAGGTGTTTTTTAAACCTTTTTTTTGCAGGGGGGTAATAACTATCTATTTAAGCCAATTTGTTTTCATTTTTGAAATATCATGACGTTTTATTTTATCTCTCTAATTTTATGTTTTAAAACACATTTTTAAAAATCACATTTACTTATTGATTGTTTTTTAAAAACAGCCAAAACTAGCTATTTGGGCCAATTGAAAGGACAAGTTCTTTTTCTTAGAATTTGTATTGAGTCTAATTCAATTCTACCAAATCAACTTGTAGAGTAAGTGATGCCACCCCGATGTGTCCATGACATTACTTTATTATAGCGATGTTGCAATTAGAAAGCTGATTCAAGGGCTAGCAAGCAGACAAGTTGATTTCAAAAATAATGATGAGATGGGCGACCTTTTTTTATCGAATTTGGGTTATGTCTAATTTATTGGAAGTATCAGAATGAATATTCTGTTATGTTTTTCATTGAATGAATCAGTTAATACAATTGGTATTTATACTCTGTTATAGAGTGTAATTGAATTCTCTGTAGTTACAGTTTTACAATGAGCTTTACAATTAACTGTTGACTATATACAATTGACTGTTGACTATCTTATTTCTATATCTCTATTACTCCCCCTACAAACCCAAATGTTGTCTAGTGTGCTTGACAACTTTGAGTTTGTATCTTAGATCAGTGAAAGCTGCAGCAGGCAGTGGTTTTGTGAGAGCATCAGCTATCTGAAAGTTGCTTGAAACATGCTGCACAGATAGTTGTTTTGCTGCCACCTTCTCTTGCACAAAATGAATATCAAGTTCCAAATGTTTAGTTCTTGTATGAAGAATTGGATTATGAGATAGATGTACAGCACTCAAATTGTCACAAAGTAAAAAGGGAGACTGTGTAGAAATCTGTAATTCTGCCAGTAGAGATTGTACCCAAAGAAGATCTGCTGTAGCATTAGCCATGCTCCTATATTCAGCCTTTGCACTTGACCTTGCCACAAGGGATTGCTTCTTTGAGCTCCAAGAAATCCGATTAGGGCCAAGGAAGAGGCAGGACCCAGATGTAGATCGCCTGTCATCTGGGTCACTGGCCCAGTTAGAATCACAGTAGACTCGAAGAGAGAAAGTAGTGTCTGGTGGTGCTGACTGTAACAGCAGGCCAAAACTGTGTGTGCTACTAAGATACCTCAAGATCCTTTTGACAGCTCTCCAATGGCTATTAAGAGGTTGAGAGAAATTGGCAAACTTTGTTAACACTGTATGCAAGTTCAGGCCTTGTAAGAGTGATATAATGAAGAGCTCCCACAATTGATCTATACTGTCCAGGGTCAGGGAGTTTGTCAGTGCCAAAACGACTGAGCTTGCAATTGGCCACCATAGGTGTGCTCATAGCACTGCAGTGAAGCATGTTTGCACGAGCAAGTAAATCTTGAATATACTTGGACTGTGTGAGAAGTAATGAGCCATCAAATAAGTACTTCACCTCAATCCCTAGAAAATATTCAGGTCTGCCTAGATGTTTTAAGGCAAACTGATGATTGAACTTAGTGATTAGATCCTGAATAAGCTGAGGAGATGAACCAGTGATAAGAATATCATCAACATATACAAAAGCATATAAATGGATACCCTTGGAGTTGAGCACAAACAGTGAATGATCACACTGAGTGTGTTTAAATCCGAACTGAATCAAAGCTTTGTGCAGAGTTTCATACCAGGCCCTTGGTGCCTGCTTCAAACCATACAAAGATATGTTTAATTTGCACACTAGAGACTTATGAGAACAGACAAAGCCTGGAGGTTGCTGCATATAAATGTCTTCCTTCAAATGGCCATTGATGAATGCATTATTAATGTCAATTTGCTGAATATCCCATTTGTAGGTTAGGTCTAGGGTGAGAATGATTCTAATGGTTGTAGGTTTAACAACAGGGGAAAAGGTCTCTCCATAGTCTTGACCAGGTTGTTGATTGTACCCCTTGGCCGCCAAACAAGTCTTGTACTTGTTTACTAAAACCATCAGGGTTCGCTTTTATCCTATATACCCATTTGCAACCAATGGACTTTCTGTTTGGAGGAAGGGAGGTGAGAGTCCAGGTGTTTTTGTTCATGAGAGCATCATATTCCTTCTGCATAGCTGCAAGCCAATGAGGTTGGGATAGTGCTTGCTTTACAAAAGTTGGTTCTATGTTAGCAACAAACAGTCTGGGCTTTAAGTTGCCAGTTTTGGATCTAGTTAACATTGGAAGAATGTTTGGTGGAGAGGAGGGATTAGGTTCAGCAGGGTAGGAAGGAAGATGTTCTATGACAGGAGAGGACTCTGTTGATGATACAGTTTCTGGTTGAGGTAGGGGAGAGCTTGACTCAGGTGACTATGGAGAGTTGGGTTGTGATGAAATGACAGTTTCTGGATTGAGGTCAGTATTTGAGTGAGTAGTGGTTTCTGTTGGAGGTAATTGTTGAGATGACAAGACAGGAAGAGAGAGGGATGTCTCATGTGAAGTACAGGGCTTAGAATCCGAGGGAGGAAACAGTGTAGTGTAAGGGAATGAATTCTCATGGAAGGTAACATCTTTGGAGATGTATATACGACCATTAGGGCTTAGACACCTAAAACCCTTGTGATGGGAAGAAGGACCAAGGTTGATGCACTGTTGACTATGAAACTGTAACTTGTGTTTATTGTAAGGAGTGAGAAGTGGGAAACAAGTGCATCCAAATGACCTAAGAGAGGTGTAATCTGGGATGGCTTTATGAAGAACTTCATAGGGGAAATGAAGGAGGAAAGAGCAGAGGTTGGGAGCCTATTGATGAGATAGACAGCATTAGTGAAACCGTGATCCCAATAGGCAAGTGGCATGGAAGCATGAGCTAGTAAAGTTAACCCCATCTCAGCTATTTGCCTATGTTTCCGCTCAACAGTGCCATTTTGATGAGAAGTATAAGGGCAGGTAAACCTATGTTGAATGCCAAGATTAGCTAGATGTTTAGTGAAAGGTAAGAACTCTCCCCCATTATCTGATTGGATGGCTTTGACTGGGGTGTTATACTGGGTTTTAACTAAGGTGAGGAATTGAGAGAGAGCTGGAATAGCATCAAATTTTTGTTTGATCAGATACATCCATGTATATTTAGTACAAGCATCAACAAAAGCTATATAATATAAGTATCCACGGCTAGAGGGAGAGGGGGAGGGACCCCAAAGATCAGTGTGTACAAGATCAAAAAGTGTGTGATATTGTGTAGTGGATGGTGGTGAGTGAGTTCTATGTGATTTACCAACAGCACACGATTTACACAATTCAAATGAATTATTTATTGATGATGAGACATTACATTTTTGTAATACAGATTGTATAGCTCTACTCTTAGCATGGCCCAGCCTATGATGCCATACAGTATAGTTGCTTACATTGCTAGTGATAGTATTAGTAGATGGTATAGAACTCACTGAACTGGAAGAAGAGGAAACATTTGTAGACAAAGAGACAGGAACTGGAACTAGAGTGACAACAGCAAGATGGCATGAAGTAGAGGCCATGAGCACCCCTATTGTAACACCCCGGTATTTTTATTGACTAAAAATGCCCGAGTGCACATTAGAACACATCAGAGATACACAATTTCTGCCTAAATACTGAATATTGCAACGTAGTTCAACTGAATAATAACAAAACAGTCTTGATACACATAAGACTATGAGATGGTCTCAGACCAAAATATTCAGCAACTACATCATTCAGTATCATACAAAATAGCGGAAGAAAATACATAATATTGTGATACACAGAATACAAGGGAAAACACAAACTAAGCACAACAGCTAAGTCTTCGGCAACCATCCAAGTACAACCTACTCGTGCTTCTTGGATCTCCTCTTTCCCGGTTTCTCTGTAAAACAACAACATTTAAACAATGAGATACAATCTCAGTGAGTTCTACCGAGACCCCTAACCACGCTCTCGGTTCATTTATAAAACCTTTACCTGGCAATCCTGTTATTGAATTGCTATTATTCATTGGTAATTCGATTAATGAATTACAAACATAAACTGGTAATTCTATGTGAATTACAAACATAATCTTTTTAGTATTTAGCACGTCACCAACTACCGCAAGCTTAGGTGAACCCCGCATAGCCAATAGGTGTACAATGTCTAAAGGCAAAAGTAACAACATAGGGGCCTAGGTCAAGGGCTCATGACTTCCCTCACCTAGTATGCTATTTCATAGAGGTCGTCACCTCGACTAGATATAATATATATATATATATATCAAGAATCATAGACCGGTTTAGATGAATACTTAATAAACATCCCGCGTCAATTACATAGTTCAGTAAATAGAACGTACCATAGACCGGTTTAGACGATTTAACAATCATCCCGCGTCATTTATACAATATCACGTAGGACTCATAGTCCGCTTTCTTTTTGATAAAAACATTAAGTCCACATTCGCTCTCGCATACTAACTCGATACTTTTCAACATAATTTTCAATATCAAAAACAGTTCATTTTGCCTTAAAAATAGAATATTCAGTTAGGCCTCTGAATAAGCTTTCCAACGCATTTTAGAACACCTCAATCGGGTTCCCGGATCAAAAGATATCGCGAAACGAAAAACAGTGTTTGGTTGCTGAAATTCTGCCAATCTGCGCTGGAGTCGCGCCTGGAGCGCAAGTTCCGCGCGAACTGGCAGAAAGTTCTGTCATTCTGCGCTGAAGTCGCGCCTGGAGCGCAAGTTCCGCGCGAACAGGCAGAAAGGGGGTCTGTTAAGGCAGATTTTGGCGATTTCGCGCGAAAACCGCGATTCCGTTCAATTCCGATTTTTGTTCCGATCGAAAACAGATTAAACAAACAGAAAAACAGATTCAACCAATATCACACAATCATACAAATCAATCAATGTCTCAATCAAAACGGTTTCTATCAAAAACGACATATTTTCCAAATAATGGTTTTCGTTTCAAAATCTCTCGAAATCAATTAACGTAAAAACTAACGAGACACAAAAACATCCTAAGCGTGAGTAAAACTCACCCTTGAAGCGAGAGCCGATATCGAGCCAAAATCACCGAGACTTCAAAAATCCCCCAAACGCGAACCGAAAATCACCAATCCGCTTTCAACTTCAATTAAAGCTTCCAATCCGCTTTCAATCTTCGTGGGGCTTTATTCTAATCACTCTTCAAACACTCGTACATCCGACCCGCGAGAAATCTCAACTTTGACCTAAACACCAACAACTTGATCTTTAAGGTTCCAAGCTCATCCAAGAATCCAAAGCTTCCCAATCAACCATGAAGTACCCCAAATCACTATTCATCATCCCCTAGCTCCATTTGCCCCTATTCACATAAGACCTCAAATTCAATTTCACCAAAACCTAACCTTTGATTCCTCTAAATGCTTCAAGACTTTAATGATTAAGCTACCCAAACAACAATATGGTCTCTAATCAAGATTAACCTATCGAAATCAACACAATTTCGGATTCCCCCACAAAACCCTAAGAAAACGAAATGCAAAAGGGAGAGGAAAATGGAACCTTAGCTTACCTAGCTTGGAAGGGTGGGAGGGGAAGCAAAGATGATGATGAAGATGATAGTTTGGGATGGTGGGTGGAGCTCCTCTTCTTCTTCTTCTTTTCCTCTTTCTCTTCCTTTCTCCTTTTCTCTTCTTTCCTTCTCTGTTTCTTTTCTCTTCTGCGTTTTCTTTCTTTTATTCTTTCCTTTCTTCTTTCATTTACACACACACACATACTTATTTAATAAATAAATAAGTGGTAGCGTGGTCCAATTACCGTATTGATCTTAATCCCTTATTCCGATTTCGAAACTTCCTTGACCCGTATTATCCGGTTAACGATCTAATGCCATCAATTAAATAATTTTAGCACTCAATAAAGTTACCAATTATGTACTAAATTGATTTAATTGGGTTAACATCCAAATAATTCGATTAGTTATTTTGAGGATGTTACATTCTCCCCAACTTGAAAGAATTTTGTCCTCAAAATTTGAACAAACATTCCTCGAGATGATAAATACGGATATCGAGTCCGCATATCGTCTTCCAATTTCTTAAGTTCGAATATAACAAGCTTCTTCTTTTATCGGCATAGATCTTCTGCCCAATCAGTGCACCAACTACACATTGGTCTTTCTTGGATGATACCTCACTCGAAGTCATAAGCAACGTACCACCTCATGCTACCTTCCTTCTTTGACTAGCAACACTGGAACATCCCATGCAGACGTACCCGGTCGAATGAACTTCTTTGATATCAATTCTTTAAGTTGGGATTTCGATTCCTTTAATTCTAAGGGAGACATTCGACAAGGAACTATAGAGATTGACCTGACTCTCAGAATTCATGCTATTGAGAATTCTACCTCTCACTATGGAAGTACGGAAGAAACTTCATCCTTTATAACATACAGGAATTCATTCACCAGCTGAATAGACGACAATCCTAAACACGGAAAGATGTTCATACTTCTCATAGGCAAACAAATAGATTCTACCACAAAATTTCTGTCTCGTATGACAAGTAGATAATTTTTTTTTTTTTTGACACTATGCTTGAGCTATAAAACAATGGGTTGCACTCGAATCATATAATATACTAACAAAGTTATTGAAAAGAGATTTCATACCCCTCAGTAGATTGTCCTTAGGTGTGATTGTCTGAGCATCCAAAGTGTTGATTCGTCCCTGCCTCGGAGCATCTGGTGTCCCTTTGAAACTCTTCTTCGCTGGGCACTCATTTGCATAGTGGCCCTCTTCATTACAATAATAGCACCGATTTGTCCCCTGACGACACTCACCACGATGACGGTTTCCACATATAGCACAATTATTGAAGTTGGAGGGATCCACTGATTGCACCTGCTTCCCCTTGTAATCGTCCTCCGTGAATTGCCTGCTTGGAGTAGAAGATTCAGCAACTTTCTTCTTACCCCTCAAATAATCTTTCCTTTCGGCATACATTTTCCTCAGATCCTCCTCAGCAACATATGCCTGTTGTACTAAGGCAGGATAATTAACCAGAGTGTAAGAACTGAGGCCTTGGCTCACATCCGCTCGGAGACCTTCTTTGAACATTTGCATCTTCCACATATCATTTGGGGCATACCTTCCCAACTCATAGAACTGAGACAGTCTTTCAAATTTCGCAGCATACTCCCCAACCGACATATCACCTTGCTTCAGATTTACAAACTCTGCTTGTTTACTCAGCTTCTTCACCGAAGGGAAATATTGCTTCAGAAATAATTCCTTGAAGTTGTCCCAAGTTAGGGGAGTTTCTTGGAGTTCCATCATATGCCTTGCATTACACCACCAGGTGTGGGCATCTTCATCGAGCACATTTGCCGCAAATATTACCTTCTCTTCTTCCCCGCATTGCAAGGTTTGAAAAATTTTCTCCATTGAATCAATCCAATAGTAGGCGGTCATTGGATCTGATCCTCCCTTGAAAGTCGGGGGCTTCATCTTTTGAAATTGAAAATATGCCCGGTTAGGATCTTCCTGATGGGGTTGAACATTGGGCTGCTGCAGAGCCATTTGGTCATGCTGCATTTGCAACATATCCTGCATCATCTTTTGCTGATTCTCTATGATATTCTGCATCCATTCAAAGTTTGGATCAACAGGAGGAGGAACGCCTCTACCTCTTCTAGCCATGATTCTGCGAAATATGCACAAAGTATTAAGTTGATCAAGCTCAATGTCTAATAGCATACTAAGAAAATCACGACTGGAGAAAGCAAAGACCCTAAAAGCTAAGTCCGACAAGGTCGAACCGCTCTGATACCAACTGTAACACCCCGGTATTTTTATTGACTAAAAATGCCCGAGTGCACATTAGAACACATCAGAGATACACAATTTCTGCCTAAATACTGAATATTGCAACGTAGTTCAACTGAATAATAACAAAACAGTCTTGATACACATAAGACTATGAGATGGTCTCAGACCAAAATATTCAGCAACTACATCATTCAGTATCATACAAAATAGCGGAAGAAAATACATAATATTGTGATACACAGAATACAAGGGAAAACACAAACTAAGCACAACAGCTAAGTCTTCGGCAACCATCCAAGTACAACCTACTCGTGCTTCTTGGATCTCCTCTTTCCCCGTTTCTCTGTAAAACAACAACATTTAAACAATGAGATACAATCTCAGTGAGTTCTACCGAGACCCCTAACCACGCTCTCGGTTCATTTATAAAACCTTTACCTGGCAATCCTGTTATTGAATTGCTATTATTCATTGGTAATTCGATTAATGAATTACAAACATAAACTGGTAATTCTATGTGAATTACAAACATAATCTTTTTAGTATTTAGCACGTCACCAACTACCGCAAGCTTAGGTGAACCCCGCATAGCCAATAGGTGTACAATGTCTAAAGGCAAAATTAACAACATAGGGGCCTAGGTCAAGGGCTCATGACTTCCCTCACCTAGTATGCTATTTCATAGAGGTCGTCACCTCGACTAGATATAATATATATATATATATATATATATATATATATATATCAAGAATCATAGACCGGTTTAGATGAATACTTAATAAACATCCCGCGTCAATTACATAGTTCAGTAAATAGAACGTACCATAGACCGGTTTAGACGATTTAACAATCATCCCGCGTCATTTATACAATATCACGTAGGACTCATAGTCCGCTTTCTTTTTGATAAAAACATTAAGTCCACATTCGCTCTCGCATACTAACTCGACACTTTTCAACATAATTTTCAATATCAAAAACAGTTCATTTTGCCTTAAAAATAGAATATTCAGTTAGGCCTCTGAATAAGCTTTCCAACGCATTTTAGAACACCTCAATCGGGTTCCCGGATCAAAAGATATCGCGAAACGAAAAACAGTGTTTGGTTGCTGAAATTCTGCCAATCTGCGCTGGAGTCGCGCCTGGAGCGCAAGTTCCGCGCGAACTGGCAGAAAGTTCTGTCATTCTGCGCTGAAGTCGCGCCTGGAGCGCAAGTTCCGCGCGAACAGGCAGAAAGGGGGTCTGTTAAGGCAGATTTTGGCGATTTCGCGCGAAAACCGCGATTCCGTTCAATTCCGATTTTTGTTCCGATCGAAAACAGATTAAACAAACAGAAAAACAGATTCAACCAATATCACACAATCATACAAATCAATCAATGTCTCAATCAAAACGGTTTCTATCAAAAACGACATATTTTCCAAATAATGGTTTTCGTTTCAAAATCTCTCGAAATCAATTAACGTAAAAACTAACGAGACACAAAAACATCCTAAGCGTGAGTAAAACTCACCCTTGAAGCGAGAGCCGATATCGAGCCAAAATCACCGAGACTTCAAAAATCCCCCAAACGCGAACCGAAAATCACCAATCCGCTTTCAACTTCAATTAAAGCTTCCAATCCGCTTTCAATCTTCGTGGGGCTTTATTCTAATCACTCTTCAAACACTCGTACATCCGACCCGCGAGAAATCTCAACTTTGACCTAAACACCAACAACTTGATCTTTAAGGTTCCAAGCTCATCCAAGAATCCAAAGCTTCCCAATCAACCATGAAGTACCCCAAATCACTATTCATCATCCCCTAGCTCCATTTGCCCCTATTCACATAAGACCTCAAATTCAATTTCACCAAAACCTAACCTTTGATTCCTCTAAATGCTTCAAGACTTTAATGATTAAGCTACCCAAACAACAATATGGTCTCTAATCAAGATTAACCTATCGAAATCAACACAATTTCGGATTCCCCCACAAAACCCTAAGAAAACGAAATGCAAAAGGGAGAGGAAAATGGAACCTTAGCTTACCTAGCTTGGAAGGGTGGGAGGGGAAGCAAAGATGATGATGAAGATGATAGTTTGGGATGGTGGGTGGAGCTCCTCTTCTTCTTCTTCTTTTCCTCTTTCTCTTCCTTTCTCCTTTTCTCTTCTTTCCTTCTCTGTTTCTTTTCTCTTCTGCGTTTTCTTTCTTTTATTCTTTCCTTTCTTCTTTCATTTACACACACACACATACTTATTTAATAAATAAATAAGTGGTAGCGTGGTCCAATTACCGTATTGATCTTAATCCCTTATTCCGATTTCGAAACTTCCTTGACCCGTATTATCCGGTTAACGATCTAATGCCATCAATTAAATAATTTTAGCACTCAATAAATTTACCAATTATGTACTAAATTGATTTAATTGGGTTAACATCCAAATAATTCGATTAGTTATTTTGAGGATGTTACACCTATGGCCCTTGAGGAGAACCTGTCTAGAGACCTGAGATTTAATAAGACAAGTGAATGGGTGAAACTCAACAAAAACATTGTTATCAAGTGTGAATTGGCCCAAAGATATAAGGTTACGAGTGAGATTGGGAACTAGCAACAGGTTGTTAAGGGTAAATGTTAAGTTAGGTTGATGTTTGGAGTATAAAGTGGCTTTGCCTACAGCTTGAATGGCTATAGGGCGACCATATCCCATATAGACATGTTTGTTGCCTTTGTACGGTGCACTTGTGTGAAGATAATGTGGTATTGAAGTGAAATTAAGGGAAGCACAAGTGTCAAGGAACCAACCTTGAGTTACATCTAGAGGAATTGTGAATGTCTCTGCAGTAGTTGGATCAAATGAAGTGTATGCAGCCAAGGCTCTAGGAAAATAATCCGTGTTGGATGTTGAAGTTGGTTCAGATGATGATGGCCCTTGAGAAGCAGCATTCTGAGTAGCAGCAGTAGCATGATTTGCAGACTCTTGAGGCACATAATTCTCATCATATATGTACCAGCAATTCAGTGCAGTCTGGCCTTGTTTGTTGCAGACTTGATAGATAGGTCTGTCACCAGAAGGTGGTCCACGACCACGACCACATCCGCGCCCGCGACCAAATCGTCCACCAGAACGACCACCAGTGTGACCTCCACAAGCGACGGTGTCAACAACATTAGCAGAAACCGAAGGCGCGCGTTGCTAGTTCTTGGCGGAATTTGTCAAGTTGTGCTTCTTGAACCAGAAGCAGTGATTCCAATTCAGTAAGATCAAGATTGTCAGGCTTTGCAAACGCAAAGAGGATCATGGAGTTGTACTCTTCAGGTAGACCGTCAAGAACGACGTCAACCAAATCACGATCAGAGACACGATCTCCACTCGCTGCAAGAGAACTGGCTAGGGCACGAGTTCGAGTGATGAATTCGTTGATGCTGCATTTCCTTTCTTTGTGCTTTTCAGTTCAGCGCGCAACTGACGAGTCTTCGCACGAAGATGAGCAGTGAAATGTTTGTGAATCGTGTCCCAAACTTGATACGCGTGATGACAATCCAGAACACGAGGAAGCATCACATTAGAAAATGTTGACAGCAACCAGGTGAAGAGAGCCTGATCTTGGACAAACCATTGATCATATGCTTCAGAAACTTTGTTGATGGCGCGATCTTCACTAGAATCGAACTGGTTTGGCATTTTAGGGTTAACAGGGAAACGGTGTAGACGATGCGTTGCAATCACTCCTTCAACTTGCTGATTCCAAATCAAAAAGTTCTTCTCGTCCAACTTGATTCCAAGTTTTGGACCTGTGATGAATTGCGAAGAACTTGTGGTGGAATTTTGCTGAAATATTGAATGAGTTTGCGACTGCGATGGAGACACCGTGACTGATTCATCAGGAATAGATACCATTGCTGAAGCTTCAAACAGCAAATTGATGAGTCTAGCAGAAACGTGAAGATGAGGAACGCCCAGGGAACGGTAGTGAAGCGATTGATACCATATTGGAAGTATTAGAATGAATATTCTGTTATGTTTTTCATTGAATGAATCAGTTAATACAATTGGTATTTATACTCTGTTATAGAGTGTAACCAAATTCTCTACAGTTAGAGTTTTACAATGAGCTTTACAATTAACTCTTGACTATCTTGTTTCTATATCTCTATTATAATTCAAGCATAAAAATTCTTGTTCAGGCCATATTATCGCACCTGATTGTAGGACTCTCAACACACACCCTCAAGTCCAAGACATGATAACTAGAGTGGGACCCGAGTAGCCTAATAAATCTTGGATAAAGTTTGATACCATCTTAAAATTTAGGTAATGCCTAACTCGACCATACAAAATTGACTTGTAAAATAAGGAATCTCTCATCAACTATTAGATGCTATTATTCACGACGTCAAATTATGCTGTCGAACAAATTTGAAGAAATAACTATCAAATTACCCAATTTTGCAGTCATAAACAATCCATAATTTATAGAATGCGCCCAAAACTATGAAGAAATAACTGTTTTATCGTTTACTCAAGCTCATAAAAAAAGATTGCCTAATTCTTCATAACGAGGTAGTTAGAAATCTGTGGGTCTGTGTGGCCCAAAAACCAGCAATGAAACGCGGCACTGACCACGGCTCAGTCAAAAGTCCCTTTAGAACTAGAAGTGCTCTCCTAGCACTAGCAGGAGCAAGTGTAGTGTTGTAGGGAGCCCTCTGTTAAAAAATTATGCAGACATAACTTTCAAAGAAGAATAACAACTAGTACAAATTAAAATTTTAATTAAATTATTTAATTACTAGTTGTAAATATTTCTATTCAGCATTTTCTTTAGTCTTGAGAATAAGGTGTTCTAGATGCAAAATTATGTGATGAGCTAAATTCTCCGAATTACAAAATTACCACCATAACAAAACAAAACTATGAGATTCCATCAAAAAAACAACATAACATACATTGCCCTCACTCCTCACATAACAGAACAACTATTAGCATTCTCATCACTGAAGATCTCGAAGGAAATCAACGGTGGTGATTGAAACTGATAAGGTTCTGCAAACATGTAGGGTAATGGTGGAACATAGTAAGAAGGACCAGCAGCCAGACCCATTGTTCCCATTGGACTAGGACATAACCTGTTGTAACCTCCTGCTGCATAATGGACCAAAGGTGGATAACAAGTTTCTGGATAGTACATATATGATTGCTGACGTGTAGGGCTCAGATTCATTTGCCCCACTACCTGACCAGGATGACTCTGTAACTGGGATCCAGTGTGTGCAGGTGCGCTGCTGGTTCCTGAACTCAACCCCTTGCTTCCAGTTCCAGTTTCACCACTCTCAACTTTCTTTACCTTCTTCTTCTTACCAGAATCCCCTCCACCACTCTTTCTGGTTCCACCTTCACTTTTACCACCCTTGCGGTCCGTTTCCAGCTTCTGGCCACCTTCCGGAGACTTACCCGGCGTGCCGGCGCCGGTTTTTGAGTTTTTAGTGTTCTTGCTTTCATCGTTACACTTCTCAGCATTTTCAATTCCCCTGTCTTTGTTGGAATGTTTAGTAGCAGAAGAGTGGTTTTTCACGGTTGTTGTGTCTCTTTGTTCGGTCTTCTTTTTCTTGTTAACTTTGTCGGAGTGATTTCCCTTCCCGGCGGCAAGATTTTCCGGCCAAACCTCGGCGTGTTTTCCAGCTTTGGCGAGTTTCCTTATCAGAGTCTCAACACCAACATTTCCTGTTACAGTTACTTTATGCTGTTGTGAATCCACTGTTGTAGTAAAAACTCCTGAAATAAACAAAATGTTATGAAATACCTCAAAATGACAGTGATTTTGGGTTTAGGACAGTAAAATTTGAGCATTGTATCTTATAATCTATCCATGCATGAGAAGGAAGAAAAGAAGAAGAAGAAGAAGAAGAAGAAAGAGAACGTTGTTTATGGTTTTAATACCATCAATGCTCTGTAGAGCTTTCTTTACTTTCCTCCTGCAACCTTCACAGTGGATAGAAACTTTCAACAACCATGTCTGTGAAACATACATAGCACAAAACCAAGCTTAGTTTGAATCTGAGGGAAGCAATTGTGGAGTAGGTTAGATAGTTACCTGAAACTTCAATGCTTCTGAGGTAGCATCCATTAGAGAGTGAAGGGAATTGGAAACTTGAAATAATTAGACAGAAGGGGAAAAGAAACAAATAAAAGTATAATGTGATAATGACACAAGAAATATAAACAACAAACACACTGCTACTTCTGCTTTCCTCTGCCCTCCGATATCATTCATTCTACTCTCTCATTTTAAATTTTTATTTTATTTTCTTTACTTTTTAATTGTACGGGTAAGATTTTGGTACCATCCTACGAAAAATAGGACACTTTTTTTATTTGTTTTATTCGCTGCAAGTGGAACTCCCTAATATAATACTGTTATGTTACTCAAAAAGGGTGGCTTTTACGGTCCACCACTCTAACAATTTGGGTATGAAACACAGATCCTTTTTTACCTGCTATTTCCGGTTTATCAGTTTATGTTGACTTTTTCAAGTTTTGCTTGACTTACATATTTAGCCCAATTTAATTATTTCTTCTATTTAGTACCCCTGACTATTCAACTCTCTCTCACCATTTTAATTCCATTTCAAAACTCTCTCTCCACCACATTTCGGAACTCTCTCTCACCATGTTTTATTTTTCATCGATCTGAAGAGAGAAAGTCGCTGAGGAAGTTGCATTATTGCTACAGCAGTTTCGTTTAAATCTGCTAAGGAAGTTGTTTCTCAGTTTGGAAGAACTGTTGAAGTATATCACTCTTGCTTACTGAAACTTTCCTTATCGTTGATCTTCACTTGCAATTTCTGTTATGCAATATGTGGTGAAGATTGAAAAACCATTGAACTAAAGCAATCTTTAAACTATCATTTTAATTTTTAACTTGTGGTTTCTTTGTCACAGCATGAAACTATACAGAAAACAGTGTTTGTAAATGGAGAAACTAGTGGAAGTGTGCGAACCAGCAGAGGTTCGGATAGAGTTTACATTGAACTGCAAATGCCGAGCCACAATACGTCTCAAGTCTCTAACCCGAACCACACCAATAGCTTTCAAGATCCAAACCTCATCACCAAACAAATTCCTAGTTAACCCACCTAGTGGACTCATTGTCATCCTCAAACCTCAGTCCCATATCCCCCACTCTTACCCTCGTTCCCCCTCCGACCGTTTCCTCATCAAAACCGCTGAGTTCTTTCCCAACTCGTCCGCTTCCACTCACCGTCATTCTATTAACTCTTGGTTCGCAACTCGTCCCTTTGGTTTCTCTACTCATGATATTAAACTTAAAGTCGCTTTTGTTGGTCGTATTCTCTTACACGACGCTGTTTCTCGTGGTGATTTAGACGCTGTTAGAGGACTGATTAAATGACAGCGTTCTGTAATCTCGGTTTTGTCTCCCATTGAGTCTGAGTCCCACCTACGAGTTGCTACTGAGTTGGTTAACCCGAATGACATGGTTCACCTTCTGCTTGAAGCTGGATTGAGCATGTTGGATCCAATAACTTCAAACTCCCTGAGGATTTACGCGTGGCACACGGCAACATCGCTCGTGACGAAGAAGGACAGGTGATTGTTCTTTGTCATTGTTAAGGATAGGGACCATTCTTGAATTTTTTAAAACAGGTATTATTTTGGTTTGGTTTAATTGCAGAAGGGGAGATTGAAGAAGAGGGAGAAGAAGAAGAAGGAAACCAATTTGAAGAAGAAGGGGACGTTGAAGAAGAAGAGTTTGTGTTGATTAAGTGAGTGACGGTGGACCAGCAAAATTTTTGTTAATAAGTAAAACTGTAGTTTTTGGTAAAAAAAAAAGTAAATCTGCAGTTTAACTGTTAGGTGAAAAAATACACAAAAATAATTTTAAAAAACATTAGGGTCAAAAATGCAAAGATTAAAAACTTTAAAAGAAGCAAAATGGAAGAGGTAGCCGGTTACAAATCTTGACCCTTGAATATATCTATATTATATCAATGGCTAAAAGGGCATCAGTGGTTCGTACCCAAATTGTCAGGGTGGTGGACCGTAAAAGCCACCCTCAAAAAGATCGGTCCAGCGGTGATTTGGCTCAAATTCCATCTCAAGGTCTCAAATACCAAGAAGATTTCGGTAAAATTGGTGAATACTGCGCACCAATAACATATTAAAAAATAATAATAATACCATTATGTTATGTTATTATGCATGTCTTCATATCACGCATCTCTTTTTTTTTCCCCTTTGTACATGTATTCACCTTTTGTTTACTGTACCAATGTAACTATTTAATTCATTCACACACATGGATTGCCATGTTTTCAGCTTAACATTTCAAATTATATAAGAGACTGTGAAAGTACCTTTTTTGCCCTCTCTCTAGCAGGAGCTTAAGACTAGATAGAAAGTAGTAAAGTAGAACCAAAAAAATAACATACGACAAGGTAAAAGCGCCAAATTAAAGGTGTGGGGAAAGATGAAGTGAATAACATGTGCCTAAGCTACATAGCAGCTCCGCAGAATCAAAAAAGAGTGTCTTAAATATTTCCAGTTTAGACAAAAATCACTTCATTTTACCCACTTTGAACTATTTACTGTCCAGTAAAGAAAGGAGTAATCTGCTATGGTACGTCTATTCAGTTATTGACGGAGGAAGGGAAGTGAATCTAGTTAGGGCAGAAAGTAACCAATCTCAACTTCATTTCAGCTACTGCAAATATGTAGGATGACCATGTTAAACATATATAGCTCCTTCAACTTGTTAAAACTGTTATTCCATCTCCGGGGTTTATATTTATAATCATTATATAAAAAACTTCTCCGAAGAAACTGCGAGATTGATCTTCATCGTAATTTGAGAGAAGGTAATCAATGTGTTGACTTTTTGACTAAATTAGGTGCTCCTGGTGTCGAGGTCTCAAGGAATTGATAGTCTTGTCATCTCCTCCTTTGGGGTTAACAAGGTTATTGTGGATGCTTTTAGGGTAGCTTTAAAATGGTCTTCCATATGTTCTGTTTATAAGAAGCGGTTTAAATTTAGAAACAGAAACATAGAGGATCCTTTTGAAACATGTAGGACAAATTTGAAACATGAATTACTGATTTGAAACATAAAAGACTTGAACAAAAAAAATGGGAGTCCAATTTTTTTGTCAATTAACAGAGCGACGAATACCACCTATAAACTCATAGCGCAAAGTAGAGATTGCATGTTTGAACCCGGGTAACTAGTGGTGGACCTAGCTAGGACCTTGGGTTGGGGGGTGAAAAAAATTCATCATCAAAATTATTGGTTTACAATATTGTTTGAATTTTTGTCAAAAAAGAAACATATTGTTTGAAATTTCCTAACTTGTTTCACTAAAATTGAGAAACTAAATTATTTGGCTTCAAATTTATTTATTTAAAAGTAAGTCATCAACTTAGTCTCTAAACTTACACCTCTTTCCTAAAGCATGTGGATATACTAATCTAAAATTGTGACCTTAATTAGTCAAATTATTTCCTAAAATTTTATATAAATAGTATCTTACAAAGACAAAAAATTTAGAGGCTAATTTGACGGATTTTACAATCTTAGGGATCAAGTAGGAGAGAGTGTAAGTTCAAAAACAAAATTGGGATTCCAATCTTTATTTAGTTGTCTAATATAAAAGAACCGAACATCTATTTCCAAAAATTTAAAATTCAGAGAGGTCAAAATAAAAATGATATGAGAGTTAATTGACGATTTTTATTTTTCAACGGTGCACGGGTCCCCCTCCGCGGGTAACTTTAAAAAATATTCAATCTATCAACCAGTTGTGTTTGGCTTTCGGGTTGAATCCAAAATTTTAAATAAACTAAAAAAAGAAAATGCAATTTCGCATTGAATCTTTTTAAGAAAATTAGATTCTTTTTTAGGGAAAATATTAGAATCTTAATTTTACACCATTTCTAGTACAGAATTGCACTTTTTCGATGCGTGTAAGATCATGGTACTACTAGTACTAAGACTCTGTTTGACAAAAAATAGCGGATAGCGGGTACAAGCTAAAGCTAGCAGATTAAATTTAAAGTGTTTGGTAAAATTAGCGGATGAACTAGCTTATATATATATATATATAAAAATGACATAAATAGATATTCATAATTAATATTCAAATATGAGAGAGAATATTTATTTAATAGGGAATTTAATTGAAGAAATAGGAGTAAAAATGAGAGAAAAATGAAAAGTTATAAACCGTAAGTTTAAACGCTATTTCAAGTAGCGTTTAAAAAAAACGCTATAAACTACTATTGTCAAACACTTACAAAAGGCTCATCCGCTATAAGTTATCCGTTATAAACTAGTGTTTTGGCGAGCTTAAACCCATTTATGAGTTAAGACTTCCCCTGCGCAAAGCCTAACGTGAACTGTGACAAAGCAAAGCAACCCCATTTTTATTAAAAAAATGAAGTTTGCTTAACCTACTGACATGGCAAACTTCATCATCAACAATCATTTATTGATGAAACAACTTAGTATAGTAGGTCATCACTCATCAGTCATGACTCTCTTGAATGACCTGTTAAATGAATTACCAACATCTCCAAGGTATATTAATGATCTGTGGAACTACCCGGATTTAGATGTCACTCACAACTCACAAGGCAATGAATGACCCATGAACACTAACTCCAAATTAAATGTGAACTGTTAGTATTAAGCACATTTATCTAAGATTAAAAACGTGATTATATTGGGTGTTTGCTTTGTGTAATTGTGTTATTCCCTGCATTTCATATTATTTGACATTTTGTTGGTGCGTAAAAATCATTTATTTATTTTTCTCCATAAAAAAAAGTACTTATTTATAAGAAAACAAACTACCTCACATTGATTAAAAGAGTTACTGGTATTCATTTAATATTCTTAATTTCATACAACAATAAGCTAATATTATTAATATATCTTTATTTTCTTGAGAATGTGTAAGACTCTTAGTAATAAAAATAAATATAAGTAAAGGTATTTGTAGAATAACTATAAGATCTCATTTAATAAAGTTGAGGTAGTTGATATTTTGTTTCTAACTGATTCAAATAAAATAGGTACTTTTTTGTTTATAAATGAATCCAAAGAGAGTATGTACACTGAAATACTCTCAAGTATTTAATAATATATTGGAACCACAATTATCAATAATAATATGTATTTTCATTGATGAACGGTGAACTATTGACTAATTAGGTATGGATGTTCAGTAAAAGTCATTAAGGGTATAACTGAAAGAAAATCATTAATCTAACGTTATATTTGCATAACATCAAGAATTATAGAATCGAGGGAGTAGTATTTTGGAGAGAATGTTGGGCGTACTTGTAAAACCAAAAAATCATTGGTTAAGGAATTGCTCCCTCTAATTAATATTGTATTTTACACATATGAAGAAACAGAAGAACAATTTTACAAAATTAATCTTATTAATAATAATTGTGATATTCCCCGCTATCATAAATACAGAGTAGATGATAATGACTTGAAAGTGATACACATGATATTAATTAGAGCGTAAATTTGATAAAAAGGTAAATTAAAAATAGAATATGACACTTATTAAGAGGGTTTGGATCCCCTCCAAGGACATTATTGTCATGTAGGATTCAAAAACCGATTAATTATGATGAGAAAGACTTTAAGACATGAATAAAATATAGTGAGGTGTTGAATGGTCTAAATTTATTATTTAACACTTGATAATATGCCGTGAAATCCTCGATCTATAGAATCTCATCCCTATTTAGGGACAAACCACTACAAAAAAAAAACGTTTAATAGCGACCGAAATTTCGGTCGCTAAATGGGAAGAATTGGTCACTATCATGTTAGCGACCGAATCTGCGACCAACATGGTCGCTAATTGTAGCGATCGATTTAGTGACTGAAATGGTAGCAACCAATTTCGCAACTGAAGTTAGAGACTGATTTAGCGATCGAATTTAGAGACTGATTTAGCGACCGAATTTTGTGACCGCTTTAGTGACTGAATTTAGAGACTGATTTAGTGACCAAAGTTAGAGACCGATTTAGTGACTGAAAATCAAAATCAAACACTAATGTAGAAACTGAATTTAGCAACCAAAATGGTAGACTTTCTTGAATTTTTCTGGTCACTAATTTGGTCTCTAACATGCCAAGTTAAAAAAATAATTTAGAAATAATAAAAAATGTCTTTGGACATGATTACTTTATATTAAATTCTTTGCACAATTGCAACCAAAAAAAAAAATTCTCCACACAATAAAAACACTTCATAACCGTAAAGATGTTAATGTACTTGGTAAAAAGACATAATTAATATTTTAAATAAAGTCTTACAAAATATACTCATTATAGAGTTTCTTAGTCCTAACAAAAAGGAAACATCAAAAGTTAACTCTAATTTAGTTGGACTCTCTCAATATGATTCTTGATCCTCTTGATCATCTCACTCTTCATTAAATGGTATTCGTTGAAACTTCATACTTTTCAACGAGCTCTCTTGGTATTCTCCATTTCGTTGTTGGTATTCGCAGTTCATTTATATCTATTCTCACTTCTTCCATCTGTTTTTGAGTTCATTAAGCTACCGTCGTTGCACCCACTAGATTGATGAAGAATATATGACCATATATTTGCGACCAATTTAGCGACCATCTTATGAGTAGTCAATATTTTTGAGAAATCGGTCTCTAAATCAGTCTCTACAATGACCTATTTTGATCGGTCTCTAAATTGGTCGCTAACTAACCAATTTCTAGTAGTGAACATTTTTAACAAATGTGACACTTATTGTGGAGGGGAGGGAGTAATAAAATTCTCTCTTTGGTCCACAATATAAAAAACAAAACTCTACATCACACAGACGAAAAAATGACATTGAAATCAATTATTTACATTTGATAAGACTAAAAGTTTAACTTCTTTCCAAAGTTTCCCTTTTTCATTAAATGATGATTTATACTCCTAAATTAATAACATCACATTTAATTACACCACTTAAATAACGATAAAGTTGAGATTGATAATTTAATACATCTTAAAAATAGTGCTTGTTTATTATATTTTGGACCAAGAAAAAACACTCTTTATTTCTTATATTGTGGAACAAATGGAGTAAATATTTATCTTGAAACTACTCCCTTTTGTATGTAGTTTAAGGTTTTGGCACTCCCCTTAAGAAAAGTGATTAGTAGTCTAGATTTTTTAAAAAAGTATTGTCTATTTTATTATTTAACCTTTTATCTCTCTAGATAGATAAATATTAATCATTTATTAAATGCAAAATTACCATGATTAAGAAGGGCATGAGAGGAAAAAAATATTAAATGCTTCCCTGAAAATATAAAACAACAATCAATTTGTAAATACACTATTTGTAAAACAACAATCAATAATGATTAATTTTAATTACATAACAATTACATTTATTTTCACTTATTTTTTTATTGAAACTTGTTTTATACGAATAAAAGGAGTTACAAATCCACTAAACCCCAAAAAACAAAACAGTCGCAACATTCTTGAAGTTCAACTAGAAATACAGTAAACCCCAATACAACAACTTCAAACCCTAACTACGTCTTCCTCTTCAATGAGCAAAAACAAATGCAGAAATTTGTACCCTGGGGAGTGCTTTGCTCCCTGTGAAAATCCTAACTCTGTCTTCCTCTTTTTCCCGCATTGTGCGATAATGGCGTTGCAATGTTCGATTGGGGTCAATTTGGCTTCAATTTTGGGGATTTCATAGTGGATTTCGAACAAAATCCTAAGTTTTCTCCTTTTGTTTGTGATTCCCCTTACTTGTTCGCAGAGAAGCCCTTTCCCTATCCTCTCCTACGATTTCTAATTTCTTTTTGTTCTTCGATGGAAGTGATACACCATGTCATCCCTCCATCTTTCATGTGTTTATTATGCCAATGAAGTAAGCTACCTCACAAGTTAACGGTCGGCTCAACTTCTGTTAATGGACATTTAAAAAAAGGCTAAATGTGTTAAAAATTAAAACATAAATGTCTTAAATAAGAAAAAAAAACAAACCTAAAGGACAAAACTGGCATTTTAAATAAGGACTTTGATATTTGGACACCCCCACTAGTTTTAAACACCCATTCAACACTTCTGTTTCTCTTTCTCTTTCCCTTTATCTCTCCCATTTCTCTCTCGCTACTCACTTCATCAAATCTATCACTTATCTCCTATATTTCTTTCCTTTTAAAGGTCTCTGAACAAATTTTTGCCAATAAAAGAAAAGAAAAACGAAAAGAAAAATTCATTATTCATAGTAGGCACGATGGAATGGATTCGTTCGGGACCAAAATATTCAAATAGAATCGGAAGGTGGTTGTTTATTTTTACATTCAAAATGAGGTGTTGATGTTGAGTGAAAAGGCCCATGAACATGAGCTCTTGAGCTTACGAGTTGTACCAGAAACGAAATGGAGACAGAATGAAAGCTAATTTATGCAATTTAGTATACATCATGAGTCAGTAAATTAGATCCTTGAGAGTAGATTTTAAACAAAGCAGGTCAATGGGAAATAGAAGACTATAATCAATGTTTCAGTTGCACAAGATGTACCCGAAGGAAAATAGTACAATTCAAATGCACTACTTAATAATGACCGTTTGTAAACAGCTTAATTAAGTTCTTATAACATAAGTGCTTGTACATATATTGTTTACATAATGAAGGATAAAATAATGTCAAGCAATTTTTCTATAAGTCATAAGCTATTTTCATAAACTATCTCGGAGAGCTTATAAAAATGAGCTAAAAACAGTTTATAAACATGTCATAAGCAATTTCCATAAACTCTCCCAAACAGTTTTACAAATACTTATGTCAGTAGATAAGTTAAAATAAGCCGATTCAAACGGGCGTGAGTAAGTTGCCAGCACCTTCAGAAATTGCATTTCTAAACCCCCAAAGCTGGTGTGCACTAGGCTAATGTTCAACTTTTAAAGCACACTCTAGATAAATGACATGAAACACCATGGGCATGGTGTATACTCTTTTCAATTGTCTACTAGGATAAATTGGAGTAACAATTCAATCCAGTTTTAATTTACACAACTGCTTTATGCAGAAATACAGAATTAGTATGCTAGCTTTGTGTCTCATTCAATCCACACAACAGAAGCTACTCAATAAGGGTGAGGAAACACTCATTCCATGTAATGGCAGAGATTTAGACATTACCCTATTCTGAACTCCACACACAAGTGACACAACCAAATGTTGGTGACATAAATAAATGATTTCTACATGTGCAATCACAATTTGGTGCTTTAGTGCATTTCTGACATCCTTGTAAAAAGAAGCTTGTGCTGTTAGAGTGACAAATTGAACACAGAATATGAATTGAACAAACAATAAATAATGAAATCTATTGATTAATTGTGAACCTACAAATGCTATTGCTTAATTGAGAACCTAAAGAATAAACTAAAGCAACACAAATATAATTACAGATCAAAATGAAGTTCCTGAAGCCTGGAGCGGAGCTTATCCAAGGTACCATCAATAGTTAAATCAAATGCATCCTTCTTAGTTCTAAGAGCAGGAGAACTACTATGCTTCCTATAAACAACTCTAGGTATCAATTCCAAAACTTTCTCCCTCATTCTCCTAACCCTAGCTCTAGGTATTCTCTGCAAAACATCCAAAATCTTCACCCCCTTAAAAACCACATCCTCTTTAGGTATAGTAACAGAGAAACCATCAAATTCCTTCTCCGGTAAATGCCACGAATACTGAGATTTCGCCGTTAGATCTTCAAAAAACACAGGTATACAACCGGCTAAAATCGCATCAAAAGTTGACCGTCGTGTAGGAGTATCCCCTGGTGGCTGTAAACAAAAACTCGCCTGCAACATTGGTCTCATGAATCTCAAAGGATCATGTTCACAAACACCATTAGAACAATCAACAACATCACACAATTTCTCATAACCAGTTCCACTCCCGCCGGTGGCATTATCACACTCAATTCTTATACTCCGGCGAATATTGGGCGTAACGGAATAACCACCACCACCGGCGAAAAGCGTAAGAGAAGATCGCTTAGATCGACTTACACGTTGAATCCAAGCTTCTAATAAAGCAAGATTAGGTGGATGAAACGACGTCGGATAAGGAACAGCATGTTCTTGCCAAGGCCAAGCACGAGACTCAAGAGTCAAAGCAGTTACATTAAAGAAATATGGTAATTCAAGAAACGAAGTACCCCAAAGCGGTGGATCATTATCCAACGGTTGAGAGAAATCCCAAGCAGGTCGAGCCATAACTAAAAAATGATCATGACCTAATCGACGGTTCCAAATAGAAGGATTGTCTTGTTGTAAAAAATGAAAGAGTTGAACACCGTGTTCTGCACTTGAATTATATTCAGGACCGTAAAAGTAACGGAAAGCGTCGAAGGCAGCGTAGTAAGGGAGATAGATGGCGTTAGCGGTGGTTGGATCTTGGGTTAAGCATGGGTATTCGAGCATCCGACGGTGGAAAATGAGTTCTAACATTGATGGATCGGTGCGATACCAACTATGGGAACGGTTATGGGTTTTTTGGCCAAGACCGTGGTTTGCTAAGAATGGACATTGGTCATCTAAAAATGTGTATTCTGAACAATTTGTGAGGAGATCTAAGTTGAATATTGATGGGAGTTTCCTTATGTGGATCCAACGATTCTCGCAATCTTTTTCTGCTACTGTTGTTTCTAGATTCTTTGTTTGCTCGCACGCGCCTGGATTTAATAGAAATATGAGAGTGATGAAGATGTGGATGTAGATGTGTGAACGCGAAGACGCCATTGGAAGGTTTCTGTAAGGTGCTAATTAATTATGATAACATGACAAATGGAGTTTCAAGCTTCTTCTTTCTTCATTTGTTGTTGCTTTTCCTTTTTGGTTCAATAAAACTAAAATAATGACTGGTTGGGTTTTTTGTTTTTATGGATTCTTTTGATTTGCTGCTGCTTTTGTCGTGAATGAATGGGGAAGGGGAAGAGAGAGGGGGGAGAGGTGAAAAACTGTAATGGAAATGAAAAGAGGAAGGAGAAAGGTGGGGTGGGTGGGGAATGGGAAAATGAAAGATATTGGGGGCTCGATTTTTTGACCGCCCAGGATTGTCGATTTTTAGGATCTGCTTCCTAAAACGGCGTCGTTTGCGGGGCTCATTCCAACTAGTGTACAGTAATTGTTTACTTGTTTTTACTTTTTACTTGCCTTGCCGCCATGAATTGTGCGGTTCTTTAGAGCAAGCACCAGAGGACTCATTCCAACTAGCACCAGAGGACTCATTCCAACTAGGTTTTTTTTTTTTTTTTTGGAACAGAGGGATATTGAAGAAGTATACCAAATAAGTACAAGAAGCACGTCTCGGGTTTAAATCCGAGAAACTAACATTTCTCCCACCCCTACTAACATTGCCTATTAAAAAAACTAGCTTTTTTTTTATTTTGGTTAAAAAAACTGTAGTAGTCATTAGTCAACAATGAGATTAATAAATAACCATAAGGGCAGTGGCGGACCTGCCTTGTAATGAGGGGGTTCAGCTATAAAAAAAACTAGTTTTTTTTTTTATTTTGGTCAAAAAAATTGTAGTAGTCATTAGTCAACAATGAGATTAATAAATAACTATAAGGGCAGTGGTGGACCTGCCTTGTAATGAGGGGGTTCAGTTGAACCCCCTGAAATGAACTCCTTGAAAAAAAAAATTGCACTTACCACTCTATATAAATAGTCCAAATCCCCTGAAATTTTAATTTTGAACCCTCTAAAAATTTTAAATTGCACTAGTAGACCAAGTTTTGCACCCATTTGACACTGACCTTAAAAAAATTTGACACTCCTGACCCCGGGGTTCTGGGTCCGCCACTGCATAAGGGAGGTGATATACCTTAACAAAAATATAGTAACTTTTATCTGTAAGGCCTAGCTCAATTGGCGAATGTCGAAATTGTTAGGCTGGATATCATGTCTCGAGTTTGAACCGGATTGTGTGGGTGAGTTTTTAGTGGCAATTGTCACTTCGTGGGTGAAAAAAAATATAGTAACTTTTAAGAAAGCACACGTTATTTTCTATTTTTTAAGAAAGCAGCAAAATTGATTTTGACAAAAAATAAGGGCTGCTAATTTGTTAGAATTAACCAATCACATGTCTTTCATCTTTCATTTCAATAAAAAACAGATGTCTCTTTTTTTTTTACCGGAAAAACTCATGTATTTTTTTTTTGAGTCTTTGTAATATTAAGCATTTCTGTAACAATAAATATCTCAAACAATTAACATTAGTTTAGAACAAATCCGACGCCTATCGAGGCTTAAAGAAAACATTGAAAAAAGGCTTAAAAATTCAGTCATGTATACACATAAAATACTCCAAAAATTATGACAATTTGTCTAAATTAGAACTTTATAAACACAAGTCCATGAGATAAATAACATTAAATATACCATCTGAAATAACAATCTTGTCATACATATAAAGAAGGAAGTTGATAATATAAAGTAAAACTTCAAAATTTGAGGTTTTACTTTATTGACAATATTATGAGATCCAATGTCCTTATTTTAGTAGCTTAGGTTTTGGGCCAACACCAATTGACGTGTTTCTCTTCGTAGGAAATAAAAGATTTTTTTTTGTTACAAACGAGAGAAAACAAAAAAAAATTAAGGTCTCACAAAATGAGTCCTACTAGTGGCGGATTTAAGAATTTTTTGTGGTGGGGCAAAGAATAATCAATTTTATTTTAGAAAAAAAAATTATAAATATTTACAAAGTAAATATATTCACGATAAAAAAGAATGGATATTCAAGCAGAGAAAAAACAAAAGACTTATATAATTTAAAAAAAAAATGAAAAGTATCAATTTAGTCATTAATTAATGGTTAACTTAGTCCTTTTAAAATAATTTTAGAGACATTTTAGTATTCTTTAGAGATTAGTTTGACTAGTTTTAATTTTTTAATGGTTGAATTGGTACTATTCATTTCTTGAAGAGGTTTTTTTAAAGACTTTTTTGGGCCTCTACTCTTAAAATACCACAAAATACTTAAACTTTCATGTGTTTATTTAGTGTTAGAAGACACCAAAACAATAAAAATGACCACTTTTAAGAAAACCCTAAAATACAAACAAAAGAAGGTCAACACATTACTTTAAGTAAGGATGATCTTACCACATTATTCATAATGCTGGAGATGACAATTTTAGAAAAACACAGAAAGTACTTGAGGAGTATCGTAGCAACAAAGGATACTCACCACAAAATGAGGATGTAGTTTGATATCGAGGTATGGCCTTTGTATATAAAGACAAATACAAAAGCCCACACGAGACAACTCAATGTAAAGGGAAACACATCCATAGGTAAATGTATGTTTTTATGTCCATTCTCCATGCTTAACATTAATATGCATATTGGCTTGAGCATTATAATTTATAATGCCTTTGCATGTGCTTACTTCTTTCATCTCCAACCAGGCCAAGGTAGAGGAACTTCTTCATCGATCATAGAGAGGTAATCCAATTCAGTTTCAAGGCTGTAAGAGAATCAAAACAGAGCAATAACTTTGTTTGTAGGACACACACGCACACACAAATAAAAAAATGATAATGCCAAGGTTACGCTTGAAAAGGTCATTTTTTAGGTAAGACGTTAGATCTCACTAAGTCTCTAAATTTTACCCGTTTTAGGTCTAAGAAATTCTCTATAGAGCCAGGGATCAATGTCTGGATCCGACAAATACAAAGAGGCTCTGAACCACCCAATGCTCCATAGTAGTGGGACTGTACGGAGAGTTATGCAACCATTTTAGAAGAGTACAATTGTGTGTGAAAATATGTGCAAGTATACACAGTCACAAACAAGTAATATAGTGATAAGAAATGTCGAACCCACAGGGATTGGTTAAACTTTTGTATGTTTAGAAAGCATATAAATTAGTGCAACTATACTACTCACAAATTTGGGTATTGATGTTTACAAAAACAGAATGTAAATATGTAAGAAAATATGAAGGAAATCAGTTGGGAATGATAGTTGAGATGTCTTCACTAAATAAATCACTTTCAAGAGTATTGTGTTTTCTGTGGTGCAGATGCACTTGAGTGCAGTTGCACCAGTATGTAGGGGTGTTCAGTGGTTCGGGAAAATCCAAACCAACCCACAATCCAATCCAAACCGATATGTTTGGTTCGGATATTTTTCGTGTTCGGGTCAAAATCGAACAAATCCAAACCAACCCGTAGTTGTTTGGATCGGGCAACGGATTTTAAAAATCAAATCCGCGAACCCGAACCAACCCATATTACATCATAACAAATTTGTTTAGATGTACACGATTTTATTTGCTTAGAATTTTTACCTTAATAATTTATGATTAAGTTGTAAAATTTTAATACTATGAATGGGAAGACTATTAGTGGATTTGAGTTTGATTTCGTGTGATTTTCAATTTTTTTAGCTATTTAAAGTGTTGGAATGTCATAAAAAAGTGTTGTTTTTTATATTTTAGAAAATTAGTATTTTAGTGAATGACCCGTGAGCCCAATCCAAACCAACCCGTCCAATATCGGTTCGGTTTGGTTCGGATTTTGGAGGAAAAAATGTAAAATCCGAACCAACCCAAACCGAATAATTATCATTGGTTCGGGGAACGGATTTGGTCAAATCCGGTCCAAACCGACCCACAAACACCCCTACCAGTATGTGCCTTTCAGCTACTTTCTCCAGAGTTTCGTTATAAGCTCTTAAAACTTTGTCTTGAAGTAAAGAGAGAAGTTGTCAATTCATTTCTTGCCTTCTTACAATTCTTGTCTAAGTTGCTAAATAAGTACACTCCTGCCTTGTAAGTTTTCACTGCATTACCCTAAAGACTATGTTATCCTATGTCTAGGACTTAACATGGTTTTAACAAAGATTTCTTTATTAAACAAGTTAACAAAGCCTTCATTAAAATACTCACCCTTATTAGTTCTTGATTTCTAGTTATAAACCATGTCTGTGAATATAACTCTACTCATTTTAAGTGATCAACTTTAAAATAAGATGGATGTAATATAACACAAGAAGAAAAAATGCATACACCACTTTGAAAACACCATAACTTACTCAAAAGCTCATTATAAAGTTAGAACATCTCAACAAAAGAGGTTTAGTTCATAATATTCATTGCAAGACCAAAATAGATGAAATAAAACATGTTGATATAATGGAAAGTACAAGATATATCAATAGGATAGAGATTACACTGATTGAAGTACTCTTGCATAAGTTTGCCCAGCAGTGCAGATGCACTGATTCCTTCTACGTAACTAACTTGGTGAAGAAGTGAAAGAGGGAGTTGTCAATTCCTTCCTTACCTTCTTACTTCTAACTACTACTAAGAACTATAAAATGAAAAGCAAGAAAAGTAGATGTGCGGATCCTATAGAACTTCTTCTTTCTTTAATGATGAGAAGTGAAGCCTTTATATAGCCTTGGAGCTTTCCTTTAAGTGAGGGTTTCCTTGGAGATCAGGTTTAACCTAAAGGGGTTAACCATGGTTACTTTTCAGAACATGTTTGCTGGGAATTGAGTCCAACATTCCACCTCAAAGAGAGGTCTAATCGTGGAGGGACATGTGTCCTTTAAGAATGACTCTTCATGATGGTCATCTATTGTAGGCGCCTCCTTTCTCAAGTGGGCATGTGCCTCCATGTGACTTGTGACTAAGCATGATATCATAGAGGTGTTTATGCATTGGTATGAATTGAGGTGCTTCCAATGTGGGGTTATCCGTCTTGGTGCTGAAAGGTGCAGAAGCACTAAGGTGCAGATGCATTGTGGAAATGCTTCTAGTGCAGATGCACTGTGTTTTTCCCAGTGCAGAAGCATCAACTGCAGATGCACTGAACAAACACATCAAACATACCAATGTATATACAAAATGCTAAGTTGTGAATGTCATTCATCTTAAAACCATAAATGTTATTTTATTCATACTACTATATTTAACACATATTATACTTGAAATCAAGTAATTATCTAAGTTTAAATGTATGAATAACTCTAGATAAAATAGAGTTATCATACAACCAATTATCTTAGTGGTACATTGGACCCTATATATAAGTGGCCATAGTTACTCTTACTTTTACTTTAACTAGTTTTTTTACCCGTGCATACGCACGGGTGATACTGTATGGTCGGTGTATTACCATGAAGTCGTAATAGTAATTTGGAAGATATTGATAAGTTGTGAACAATGTCCAAAATGTATGATTTGAAATTCAAAGTGGAATATGCATCCCCGTTGACAATCAGAAGTACATTGATCCATAATATTGTTTTTGGACATTAGAGGTAAAATATGCATCCCTGTTGCCCCTCCCGTTTGAATCCTCGTTGGTCCTCCTGTTGGCACTCCCGTTGGCACTCTCGTTGCCACTCCCGTTGGAACTCATGTTGGCAGTCCCGTTGGCACTCTCGCCCTCGTTGCCACTCCCGTCGGCATTTTACTCATTTTTAGTAATTATAAAATAGTTATTTGGTAATTTTTTGTAGTGATTAAATTGATTGATTTTATTTTTTATGAAAAAATTAATTGATTTTACTCATTTTAATTGATTTTAGTAATTTTAGTAGTTTGAGTAAATTATAAAAATGAATAATTTTTTTTAAATAGTTGTGGGAAAAAGTTTAAAAAAAGTAGGTTTGAGTAGTTTGTGTAAATTATAAAAATGAATATTTTTTTTAAATAATTGATTATACTCCAATTATTTAGCTGGAAAAGCATAAGATTGATATTTTGGTAATAGGTAAATGTTAAGTTTGAAAAAGTGTGTGAGAGTAAAAAAGTTTGAAAAAGTGAAAAAATAAAATTACCTAAATATACTCCAATTGCTTAGTTGGAAAAATGATAAGATTGATATTTTGGTAGTGGGTAATGTATGGACTCAGTCAAAATTTAATTAGTCAGAACTTTATCCCGTGAAAATCAAGACAATTTTAAAGTTAAGAGATTTAATTAGCCTAAAACAAACATTAAAATTTTGTCAAAATTTGAAAATTTTAAAATAGTAAAAAGGAAAAATGAAGGTGACATGTAGATTAAATTAAAGTAGGTATATTGTGAAAAATAGAGAAATGGGAGAATTAGAGGAAGAAAGAGGAGAAGAAAGTGAAAAAGTGTGTGAGAGAGAGTGAAAAAATATGAAAAATAGAGAAATGAGAGAATTGGAAAAAGAAATAGGAGAAGAGAGTAAAAAGTGAGGGAGAGTGAAAAAGTGTGTGAGAGAGTGAAAAAGTGAAAAAGTGAAAAGGATAAAATTGTAATTTTGGTAGTGGGTAAATGGTATAGATAGATGTCAAAATTTGAAAATTTTAAAATAGTAAAGAGGAAAAATGAAGGTGACATGTAGATTAAATTAAAGTAGGTATATTGTGAAAAATAGAGAAATGGGAGAATTAGAGGAAGAAAGAGAAGAAGAGAGTGAAAAAGTGTGTGAGAGAGAGTGAAAAAATATGAAAAATAGAGAAATGAGAGAATTGGAAAAAGAAATAGGAGAAGAGAGTAAAAACTGAGGGAGAGTGAAAAAGTGTGTGAGAGAGTGAAAAAATGAAAAAGTTTGAAAAAGTGAAAAAGTGAAAAAGTGAAAAAGTGAAAAGGATAAAATTGTAATTTTGGTTGTGGGTAAATGGTATAGATAGATAGTAGATCCTCGTTGCCCCTCCCGTTTGCATCCTCGTTGGTCCTCCTGTTGGCACTCCCGTTGGCACTCTCGTTGCCACTCCCGTTGGTACTCATGTTGGCAGTCCCGTTGGCACTCTCGCTCTCGTTGCCACTCCCGTTGGCATTTTACTCCTTTTTAGTAATTATAAAATAGTTATTTGGTAATTTTTTGTAGTGATTAAATTGATTGATTTTATTTTTTATTAAAAAATTAATTGATTTTACTCATTTTAATTGATTTTAGTAATTTTAGTAGTTTGAGTAAATTATAAAAATGAATAATTTTTTTAAATAGTTGTGGGAAACAGTTTAAAAAAAGTAGGTTTGAGTAGTTTGTGTAAATTATAAAAATGAATAATTTTTTTTTAAATAATTGATTATACTCCAATTATTTAGTTGGGAAAAGCATAAGATTGATATTTTGGTAATAGGTAAATGGAAAGTTTGAAAAAGTGTGTGAGAGTAAAAAAGTTTGAAAAAGTGAAAAAATAAAATTACCTAAATATACTCCAATTGCTTAGTTGGAAAAATGATAAGATTGATATTTTGGTAGTGGGTAATGTATGGACTCAGACAAAATTTAATTAGTCAGAACTTTATCCCGTGAAAATCAAGACAATTTTAAAGTTAAGGGATTTAATTAGCCTAAAACAAATATTAAAATTTTGTCAAAATTTGAAAATTTTAAAATAGTAAAGAGGAAAAATGAAGGTGACATGTAGATTAAATTAAAGTAGGTATATTGTGAAAAATAGAGAAATGGGAGAATTAGAGGAAGAAAGAGGAGAAGAGAGTGAAAAAGTTTGTGAGAGAGAGTGAAAAAATATGAAAAAATAGAAAAATGAGAGAATTGGAAAGAGAAATAGGAGAAGAGAGTAAAAAGTGAGGGAGAGTGAAAAAGTGTGTGAGAGAGTGAAAAAGTGAAAAAGTTTGAAAAAGTGAAAAAGTGAAAAGGATAAAATTGTAATTTTGGTAGTGGGTAAATGGTATAGATAGATAGTAGATTATACATATTTTCATAACTTTAATAATCACCGGTAAATACTTTCCCAGTCGCTATAATCATATTATCTCAATAGATTCGTGGTGGATTCTAAGGTGGACCATCACTATAGATGGTTCAACATGTATCATCTTTATTTACCCTTACATAAGTCCAAATCTACCCTTCATACAATGGAATCTCCCACATCGTAACACCACTTACCCCACACTTTAAATCATTAAAGAGGGATTTGAGGAGGATGACAATAATAGGTGATACATATTGACCACGCGCCACCTTTCTTTACCCTTGTATTAATCCACAAGACGTGACAATCTCCTCCTCATTTGTTGATTTTCTAATTCCCCTTTCACGTTGGTCTTACTGGGGAGGGGATTCTCTCCACTAGACTTTTTACTTGACACTTTTAAGTGTTAAATCTCCACCATTCAATCCCCTCTCTCACATTTTTTTTATTTCTCTCTCACAACAATGGAATCTCCCACATCGTAACACCATTTACCCCACACTTTAAATCATTAAAGACAGATTTAAGGCTGATGATAATAATAATAGGTGATACATATTGACCACACGCCTCCTTTCTTTACCCTTGTATTAATCCCCAAGACGTGACAATCTCCTTCTCATTTGCTGATTTTCTAATTCCCTTTCACGTTGGTCTTAATGGGGAGGGGATTCTCTCCATTAGACTTTTTACTTGACACTCTCAAGTGTTAAATCTCCGCCATTCAATCCCCTCTCTCATGTTTTTTGTTATTTTTCTCTCACTCTTTGTCTTATTCAATTGGTGGCTCCGATTTCACTTCACCATAAAGTCATTGGAGAGAATTCATTTTCGATCTTAATGAATATTTTTTGCTTGTGATAAAAAAAAAACCAAAGAGTGCAATCTTATAGTTATAACTCAACTCCGCAAACAAAACACTGAATCACAACAAGGAGTGTTTGTGACGTTTTTCCCTCTTGCCACACCAAGATTAGAAAGCGTAGCTTCAATCAGAAAAAGTGATAGCGTGCAGGTGTTCTAAAATAAGATGGTGAGGTATATATTAATCCAAAGGTGAAGAATTGTGGACTAGATCTGTTTGTTTAAAATTAAAATAAAATAAAAATCTCTGTTTTTGACCTTTTAGAATAATAAATAAATAAATCTCTGTACTGCTGTTATAGTCCATTGACGGTAGTTCTCTTTTCAAAAACAGTCAGAGCCAGTTCATCATTTCAACTAAAAAATACTACTAAAGTCTAAAGAGAACAGAAATTAGGCAATTTATTTATTAAATATTAAATAATGAAAAGGTAAAAATAGTGTTTCTTCCATGCGAAGAAATAAGAAACGGCCCTTCCCTTGAGGTTGCTAGCTAGCAAGCACACAGTAACAAACTTGAAGCAGGCGAAGCGCTAGCGACCTCCGAGTTGAGTTACAGAACAATGAGTCAAGAATCGTTTATATATAGCTTCGTCGCTCGCGGGACGATGGTGTTAGCTGAGTACACCGAGTTCACCGGTAATTTCCCTGCGATTGCAGCTCAGTGTCTCCAGAAACTACCTTCTTCCAATAACAAGTTCACCTACAATTGTGACCACCACACCTTCAATTTTCTCGTCGAAGATGGTTACGGTACTCCGATCTCTTCATCCTACAATTATTTACTTTTCCCTAATCCCCAACCAAATCCAACTTTAATTACTGGATCTACTCATTCACACTAAATTGGCTTATAGATTTCATTTTTTAGGGATTTTATTTAGTTTTTAATTTTCAATGCAATGCTGAAATAAACAATTCCAAAATTCATGACTATGATGGATGAAATGAAACAAACTAACCGCATTATCACTTCCAAATGCTCTTACTTACTGAATCAAACTGTCTACTTCAACGGCATTTACTTAAAACAGTGGATTGCAGTATGATGAGGATTTTATCATTTTTGTAATGCTTAAATATTGGCTTACTGTGAATTGCAGCTTACTGTGTTGTTGCTAAGGAATCAGTTAGCAAGCAGATATCTATTGCTTTCCTAGAACGTCTCAAAGCAGACTTCAAGAAAAGATATGGTGGTGGAAAAGCTGATACGGCTATTGCCAAAAGTCTCAATAAGGAGTTTGGGTATATATACTCTTTTTCTTTGCAAGCCCTTCATGATGTTTGTTTACTGATAATTCAATGCTTGGATAGAAATATTTGTCTAGAAATAAATAGGTATGTAATTCAGGTGCATATTTGCAGACCGGCTATGAAAGAACATATGAAGTATATAATTGACCATGCGGAAGAGATCGAAAAGCTAATCAAAGTAAAGGCTCAAGTTTCAGAAGTTAAAAGTATTATGTTAGAGAACATTGACAAGGTATGTTAATGTTTTGGAGTAAGACATGGAATATATTTTTCTGATATTCAGCCATTTCCCTGTGTAGATGTCTTGTGCTTCCTGGTCTAACTTTCATCTGTTGTTAATTATATGCCCTGCTAATAGAAATAAAGGATATGGTTTTGGGAGGGTTGCTAAGTTATTCCTTTGTTATCTATTGCTTTATTGCAATTTTCAGGGAGTGATTAGGAAAGAATCACCATTATTCTATCTGCCTCCATATGCTTCTATCCAAAATTTTCTATAGTTGAAATTTTATAACACAATGCAGATATACTTGGACAAGCAATATGCTTATTGATTTAGCTCCTCTAAAGTGAGTGGAGAGTAAACTAAGTAATATTAATCATCAATAAGAAAATTAAAGATGATTTGTTGTGCGCGTGCCTATAATATTAGCTGTTGATTTTCCAATCGATAGTTGGAATTACTTATGTTTCACTGTGAGCTGCTCACTTTAGAGAAGCCTAAATCTTATACTTCTATACTTGCTCCTTTCCCTACCTGACATCATTGTTGGTGATAACTTGTAATCACAGTGTGACACTACTTTAAATTTGCATTTCAACTTTATATTTTTTGCGACTAAAATGCAAGCTTTAAGTTGTGTCAATGTCAACATTTTTTCTTGTATTGTCTTGTATTCTTGTTTGCATGAATTACTAAAATTTACTATCACTCTGCTGAGTTGCCTTTGTTGGATGCATTGATTGCGATATTGACATAACAGCATAATTCTATGCAATTTTATTTGGCATTATACGTGTTTTTAGGCTATTGATAGAGGAGAAAATCTAACTATTCTTGCGGACAAGACAGAGACATTACACTCACAGGTTGGTAGACTAAGGTTTGAAAGTTATCATTTGGAATCTTAGGTTTTTCTAGGGCTGAAGAATCTCCAAATTTTCAGGCCCAGGAGTTCAGAAAGAAAGGAACAAATATCCGTCGGAAGATGTGGTATCAGAACATGAAAATTAAATTGGTTGTTCTTGGAATTTTGTTGTTTTTGGTCCTGGTTATCTGGCTATCTGTATGCCATGGATTCAACTGCACAAACTAGCAAAGAATGAAAATTTACAGATAGTTATTTAAATGGCATTTAAAAAGCAATTTCGCAAGAATCTGCTTAGAAGGGGGAGTTTGGCAACTGGAAAAAAGTTTCTTACCTTCTTTGTGATTTGATAGTGGTATACAATTTTCTTGAAAATTCTTCAAGAAAGGAGAAGATGGGGTCTCTGTTTGATGTGCTTGAATGTTTGGCCTTGTCAAACAATACAGTTGTAATTTACTTCTCTTTTTTTTTTTTAATTAAATATAGAAAAATGTTATTAACTTGGTTTCTATAAACAGTTGACTTAGTTTTGAGGAGGCAGTTTCTTTAGACCATATAAGGGAATTGTAGCAAATATAAAATTGAGAGTAGGATTGAAGAGTGGCTCATGAAGTCCAGATGTTGTTAGTATGTATCACAAAAGTGATGGTCACAACATGATATGTAGTTTATTAAATCCATAATTTTATACTTTCTGCCCTAATATTTATAAAAACTGCATTCCTATAAACCATCTTGCAGGCCTCAAATGAACACCACCGGCTATTAGATGCATGTCCAAAATGGGTTAGGACACTATTAGGGGGTCTAAATTCTTTTTTTTACAGGGTATATTGCTGTTACTGTTAGGTATGGGAAGAGTGAGTTGTTACTCTGATTTACTTTGTAATTTTCCTTATATTTAAATCTTGACTATATATTACCAAAAAAAAAAATCTTGACTATATCTTATTAGATTTTTCTTACTATGTAACATTACTTCATAGATTATGACAGATGTATCAACATGTGTTGTTAGTGAAAGAGATTTGAATTCTTTAAACATGTGGTTTTTAGTTCGTTTCTTGAATTTATGGTGTATGTTTGGTTTACATTTGAAGAACTTCTAACTAATTCATGTGTAGGATTGAAGAGATTAGTAGTGTTTTGTTATAACTTCACGAGATTAGTCTCTTTTATTTATGTAAAAAGGAAATAAAACATGTAAAATTGTCAGGAGACCTTTCGTGTTTTATATATTTTATATAAAAAAAATATCATATGGAAATACTAAATTTTTTAGGGCTCTAAAAAAATAGTAATAGGCCGAGGCTCTGGACAGTATCCCAACCTACACACGATCCTGATGATTTGTGTGACTATCGTTTCAAAATATTTTGTTTGGAGGAAGTTTTGACAACAATATTCGATAGTCAATAAAATGTAGGCAAGTAATCTCTTGATCGTCATAATGTAAAAGATTTGAATATTGACGTCGATTCTTCTCATCCCAAGAATCACACCAGAATGAATATTCTTTGTTGTACCTTGGTTGTGAGTGATTTTGCTTTCGGAAGTAACAGAGTTCGCACAGTGGATCTCAACATACAAGTGTGATGTCTCTGGAGATGATGAAGAGGAGGGAATTTCCGTTCAGGTTGACGAAAGTGCTGAGGCATCAAACAATTTGAATCTTTGCTTAGTGTACTCAAGATATCTTTTGCTTGTACGGCATATGATAAGCTTGCATGTAAATATGTTGTTTTCTGAAGTTTTTATTGATTAAAGGTGCACTCTAATCGATTAGAACATGTTGTGAAACTCCAATGTTGAAAAAGAGAGGTCCTAACCGATTAGATTCATGTTCTAACCAATTAGAGTTGAGTGAAAAACCTCATTAGTGATTTCAAAGAGCTTTTTAATGATTAGATCAATAAGTATAAGGAAAAAACTTAGGTAGTTGGTGTTGTTTTCCAATCATGTCATGACATGTGGATTAATTATTTATATTATCAATTTTCTTTTATATTATCAAAGAGCTGTTTACCACGTGTCCTCATGATGTGGTTGGAAAACAATACCAACCACACTTATGGAACTGCACCTAAGTTTTGTCCCAAATATAATTGATTAGATCCAATCTAAAACCTAATTTACAATTTTCTAAAGACACCCTAATCAATTGGAAAGACTATCTAGTCAATTAGAACACGTTTGAAACAAATAAAAAAGGTACTTGTTAGTTAGAAACTTGTGCAAATCGATTAAAGTGATTCTTGAAGCGTGTTTTCTTAATTTTAGTTGTTTCCAAGAGCACTTGGATGAGATGGTAGGTGTCTCTTCCAGCTTAACCAATGTCCTGGGTTCGAATCCAGCCTTGGGCATGCAATAGTGTTAAATCTCTTGAGAGAGAGCTTTGCCGGCCATTGTGGTCCTACTCGACTCGAGAGATTAGTCTCTACAGTTGCGCGCAGAGGATACCCGATTTTTACCAAAAAATATGAATCTCTATGATCATAAACTCCCACATAAAGTCCACCCACAAAAGTAAATGTCTTTCCAAACATTTTAATTGGACATTCCATTCCTTGAGAGCTATATACCCAAAAATCCCTATTTGTGGTCTTCTTCATTGTCCTTGAACTCCATTGAAGACCAACTTGAGAGCTCAAAAGTTGGTGTTACTGACCCAATTTTTTTGATGTCCAAAGACCCCTTCAATTCTAAACAAAAATGTTACTTCTTCTCCTCCTAAAATTCATATTTGATGTCTAGGGTTTCAGATACAAACCAAAAACCCTAAGTTTCTCTCTTCTCTTACTCAGTTCTAGAGTTTATTCGCTAAGGATTCTGATAGAGGCCACCATTCCCCATTAGTTACAAGGGCTACAGGAATTTCTCACCCAAAAGATAACGGGAGATTATTGTACTTGGGGGTATTTATGATTAGATTAGTATGGGTTGACATAGAATCCCAAATGTGTGATAATAATATATGTAGTTACTGCTGGCGGTGGAAATAGACAGCAACATGTTACGGAGGTTCGCTGGCAGAAACCTCGTGACGACACCCTCAAATGTATTGTAGACAAAGCTCTTTTTACTACGAAAAAAAAGTATGGCATTGGAGTGTGTATTCGTTCTTCTATTGGCAATTTCCACAAAGGCAAAACGATGTGGTTCACAGGTGTTCCAACACCACAAGAGACGGAGGCTACGGGACTTTGGCAAACCTTACTTTGGTTGGAGGAATTGGGGTTGATTTCTGTTTCCATAGAACTTAATTGTCTTCCAATTGTAATGGCTTGATGGAAGACCCTTTACCAAATACCGAGTTTGGTGCGTTGATATCCAAGTGTAGGAATTCTTTAGCTAATTTTACAAGCTTTGAGAGGAGTCAAGCAAATCTTGCAGCTCACACTCAAGCTAGGGCGTCAAGATTATATGCTAGCTCTCATGTTTTTGATTTGATTCCAACCTGTATGGAGACTATTTTGCTTAATGAAATGCTATAAGTTTGCTTTGGTCAAAAAGAAATGTTAGTGGATATAATGTATGTATGAATTGAGGCCGCTAATTTTGAACATGAACCTCGTGACTAGGAGAGCCTTGTATGTTCGTGTTGAGATGAAACCTAGAAATGACCACTTTAGGTTACCTAGGAATTAGGAACTACTCCCTCCGTCACACATTATAAGCAAAAGTGAGTCAACAAATGTTGATGTATTTCCAACTAAATACATCAACTTTTGTTGACTCACTTTTGCTTAATGTGTAACAGAGGAAGTACGATGAAACATTGTCCAAAAAGGAAAATTCTAAGCCAAAATGAGAAACTAAGTGAAAATCACATGCCTTAATTAATTGATCGGAAAATCACATGCTAATCGATTAGAATCTTTGGAAACCTAATAAGAACACCTAAAGGACAATCTTAATGGATTAGAGTACTATTTTAGTATATTAGAATTGACAGAACATGTGGATAACATGTAGGATCCAACTTTAACCGACTAGAACCCTCTTGTATCAAACAAGGGATCATTTTTGCTCAATCAATGGCACTTAGACAAAATAAATACTTCTATGAAACCTTTCCCAAACACTTATCTTAGGAGTAATCAAACCTTAATGATCTTTGAAGTGTTTTAGTATGACGACAAATGAAAATATGCCAAGTATGATTATGAACCACACTATTATAGTTAATGCCAGTGCGATATATGACCACCACATTTCATGTTGCGTGGCTAGTTGTAGCCACGAAGAGACATGGGTGAACCATATTATTATGTCCCTAACCTATAATGGGAGGAATATTGTAAGAAAAAAATTTCCTGAATCTTTGTTTGATATCGTCATGCATGAAGTTAATTGTGCATAAGGTGGTTGGGAATGTGGGAGTGATTTCCAAAATATATGATCGGAAGATTGCAATTGGTTAAATACATGTGACTTTGTGTGTTCCACACAAAGGTATGTTTGGCTTTGTGCTTGGATTCAATCCATATGAGTTTAAGGATCCAAGTTCAAACCTTATGGACGGTAGTTTTTATTTTGGTGAACCATCAAAGCAACACATCATTTCATTTATTCCTGTACACCAACAGTACATAATGGTTTCCACTTATAGAGACTCTTTGAAGAGTTGTTTCCCTTCACCATGTGACATAAGTTTCTCTATAAATAGAGACACTTTTGGGCAGATAATAACACACGAAATTCATGCTTTCATGAACCAAAATTATGTCAAAATTATATCTAAGTCATTTCTTCTTTTCTCTAGTGCACGAGAGTAATTGAGGGAACTTTATTCCGTAAACTACCATTGATCGATACGCTTGGTGTGGGTGTGCAGACCATGTCAAAGAACTCCATTGTATCCTAAAGGGGATTCGTTGTACATCCTATTGCATCCAATCTAGAGTGATTGGTGGGGGCGAATCGAACCTAAAGCTTAGTGTCATACACGCCTTGGAGTATTGTGCAATGATAAATTATCTTTCTCCTTGTTATTTATTTTACCTGTCAATCACAATTATTTTTACTAATGATTTTCTATATTTAATTGTTCTTCTTTCTCACAGGGACTAGGGAAACAAGGAGCTATAAGTATAAAGAGCAACTTTAACGCTGCTTTTTAAATGTAAAATTGTAAGTCGTGTCGGTATAGCCTCAAATAAATACAAATAATTTGTGGTGCCAAGTATGATTCCTTATAGTTTATCTACTATTGGAGTAAAAACTACTCTTGTCAACTATGAGTTGCTTAAATCCTATGTGGGAGTTTGAATCTACAAAAATCTCACTTTAATTCACTAATTTAACACACCCCCACTAAAGATGCTATAAGGTGTTCAAATCCTCCCTATTTTATTAACATAACAAATACTAACACACTAATTTCAAAAGAAACTCGAAGAATTATACAGTAATTCAATAAAATCCTAGTGATAATATAGAAAACTGAATCTTGATTGTAGAGTGACAAAAAATTTATAGCAACATGCACGTAAATAACAGCCCAATTTATCCTCACCAACCATGAAATCAGACCCTACCTAGCTAGCTTTATATTTATAAACATAAATCAGAATACAATTAATATGCATAATGATCACTTGGACATATTCCCCTCCCATGACAATAACCCCATCCAAACCAACTCATGCAGCTAATAATCATAAGAAAAAGGTAGAAACTAAACCCTGAAATTAAATAAAAGAAACAAAAAACTCACTCCACGCTCAAGAGTTAAATCAGTATTAACATAGTACACACACAAACACATGAACTGATCAATAGCATGGCAAGGTTGTTGTTGTTGTGTGTGTGTATATATATATATATAATTCCTAGCCAGCTAGGCTACATGTCCTTAACTTGGAAGGAGTTCTTGTTCTTGACGACTATGTCATACATATGCATGGGCTTGAGCTTGTTGAAATCCTTTGGTAGGGAAATAAGGTAAACGGTGGAGCGTTTATGGAACTGAAGCAAGTCAGGGTCATCATAATAGCGTTCCCAACCAAGCGAATAAAGCTTGCGCTCAAGGATAGCATAGGAAGTGATAACCTCATTGGTTGATGTGTGAACAAGCACTTTTCTCTTCCCACTCGACCCTTGTCTGCTTGAGCTTCCCTCTGTTGCTTGATCACCTCCTGGATTCTCTACTAACCGCACCACCCCATTCTTGAAAACCCACACCCCAGACATTTATTATTATGAATGATTCCTTCTAAGAAGAAGAAAAGTGGGTGTTTGTGTTATTGTGAACTTGCTCTTGTATGTTATATAGGGGATGAAATATATATATTGGTGGAAAATCATTAATGATGTAGGTGTGAGGAGTGAGGATATATCATACTATTGAATTGTTAATTAAATTTATACTCACGTCAACGTTGTATATATGGGGGAAGAATGGGAGATTAATTATACTAGAGTGATGTTTGTATGTGAATACAGCTAACGTGGGACCCTATATATATATATAGACTAAAAGATGCATGTCTGTTTGGGGAGGGAAGGGGAGGTTCATATCATCATTGATATTGATATAATATCAGCATCGGATTGGGGGAATCAGCATGTTTACTTTTCCATGAATTTGTCTTCTTTTTTTTTTCTTGTCGAATTCATTTGTGTTGTCCAAGTATATTGTAAATTTGTAACTCCACTCCAGTACTCCTAAAGAATCTTCTTGTCTTTGGTTTGTTAGAGAAGTAGTTCTTCAATTCTAGAAATACCGTCAAAAATATGATAAGTCTGTTTGTGCATGTTTAGAGCAACTTTAGTGGGTTACTTAAATGAGTGAACTAACTTGATTTTTGTGAGTCAAAACCGTCATATTGGATTAGAGTAATTTATTAAAGAACCCAAATTGTTTTTATAATTAGTCACAGTACTTGACCTCTACATTTATAATTTTTGTTATTTTACTTAATTTCTATTTCCATTACTTTCATACAGAATCATGTGTGTACCCCCCATCGAGGCGCCTACAATCTAGCGAGAGGGGACTAGTCACTGCGGTCGGCGGTGGATACCCTGGGTAAAACAAAAAAAAAAGAATCATGTGTGTACACCCCCATCTCACTCATCATTCCCTTTTCCACTCATTTTATTTTATCCTAACCAGGCGTGAACTCATCTTCCCCACGCTCTCCCACATGCCCTCCGCCTCATCTCCCTCACTCTCAGCTCTCCTTGTCTATGTCCTTTTACGCTCCAGACAGGGGTATATCTTTTTTGAAGTTTGAGTATGCCACACGGTACCCGTGAGATTTTTCTAAAATCGATTCATATACATAGTTTAGAGTTTATATTAGATGATATATACTAGTTATACCGCTAAAAAAACATATAGGCACGATGCTCAGGCGGTTAATTCTGCTTTCAGTAGGCATGTCTTCCGCGGTTCATCTTCCTCACTCTGTCTCCACTCTCCCTGTCTATGTCCTTTCACGCTCCAGATCTCTCTCTAGCTTCCTCATATCAAGACTTTGGTGGTGCCATGGACCATGGTCACCCTCATATTTTTCTAATTTAAATATTTATTAGTATAGATTATACAATTATTCTTTGTGGAGAAATATCTTTAAAACTTGAATGGTTATGGAAGACAATTATTCTTTTTAAAACATTTTTAAAAGTGCATATATATTATTAGGATTTGAATGGTTATACATGCAACAATTTTCTCTCAAATTCCTACAATTTTCTTAATATGAATAATATGCACTTTTCAAAATGTTTTCCTATATATGGTTAGTGAAGAGTGGGTGTGGGGACCAAATTGATTAATTCGGGTCGTTGGTGTGGAAATAACATTGGTGATTTGCATTACATAAGAGTATGGGGGGCTCCCCAAGCATTTCTTTTTGTTTATTGTTTATGTTGCCACTTGCCACTTTATCTATGCAAATTTATTCCTTTTGCCAAAAAGGCTTTTGTCTGCCTAGCTAATTTTAAACTATATTAGGGATTTGACCAAAAAAAACTATATTAAGGAGTTTTGGAGGTGGGCGCTTTGAGAAAAGGAATGATAGTTCCACATTTTTAATGAAAAAATTATTTTTCAGAGGAGAAATTTGGAGGGTTTAAGAGAGGTTAGAACAAATCTTCAAATCGATTCCATCTTATTATAATACTCCCAATCTTAAAATTAAATTAATCATAAACATCTCATTCCACTTTTCTACCAATACATTTTCTGAAATTGAGCCTTATAGTATAATCTTCGGGATATCATCTCTCCCATAAAATTTTCTAGTTTTTTCAAGTGGTTGCATCTCTACCCTTAATCTATTTTCTTCTTATTTAAAATCGTGCATTTCCTTAATTTTGTATGGTTGGGATCCCACCGGATCCTCATGTCACGAGAGAGGATCTTTCCCCATAATCTTCTGCAGCAGAGGTTGCAGAGATCCAAATTCCTACTATTGACGACTCAATTAGCCACCTTTCAAGTTTCAATTTATATTTCTATACCCCCTCTGTAACAAAATCTAAGTCTAAACAAACTACCTATGCATTTATTAAGATAAGTAGTTATTTGCCTTGATTTTGGTAAATCTCATTAAACGTTTAACTTCATTAAATAATTTTTTAGTTACGTTTCTAGATTTATCCGATTACAAATATATACTAACTTAAAGGAATAGGGACCTAATTATAAATAGTTAAAGATCCACCAAATAAAGTCTATGATTTATACTTGGCCTTAAAGAGGGGAATTATGCTCCAATGTAGATTATTTAATTTAATACTATTTTTCAAATGATCATCTATCATGAACAAAGTTTGAGAATCTTAAACACTAATGTATGTTTGGGAGGGGGATTTGGGAGGGTTTTGGAGGGAGTGGGGGATTTGGAGGGGGGTGGGGGATTTGGAGGGCTTGGTCTATATTTTAACATCTATTTGAGATTTTAAAAAATTGAAATAATAACATGATAGATAATGATAAAATATTGTTAATCACACTTCATTTTTGTTTAGAAATATTTTATAGCTTCGTCAATTTAGAATTGAAAATCAAGTTCTCCCCTACAAAACCCGTCATCCAAACACACCCTAAGGGATGAGATGACAATCTTGCCTACGTATATGAACTTATTCTCTGGGAATGGATCGAGTTAAAAAAACTGAAAGAAACTTGAATAGGCCTAATAAGTTGTATAATATACAAATGCGCATAATTCATATACCAATGATAATGAGAATTTTTCAACAATGAGGAAAGAAAGAAGGGTGGGGAATTTTGTGATAGAGAAAGGGATACGATTAAAGATAAAGGAGAATGGTTTATTTGCTTATTGGAGATTAGTTTTATCCTAACTTTGATTAAAAATGGTATAATAAGTGAATTCTCATTGAATTTGAGAATAAAGTGTTGAGCATAAGGAATGATGGATCAATTCGCCCATAGAGTCATTTTAAGAGAATTATTTTTGTCATATATATTCCTTTGTTACACCAAAGTAAACTAAACAAAAGAAAACGATTTCATTAAAGCATACAATACGTAGATGAGAATTTGATCTTAATTTGATGTCCAGGCCTTTTAATTTGATCTTAATACGTAGTGATTTTCCCACTTTTTTCCGTTAGCTTTTTTAATTGCTGTTCAAAAAAATTATTGTAACTAAATTTAGGATTCATCAGCCGCATATGACTGCAGAGGATTGTGATCCCCTTAATACAAGGCGATGAATGTAGATACTTGTGTTTGTGTTTAAATTATTTATATTGTGCACGTGATTGATCAAACATCGGTGGTGTAACTAACTTAATCGTAATAGAAAAAAAGATTGTATTTGTAGCTTCACAAATTTTACTGTTATGGTCTTCTTTCTTAACCAAACATGTGAAGAGAGGCTACGGCGAAAGAACTTAGGTTGATCAGATGTATGCAACTCGATTTCTTAAGTAGTGTAGTGCATAAGAATAGTTCACACTAATGGCCTATTGTTCTAGATTGAGCTAACGCCAAGTGCGAGTTGGACTTCAACTCAAGACCTAGTAAGTGTGTATCCCAGCAGCAGTACCGCACCTCAGAGATCCAACAGCTAGTATTAAGCCCTAGCCTAGTCGTAACGGCCAACAACCTTCCCACGTTATACTCTCATGCGCCTGTTCACATGCTACAGGGGCCCATTGCCAACCAATTAGCACCCTGTATAAATACTTTCTCACTGACTGACTTTGTTATCAGAGTGTTTGCAAGTATACCACTATCCACTGTGCTCTGCCGCATCAAAGAATTCCGACCACCGCATCCTTCTAGGTCTCACCAGTACAGATCACTTATAATTATGTAGTAGTAGTAGTACTAATTAAATAATTGCGCACCTCAATAAGTAGTGGTGAAAACAACTTTATGTGACCAAGCAATTAACTTTACAAATTATTTAGGGGTGTGGAAGGAAAAAAAATTGAAATTCACCCAGGTGGTCAAGATTGATGCCGAAATTAAACACACAATCATGTAAGTCACTAAATAACCAACACGTCAAGCCCAGTGGTCAGGCTACCCTGAGCTACGTAGTGGGGGTCGATTCGATTTGCTCCCGGGTTCGATTCCCGCCCACGTTAAAAAGGCGTGTTGGCCAGCGAAATCCTTGCCGCAAGTAGCGAGCGGAGATCAGTCATTCGTTGAAAGTGTTGGGACACTCCGTGGGTAGTCAGCAATGGTCCTAAATCAAAAAAAAAATGTAAGTCGCTAAATGCATACACACGAGGCCAAATTATAGTAGATATAGTCAGTGTAATCCGAAAAATTAAGTTTGTAAGAATTTGAGGACATACATCAAAGATACTTTCTCGGGGATGAAACAAACATGTCTATCTCCTTACTCAAGCTTCCATACCATCCCCAACCCCATCCATACAAATCTACATCTTCAGTATTTGGCACCAGCAGCAGCCAATTTGATAGGTAACCAGCTTCTTCAGGATAACTAAATTAGCTTTTACTTACTTGAAGTTGAATCTGGTACTAAATCAGAACACACATAATCTTTTACGGTACCATTCTAAAACATCTGCCTTTGTGTCACTATGTACATCCCTGACAGACTCCGGACGTGCCACCAAGTAATCAGCTCCACAAGTAAAGATGCACCAATGCACTCAATTTTGTAGGTATAAGTTGATCATCAGTATCACCATGGCCAAACGGTCCAGCCTCTCCCCCACTTCAATGAGCAGCACCATTTCCAGCAGTTAAAGGGTCATAATTAAAAGGGCGAAAAAGAACCATAGAAGTCATGCCTGGTTAAAGATTGAGATGATATGGGGATGCTTCTTTGATATAATTGGACTATTGGACTATAAGCCCTTTGGAAGAACTCTCTACAACTTATCTTATGACATAATAAGTACTTATAGCTTACCTGTAAGCTTTTTTAATCTTTAAAGCCCATTCTTCATCATCTAGATGTGTTTATCTTATCTCTTGATCTTTAAACAGAAATGACACAAATTGTGCATAACTCAAAAATTAGATTTTAAAAGAGGGCGGGAACATGTAAGAAATGACAAACTTGAGAAGCTGAGTTTTGATCAAACTTAAGAAGCTGAGTTCTTTAGATTCTAGAATCTAGCATGAGATCAGAAACCTCAGTATTATGTTTCTGGAATTTTATCCAATAAAGTCTCAAAGATAACACTAAATATGAGGGAGGGATAGGGATATTACACAGCAGGGGATACAATGAGATGAGACGAGCGAGACTAAAATTGGAAGTGAAAAATATATAAATCTTTTTTGGAAGACCCGGGAAGATTTGGGATTAAACCACAGCCACTATATATAAGTTAAAGAAAGGTTAATTATCAGGAAAATCTCAAATCCCACATTGAGTATAGATAAGGCATGAAAAGAGTTCATGTTCCTAATGAACACACAACTCACCTTACAAGTCGATTTTGCAAGGATGATGAGTTCAACCCAAAATCTAAGATTAATATATTATAACATCTAAATTGCATGCCACTTTATTTTCAGCTGTAGGCCCTTAACATCCAGGTACCCAACTAATTTTAGTCGAGCCTTGAGCCTTGCAGAAACACATAAAGGGGACAAGTTTTCTTGGTGGCTAATTTTCATTCAAAAGACTTTAGAATCAATAAATGTTGCCCACCCTATTTGCATTATGAATAGGGTGCAACCAAGTCTTGCAAGCGAGACCATAAACAAAATAGATAGTCCATTGAGTCGTCCACAAATTATTACCCTTCAAAATAATTATACCTCAACCCATGAAATTACACTGCTTCTCACTTCTCAGTCACAAAGTAAGATCAAGGCACCAAAGAGGAATTTGATAATCCTAATTAATCTCAAAGGCAATAAAATAGTACATAGAAATCATATATAGAAAGTAAAATAACCTTTTAGTCTAGTAAATAATATAATTGAGATAGCCACTGCAAGTTCAAAATTTAACAAAATTTTCATGTCAATTACAAGATGACAGAATCAATCTTACAATGAACTATGTTTAAAAAAAAAAACTCACTTGCATAAACACGAGGATATACCGCTACAATAATAACCCGATTCCCAAATTTCAAACACCCTAATTTCAAAGCTCATCTTCCATCCTCAAATACTCCCCAATATCTCCCTGGTGCAACACTACAATACCATTAGGGTCCAACTTCCTACAATCCTGCGTTGACTTTGCAGCCACTCCAAAACCCAAAGGCACATCAGCCATAGAAAACACAACAACACCATCACCAGGAGCAATATTTTCAGTGATTCTACCCAATGCACTCTTCAAAACATGGTTACCGTATAAAAATGACATTTCTGATTGGGGTTTAAGCCATACCTTGTGTTTGGCATTTGCGGCGAGAAGGTTGAGGGCTTGAACGGTGAGATGGAAGCTACCACCGTGAGTGTATTTTCCGATGCAGGTTCCAACGGAAACGAGGTTAGGTCTTGCGATGTTTGTGGCTCGCTTGACGAGTGAATCGCTGGTGTAGAAGACCTTGTTTTTGTTGAGACGGAAACAATAGTGACCAGTGTTTGAATCGGGACCTTCGTGTGAAGGGTTATCGATTATGTTCTTGAGATTGTTGCCTACGAATTTGAAGAGTTTCTCGAACACTACGCTCGTCTCTTTCTCGTCTAAAGGTCTCATTTTTTCTTCGGTTCACTGCTGTGTTACTTTCTCTTTCTAGGGTTTTAGAGAGCGTGTATGTGTTTGCAATTGGGGTTTTTCGTGTTCCCTATTTTGTTTGTTTTTGCGACAAAAAAAAATTCTTGTAGGCTGAATTCGAATGGGCCTGCTAAGGAGATGGCCCAGAGCCGTTGAATGTTGGTTTTTTTCTTTTCACCCCTCCCCTCCCACTCTTCCACCTCCCCACCCCACCTAAAATGCCGAAAGTACCCCTGTTTCAAAATTCCTCTCCACCTTCTTTTCCCTCCAAACCCACCACTGCGACTCCAACCACCTCCATCTCCACTACGGTTGTCGTCGCCCTTGTACACCTTCTCTTGTCTATCTATCACACTTCTTCTCTTCTTCGCAAGTAAGGTCTTGCCTAACGACCTATTTTTTCTGCAATTGATACCAAGGTACCGAAATATAATGGTTCTGGATCACCCTTCTCTCGTCTATCCATCACCGTCTCGATACCAAGGTACTGAAATGTAATGGTTCTAGATGTCATCAACAATGACTTAAAGGTTTTGTCTAAAAAAACAATGACTTAAAGGTATATATTTAAACACAAATTGTGATTAATAAATATCATATATAGATAATTGTCAAAAAAAAATATCATATATAGTTTTTTCTATTTTTGTTGGACAAAAAGCGGCTTATATCATTTCGTTACTGTTATGGTAATAGTAATATCTGCTAGTTACACCCCCCATTCGCAAAGCCCGGTCAATTTAAGGCCCATTACATGAAATTAGGGTCCAAATCATCAAGGGTCAAGATCACACGACGAGATCGAACGACCCAAAGCAATCAAGACAAGCACCACTAAAACTCTATAAATACAGCATTCAATGCTCATTAATGGTAAGCAAGCTGTACAACTTAAACTCATTCACTCAAATACTGACTTGAGCGTCGGAGTGTTATTGCTAGTACAACCTCGCCATCTCAAGAATGACCACCTCAAGCTCGAACAAGACCATTCTCTCCAAGATAGACCACCTTATCTCAAGACGACAACAGTGGGAGAATCAATACTCTATTTTCTCACCATCTCCTTGATCTTAAAAAATGGCACCAAGGCGCCGTTCAAGACCGGCTAGTCCCGCGGTCGTACCCGAGGTCGACCCGCGGCAAACCCCTGAAGGCCACGTTCAGGACCTCACAAATTCGTCACAAGCTCGAAACCGATATCCCAATACAGATCTACCCCGGATACATTCGAGCTCAGATGAAGCTGCTTCCAGTTTTGACCGACGCTGTTCAACAGCTCATTCAGTTACTGGCTAGACAGGAAGTCGTAAACCAAGAAAGTAGCAATCGCTTCACTGACCTCGAAGCCGAGGTAGCGAGGCTCCAAGCACGCAACGTTCCGGATCAAGAATCGACCGGGCAGGACTCCCTTGAGAAAAGAAATCCAACCCGAAGGAGACTCTTTCATCGATCTCCTGTTGTGCGAAAAGGTGTTGTGCAAGTATACACAATCGCAACAAGTAATATAATGATAAATAAAGTTCGTTCCCACAGGGATTGGAATTAATCTAAGAAGTTTAAGTGATTAGAATCTTAGTGAAAAGAATTAAGTAACAAGTGAAAGTGAAGAGTTGTAAACATTATAAGTTGTGATAAAACAGGATTAAATTTGCAATAATTAAAAGTGAGTTGGATAGCTCAATAGCATGTAAGTCCCCAAGAGTAATGTTAGATAATATTAGACGCTGTAGCGTTAAGCGCTGTAGCGCTTCAGAATCCTTAGACGCTGTAGCGCCTTGGTGGCGTGTCTTTCAGTCACTTTCGTCAGGGCTATGTTACAAGACTCCTATGTCTAGGCTCTAAATAAGTTTTACCTCTGTATATTAAGCTCTTACAACATTTGCCTTATGAACTACTACTCCCCTATGTCTAGAGTTAAGTAGTGCTTCCTTTAAATGTCTTTAAAGGGTTTTCATTCATATCATTCCTTGAGTTCTCTTTGTGAACCATGTCTGTACCCACAAAGTTACCTTGTTTTAGTTGATCATTCCCAAACCAAGATTGAAAGCATTATGACACAAGGAATAAAACACAAACATCATAATATTATACAAAAGTTACTCAAGGTTCATTACATACCAAGAACAATCCAACTACAACAAAGTTAGCTCATCACAAGTTCCATCAACATAATACAACTTGCGAGTATGTATTACCGTATGAAGACAAGAGAAGAATGGTTGCAAAAGATGCACTCCAATGATCCCAAGTAGCATACAAGAGATGAAGTTGAGGCGTGAGCAAAACCTTGAATGAAGACTTGAAAACTATACTAAAAATAAAAGCTTAAGAGTGTAATAATAATGGAGAGATGCTACTACGTATGTATGTAGTCCTTTTTTCAAGTTACCACACTTGTCTCTACGAGTTACCTCTTGGTGAAGTAATCTTAATTAATCTAAATAATATCTAAGTCTTAATAGTATATTAATATTACATGATGATTATTAGACTTAGATATTATCCTTAAAGCACTTTACAAAAAGTGGTAATGATGGAATACAACAACTATCACATGGGTTCCATTTAGGAGGCGCCAAGTGTAATTTAGCATCCACTTGAAAGTCAACAATTCCAGCTGAAAGGAAGAGATAAGGGTGGTGACTCATCATGTCCTCAAGTGGCCACACAAATATCTCAATGGTCAGCCGTCATATAACGCTATAGCGTTTCCTTGATAGCACACGCTGCAGCGCTAAAGCAAAACATCAAAAATATTCACAAAGACATTAACTATGCCCAAGTTTTAAGGAATTGACTTATAACCTATATTTATCCTAGTAATCATATATTCACATATTTAAGTACTAATATTACTTGAGAAATAAGCATAACTTAAGTATTAGGAGCATAAATAACCTATATAAAATAAGGTTATCATCTCCCCCGAGGAGAAAGCTCAATCATCGTTCTCCCCCACGCCATCACCGAGGGAATGGTTCTCGTTCTCCTCCGGCTCGACAATATGAAGATCTAGACGATCCTCGTTCTCTCCCTTGCCATCACCGAGGGAATGGTTCCCGTTCTCCTCCGGCTCGACAATATGAAGATCTAGACGATCCTCGTTCTCCCCCACGCCGTCATCAAGGGAATGGTTCCCGTTCTCCTCCGGCTCGACAATATGAAGATCTAGACGATCCTCGTTCTCCCCCACGCCGTCACAGAGGGAATGGTTCCCGTTCTCCTCTGGATCGACAATATGACGATCTAGAAGGCTCAAAAAATCCCCCTCAACATCGTCCACACTGGGGCTCGACCTCGCCAAGACGGCGTTCAAGAAGCCATGACAACATGCAAAACAACGATCAACCTCGACGCTACGGACGTCCCGATCCTCATTTCGGACATCAACCACAACCTCGGGCGAGTCAACCTAGGTGGAAAGGTCCGTTCACAAGAGCAATCGATAACTTCCGAGTTCCAAGGTATCTTGAAAAACCACCTGAAGGACCGAAGACTTACGACGGAACGGGCGACCCCGACAGGCATCTCAATCAATTTAACACGACCATGCAGTATCGAAATGTACCGATGGAAATGAAGTGTCGAATATTCCCATTAACCTTGGACAAAATGGCCTCGGAATGGTTCCGGGCTTTAAGATCGAACACCATTTCCTCTTGGGACCAATTGGTGTTGCGCCCGAAAAAGTCCCCGAGGGAGAACCTTCCTCGTTCACAACTTTTCCTAAGACAATGAAGCCGCCACCAATATTTATTAAGGAAAATATTAGGAAAACCTTTTTTGGAAAGCGATTGGTCTTGCGAAACTAGAGAATAGGGTTCGGGGGTCGGTTACGCGCGGGGAAAGTGTTAGCACCCCACACGTCCTCTCTACTGAGAGGGAACCTTTAATTAAATGTGTGGTTTTAGTGTGTTGACTTGAAAATACTTAATTTTGCCTCTCTACTTCTTATTGAAAAAACTCTTTATGAAAATCTTTATTTATTATGAAAAAAAGGGGGGAAAATGGGTTTTTAGAAAAAACGCTTGACGGGACAAGGCCCGCTCCTACGTATCTCCTGGTGCGATGGAGAACTCAAAGCTACGTAGTTCTTCTTTGTCTTTTTGAAAAGTTTTTGTTTTTTTATCTTTTTTAGTGAGTTTTTGAAATAGGACGAGCATTAGCGAATGATTAAACTAGCAGAGGCTATGATGAATCACCACTAAACACTCAAAAGGAGAGTTGTACCACTAGTCAAACGAACAAAGGTTCTGATGGACTATCAATAACAACTCGTTTTTATTATCTTTTTTGAAAGTGATTTCGAAAGAGATTGATTTGCGCGATGATCAAACTAACAAAGGTTATGATGGATCATCATTTATTATTCTTTTGGGAAAAAGACATCGCCGCCAATGGCTAGACGAACAAAGGTTCTGATTAACCACTAGCGACGATGGGTTGAAAATGATTTTAGAAAGGAAGAGGTTTTTTGTTCTGAAAATGATCTTGGTTTGCAAAAGTGATTCTTTTTTATTACGAAAATAACTCTTTTCTTTTTGTTATGCAAATGCTAAACTTTTTATGGTTGCGCTTGACGAGAATGTGACTCGCTCCTACGTATCCCAAATGGGAATCAAAGCGACGTAGTTCTAACGAGCCTTAAAAATGAAAATCTTTTTGAAACGTCTTTTGAAATTGAGGCTTTCATGACAATCAAACCAACAAAGGTTGCGATGGATTGCCACTAGTAACCGTTTTTGTGCCCGGCCGTTTAGAAATGAAAACAATGAATGTAGGAAAGAATTGGTGGATTCAAGCATAACGCAATCAGTGGAATCAAATCATTAAGCAACAATATTTGAATTCGCAAACAAAAATCAAGCCTAAACTACACATATTAGATCACAACACATAGATAGGCAAGGAAGGAGCTTGATTTGGGCATTAAGCAAAATACAAGAGTAGGCGAGATTGAACCTAAATGCACATCTAGTGGAAGATGCTAGGCGAGAACCATACTCAAATATTTCTACAATACGCAAGGGAATCTAAATGCACATCTAGTGGAAGATGCAATGTAAGGAATGGACCTATCTAAGTATTGATGATATTCTATATGAGAGTAGACGATGACACTGTAAGCTTAAGCAAGAGAGTTGCCTCAATCATGATCATTGGCCAGCATAGGCAAGTAAATTATTTAGCGACCAACGTATCAAAGAATGTTGAATCACTTTGGTCAATCCTCACACTTAAGATTAAGTGCACAAGTGCACAAGTGTGAATCACATTGCCAATCATCAAATAAACTAAAAGGGTTGAATCATCTGAGACCATCTTCACCACTCAGAACATGATGCACTAGGCATAAGTGGGAATCATGTGGTTCATCATCAACAATGACACTATAACTAAGTTAAATCACATAGGGCAATTTTGGCATGGATCACAATGATTAAATATTAACAAATATAAAGACAGAAATACCTCTGATGAAGGCAGATACTACCACTTGAAGAACGCAACTCCAACTAACTCTTGCAGAAGATCAGCTCAGACGGACCAACGGAACGAATAGAGCGAAAAAATAAAGCGTAGAAGAGTTTTTCTAAAATGTGAGAGATTTCGAGAAAAATGGGTTTTTTCTCTGATCTCGTGAAAATCTGTGTGTTTCTCTGATCTCGTGAAAATCTCTGTGTTTTTTGAAATGAAGAATGAGCGTCCTATTTATAGGAAATCAGATTTGATCTATTTTAGGAAATAGGCTAATCGATTATGTTGAAAAACACTTGGTATGCATAATCGATTATGTGCTCTGGATCTCAGATTCAATAATCGATTATGTGCCTTGGGTTTCAGAGTCAATAATCGATTATGCTCTTGACTATTTTCAGGAGGATAATCGATTATAGCCTTGGTATAATCGATTAGGTGCTTCAAAAATATGTTGACACTTTCCAAAAATACTTCATAATCGATTATAGGCTTAGTTTAAAAGATGGCATAATCGATTAGTTGCTTCCTTAATAGGTGATAATCGATTATTGGCCTGTATGGAGAGGAGTGAATAATCGATTATGCTCCTGACTGAAAGGAGTGGAATAATCGATTATTTGCTTGAATGAAGGATATGATGTAATCGATTGAGTGCCTTCCTAAAAACATGGACAACTTCCTTATTTGTCAAGAATATATTATATGCATAAAAATATTTTCATAACACATGTGCTTGCCCTATTTTTGCATGCATGAGGTTTAAAAAATATTTTCATGCAAAATTATTTTTATAAGCCCTTTTGTGAGAAATGACCAAAATGCCCTTTTTGACCCTAAAAACCCTAATTTCCCAAAAAGTGCATTCTAACCCTAAAAATGATTTCAAAAACTTTGGAATGGTTTCTAGGACCCAAAATGCAATGCATAATTTATTTTTGTGTGGAAAATTTAGGGTTTGGACCTAAGCCGGACAAAATTGGGGTATGACAGCTGCCCCTCTTTATTTGGATTTTACCAAGAAATATGAATTGCGCGAGACATATTTCGAAGGTAAAATAGAAATAAAGAATTCAGAAATTATACCAATTTTGTCCATTTGGAGAAATCCGAATTTTCTTTCTTCTTTTTTTTTTCTGGAAAGATAGACACTTTCGTGTTGGTGCGAAAATAGTAAATGAACACTGACGTGCGGACTGAAAGGTAAAATGGGCACTTGGCGTGCAAACAGAAAAGTAAAATGGGCACTTGGCGTGCAGACAGAAAAGTAAAATGGGCACTTGGCGTGCAGACAGAAAAGTAAAATGGGCACTTGGCGTGCAGACAGAAAAGTAAAATGGGCACTTGGCGTGCAAACAGAAAAGTAAAATGGGCACTTGGCATGCAAACAGAAAAGTAAAATGGGCATTTGGCGTGCAGAAAGAAAAGTAAAATGGGCACTTGGCGTGCAGACAGAAAAGTAAAATGGGCACTTGGCGTGCAGACAGAAAAGTAAAATGGGCACTTGGCGTGCAGAAAGCGGTAAATTGCCCAGGCTGCCTAAAACCTGTAATCCTTAAACGAACTCTTGACGAATCCGAGTTTGCACGTGGCTTTGAGGAGCACGCTCTTCCTGTTGGCCTTTTCGAGCGACCGGGGGGCGTTATCAGCTCCGGAACTGATATACTGATCAATGCACGGCGTCCACTGTATCTTAGGCTGATACAACTATTCCGTTGAACCTCACATGGGGCTGCGGTCCATCGCGTTACTCGTACACGATGTGAGACCTGGGCAGAAGGGAGCGATGATCTCTGTGCTCCGATCGGCAATGCGCGCTTGAGCGCTCTCTTTTCTTTTCTCTCTTTCTTTTCTATTTCTCTCTTTTCTTTTTTCTTTCTGAACTCCCAACTTGGGGGAACATTTTCTGGAATCTGGGGGCGAGGGCTAACACCGAAGTGCTCATCCTCTCTTTGTACCTGTAGCTGAAAATGAACAAATGCATGCAATGCAAATGCCATGATTGCTGTTTTCTTTTTTCTTGTGATGAACGATGAGTTTCTTATTTCCTTTGTCTATGTCGGGTGAATGCATGATCTTCTACTGTTCTTATGCGCTTGATGAATGCATGATTTTCTTTTTCTTTTGCTTATGATGAATCTATGATTTTCTCCTGTTCTTATATGTCTTTTTCTCTTTCTCTAGCTTCTCTTCTTTCTTTTCTTTTTGTTGCTCTCTTGGCTCTTCTCTTTTCTCTCTTTTGGCTTCTCTTTTCGCTCTTTTAAGAATCATGGGTATGCGAATGCAAAGCTTTGGTATTTGATGACATGGAATGCTCGTGTATTTTAGTGACATGCAAAGGAAAACTCTCTTTTTTTTTTATGAAATGGGGATATTGCTGTAAAATGATGAATGACATGAAATGATGAATGACATGGGATGTTTTAGCTTTCTTTTCTTCTATGAGATGCCAGTATTGATGTGATGCAACTGTATTGCTTTGATGTTTGAATGCAAATGTATGCGGTGATTGATGCTTTGATGAATGAAATGCTCCTGTTCTAACTTCTGTTTATTTCTTTTTGCTATTTCTATGAAATGCAAACATTAATATGATGCAATGCTCTGATGTTTGATGCAGTGATTCTTGTTCTTTTTTCTTTTATGGAAATGCTAACGTTAATATGATGCGTATGCACTGCTTTAATGTTTGATGATTGAATGACAAAGGAATGCTTGTGAAATGATGAATGATATGGAATGCTGGATGACAGGGAATGTTTTTATGTTGCTTTTGTGGTTTCTTTTCTTTGTTTTCTTTTTGCTTTCTTTGCTTTTTCTATGGAATATCTGATGCAAAATGTAATGCTCTAATGATGAATGATATGCAATGATTTTGTTCTTTTCCTTTTTTATGAAGTGCGAATATGATGCCAATGCAATGAAAAGATTTCTGCTTTTTCTTCTTTACTATTTTCTTCTATGAAATGCAAGTATTAATATGGTGCGACTGATGTGGAACGTTTTTTTCTTTTTACTATGTGATGAATGCACAAAATGTGAAGATGCAAATGTAATGCTTTGATGCATATGCTATAATGCCTAGATGCATGAGGTAAACATTTTTGTGATGATGAGATGCGAGACTTCGAATGCGAGGAATTGAGATGATTATTGACCATTCTGTTGAAAAATTTAATTTGATTCAAACTCCGGTGTCTTCAAGGTTTTTATTTACAAACAACCTCACTTGTTTTCTCCTTCTTTCCATGATGACTGAATTTTAGATATCACGTAAACAACTTGTGTTCTCTCTTTTTGAAGCATTGTCTAGTAAGCATGCATAAGAATGCAAATGCGAATGAATGAGTCAGTTAACTTGGAATTGGTTTAGGGCATGGACTTTTATGGCAAGTGAAGGAATGACCGACCTGGCTATTGCCGAAGCTTGTGAGGGATCAAGAGATACAAGATTTCCCCAATTCAGGTCTTTGATGAGTGAGTGGTTTGCCCCTGTCTAGTGGTGACAACAACTAGGGGTGTAGAAGATGATGAATTGGGAACGCTTCGGCTCTTGGGATGAAAGCTGGAATGAAAGGGGTTTTGCTTCAACCCACAGAATTTGATGTTGCCCCAGTCATAACAAGGACAAAGCTGCCCCAATCAGAATGACAAGGTCTTGTTTAGGATAGTGATCCGAGAGATTGGCCCGGTGAGGTTTTTATGGGAATGAATGAGGTGAAGGAATGGGACTGCACTTGCCCCACTTTGGAATGACATTGACAACTGGAGTGACATGGGATGGGCATTGAACAGACTTTCCCAAGACTAGGGTGTGTGGGTGGTGAAGAGAATGCCCCAACTTTTGGGTCTGAGTGGTATTCTCAGTGCAAATCTTTGATGTCTTGACTTTTGGTGCGAAAGAATCCTTACTTGGTTTTAATGCACCTTGAATGTGTTTTGGAGTGCAAGTCCCTCTTTTTTATTTTGTCAGCTTCCTTTTTTCTGACTGGTCGTTTTTGTTTCCTCAGTTCTCTTTTTTCTGAGGGTTTATTCTTTTTTGATCAGCTTTCTTTTTTCTGATCGTTTGTTTTTCTTTTGAGCAAACACATTGTACATAGATAAGCTTGTTCGTCCTAAGATTAGAATTTGAGTGAACAAAAGCAACCGGTCATTGATCGGAATGGACTTTTCGGGATTGTGGTGTTTTGTGGAGGAAGGGGGGTTAGGCTTAATGAAGTGTTTGAGGCTAATGGGAGGATGAGTTTTGTTCGGCGTTGATTGACGGTTAATGGTCTATGAGGAAGATGGTTATTGGGCTTGTTTGGGCTCTGTTAAAGCAAATTTGTGTCTCATGGTAGAATGACTAAGGGGTTTGATGTTGAGGCCAAAGGAAGTGTTTGAGGGTTTATGGAATCAGGTGTTGGAATGATGAAGTGTTTGAAGGTTTATTTAGACAATGATCTCTTGTATTTTGTGGTAACATGTACCGGCTCACCACTTACATTTTTTTTTTTGGGATTTTCATTTTTGAATCCCCCTTTTTTCTCTTTTTCCTTTTTTTTGTTTTATGATTCTTTTCCTTCTTCGACTCGGGTGAGCTGATAAAAAGCGATGCACTGTTTTTCTTTATTTTTTTATTTGGGGTGATCCTTGTCTAGGGTGATTTTTGGATTTCCTTGGCTCAAGGTGGGTAGGAAAGGGACTTTCTGGGATTTTGAGGTTTTTTTGAGGAGATGGCCAAACTTCATTTCAAATCCCGATGGCTTATTTCTATAAGACTTAACTTTAGAACAATAATTTATCTATCTTCATGTGTTTGCTCTTTTTTCTTTTTTGTGCCCTAATTTTTGCCTGGACCGCTCTTTGCGAGTTTTCAGTCCACCGGGCGCTCCTTTTTGCCTAGGCCGCCCTTTGCGGGTTTTCAACCTAGCGAGCTTGTTTTCTTGTTTATTATATTATTATCATTATTATTATTTTTTGAGAGACTTGCACTGAAGGAATATGATATTAATCAAGGGGAATTTAATGATCACCGACTTGCCCCAGCATGGAGGACTTAAAGCATTAGAATGAACCCAAAAGTCAAATACGTACTGATGGGGAGAATATGCTTTTTATGGGTGGACGGGGCGGGACTAGACTTGGATGGAGAATGATGATAAATGAAGGAAATTGACTGACTCAAACAAGAGAAACTGCACGTGGCATGCATGCTTACTAGAAGAACGCTTCACAGAGAGTTAACATGATATGAAAACTTTTTTTTTTGATGAACTGTTGCAGTCTTTTATCATGGAATGGATGAGATGTAATGTCCTTTTTTGAAGGAAATACAAATGAGCTATTGATGTGAAAAACTGAGTGCCTTGGAACACCTTGAGTTTGCAACCAAGTAAGGATAAACTTTTTCAAAAAGGATGATTGTTTCGCAAGAACGTCTCGCTTCTCATCACAACTCTTATTTTATGCAATGAATGAATGAACAAATTATGATATGCAAGTATGATGCAAATGCGTGGAGAATGGCCACTCGAAGAGTGTGGCTTGTTCTAAATTTTTAATGCAAGACAAAATATGGAATGCCAATGCGAATGATGCAAGAATGATGCTTCTTCTCAAAATGATTTTTATAGAGGCAATACAAGATATGAAATGCCGATGCCCCCTTTTTCTTTCGAATGATGAAAGATGCAAGAATGATGCTTTTCTCTAAATGATGATGATTTATTTTTTAAAGGCAAGGCAAGGTATGAAATGCCAATGCCCCTTCCTTTTTTGAAAGATGCATGTATGGAGGAATGATGTATTTGAACCAAAGTGATGAGGTTAATGAAATGGTGCATGAATGCTACATTTTGAATAAATTTGCTGATGATTTTTATTCATGATTATGAATGAGATTTTCTTTTGTGCAATGAAATGCATGATACTCACAATGATTTTCTTTTTTTGTTTTTTTAGTTTTGGAACATGATTTTGAAAATTATTTGGAGATGCAAATGATTTATTGGAAAAAAGGTTTTAGAAAAATGTGCTTGACGGGGTATGACCCGCTCCTACGTATCCCCATTGTAATGAGGAATCAAAGCTTGCGTAGTTCTACTGTGTCTTTTTTGAAATAATGCTTATGCATGAATGTCTCATCTTGGATGAACTCGACGAGGATTTTTTTTTTTGCATGATTATAAATGAAATGCTTATGCTATGCAGATGATAATTGTTTTTTGTCTTATCTTTATGTAATGAAAGGGAATGCAAGATGAATGGTTTTTTTTTCTTTTTTTTTGTCAAACTTTTGTTAGATGCAAATGCAATGGTGCGAAACAATGTGAATGCGAAATGATGTGGATGCGAAATGATGTGGATGCGAAATGATGTGTCATTTACATAAAAAGAGGGTAAGAAAATAAGGATATTATTTTCTACGATTTTTTGAAATAGTGTCTAAGAAAAAGGAATGCAACAAACAAAGGCGTGCCCCCGTGTCCTACAAAGGGTGGGAATCCTAGGGTCTAAAGTCGACGAAAGGGGTAATCCTCCCTTGTAGGTTCTAATCACTTCCTTACAATGGCAACCAAGAGCTAAAGTCTCTCTCATGATGGCACCCACAATCGTAGAAAGCTACCGAGTGTGAGGCATCATGACAAAGCGCACTCTTGGGCGGAACTTTCATGAGAGCCATACAGACAAAGGTCTACGAATGGCAGTCACTAATCGTTCCCACTCTCCTAGGTTTTTGTTCAGACCTTGGGTTTTAGGCCCCACTCAATGCTCACAAGTATAGGATGTGAATTGTGTGTCGAGGGCACAACACCTAGGAATAACTACCCTTCCCCACCTGCAAATGAAAATCCAGAGCAGTCCAGACAAATAGCATGTTGTTTATCCTAGGGTTCAATATCGATCCAATATAAACTAATCTAGGGTGCCAATAACAATGCACTACTTACCTCAAGAAAGGGAGCAAAGAAGAAGGGGACATGATAAGAAAAGGGAAGTATGCATGTGCTTACCATAGGAAAGGGAGCAGAGAAGAAGGGGACACGATAAGAAAGGGGAAGAAATGCATGAGGGAACTAAGCAAAGAAGTAACTATCTATTGCAAAAGCAAAAATAGAATAAGAATGCACATGGACGTAACATGCTTATGAAAAAGGAAGAAGAAGAGAGGCAAAACAAGATATTCAAATCAATCATATAAACCACACATTTAATTAATTAGGCTTGACCCACTTTTAATTTTTTTTTTTTAGTGTCCCCAGTGAAGTCGCCAGCTGTTGCGCCCGAAAAAGTCCCCGAGGGAGAACCTTCCTCGTTCACAACTTTTCCTAAGACAATGAAGCCGCCACCAATATTTATTAAGGAAAATATTAGGAAAACCTTTTTTGGAAAGCGATTGGTCTTGCGAAACTAGAGAATAGGGTTCGGGGGTCGGTTACGCGCGGGGAAGGTGTTAGCACCCCACACGTCCTCTCTACTGAGAGGGAACCTTTAATTAAATGTGTGGTTTTAGTGTGTTGACTTGAAAATACTTAATTTTGCCTCTCTACTTCTTATTGAAAAAACTCTTTATGAAAATCTTTATTTATTATGAAAAAAGGGGGGGAAAATGGGTTTTTAGAAAAAACGCTTGACGGGACAAGGCCCGCTCCTACGTATCTCCTGGTGCGATGGAGAACTCAAAGCTACGTAGTTCTTCTTTGTCTTTTTGAAAAGTTTTTGTTTTTTTATCTTTTTTAGTGAGTTTTTGAAATAGGAGGAGCATTAGCGAATGATTAAACTAGCAGAGGCTATGATGAATCACCACTAAACACTCAAAAGGAGAGTTGTACCACTAGTCAAACGAACAAAGGTTCTGATGGACTATCAATAACAACTCGTTTTTATTATCTTTTTTGAAAGTGATTTCGAAAGAGATTGATTTGCGCGATGATCAAACTAACAAAGGTTATGATGGATCATCATTTATTATTCTTTTGGGAAAAAGACATCGCCGCCAATGGCTAGACGAACAAAGGTTCTGATTAACCACTAGCGACGATGGGTTGAAAATGATTTTAGAAAGGAAGAGGTTTTTTGTTCTGAAAATGATCTTGGTTTGCAAAATTGATTCTTTTTTATTACGAAAATAACTCTTTTCTTTTTGTTATGCAAATGCTAAACTTTTTATGGTTGCGCTTGACGAGAATGTGACTCGCTCCTACGTATCCCAAATGGGAATCAAAGCGACGTAGTTCTAACGAGCCTTAAAAATGAAAATCTTTTTGAAACGTCTTTTGAAATTGAGGCTTTCATGACAATCAAACCAACAAAGGTTGCGATGGATTGCCACTAGTAACCGTTTTTGTGCCCGGCCGTTTAGAAATGAAAACAATGAATGTAAGAAAGAATTGGTGGATTCAAGCATAACGCAATCAGTGGAATCAAATCATTAAGCAACAATATTTGAATTCGCAAACAAAAATCAAGCCTAAACTACACATATTAGATCACAACACATAGATAGGCAAGGAAGGAGCTTGAATTGGGCATTAAGCAAAATACAAGAGTAGGCGAGATTGAACCTAAATGCACATCTAGTGGAAGATGCTAGGCGAGAACCATACTCAAATATTTCTACAAAACGCAAGGGAATCTAAATGCACATCTAGTGGAAGATGCAATGTAAGGAATGGACCTATCTAAGTATTGATGATATTCTATATGAGAGTAGACGATGACACTGTAAGCTTAAGCAAGAGAGTTGCCTCAATCATGATCATTGGCCAGCATAGGCAAGCAAATTATTTAGCGACCAACGTATCAAAGAATGTTGAATCACTTTGGTCAATCCTCACACTTAAGATTAAGTGCACAAGTGCACAAGTGTGAATCACATTGCCAATCATCATATAAACTAAAAGGGTTGAATCATCTGAGACCATCTTCACCACTCAGAACATGATGCACTAGGCATAAGTGGGAATCATGTGGTTCATCATCAACAATGACACTATAACTAAGTTAAATCACATAGGGCAATTTTGGCATGGATCACAATGATTAAATATTAACAAATATCACTACTACAATTTAGGCTTTTCGCATCAGTTAAAAATGACTTTTCGCATCGGTTCCGTGTCCGTTACAGATTCAGGTGATGTTAAAAGTACGCATCTTTTACATCAGGTACGGACCTGATGCGTTGTATTACCACCCGATGCCAAAAGTCCCTTTTAATTAGATTTTAGCACCTTTTTGGTATCGGATTTTCAGAACCACCTGATGCGAAAAGTACTTTTCGCATCAGGTCCTGATGGGAACCGATGTTAAAACTAACTTTTTTAAATAAAAAAAAATTCTTGGTCACCTTTTCTCTTATGGAGAAAATCTTCATATTGCAACATTCTCTGATCAATTATTATTTTTCCATGAGCAAAAACTATGTCTTAATATTATCCTAACCTAATTAGACGAACAAGAATAATGCATTCAAAGCCTAAATTATGACCAGGGAAACAACAATTCCAATTCTTTTCACTCACTACTAGTTATTGCAATTTGCAATACAATCAGTAACAAACCAGTAGAAAATAGACATTTCAACATCTTGAAAACGAAAACACATTCAAACATAAGGTGCTAGTTGCTTTACAATATGCTAAGAAGGACTATTCATTTTATAACCTACAGACCCATTGAGCCAAAATATCAGCACAAGAGATTATCTGAGGACATGCTTTCTCTAGTGCGGATTTAATCTCATCAATAGCTTCAAATCCTCTAGCTGAACTACGGTTAGGATTTGACCACTTTTCACTAATTATGGTTCCACTACTATCTAGAAACACTGATACATCACAACCCTGCATCATGATCACAATAAAAATTCATCAGTTAATATAATTATACACATTAGCAAGTAGTAACTTTCAGGTTTCAAGACAAATTCAATTTAGAGGAGCTTAGAAAGGTTCTAAGACAATAAATTGCCCTGTGCAGTACCATGTATAAGAATAAGAATAAGAAACAAGGGAAGGGTGCATGTAAACAAACATATTAGAAATATTGTATCTGAAATTTCGTTTCATCAAATTTAAAAGAAAGAGAAATATTTTTGTCTTTTAAAAAATATAATGGAAAGAAACGTAAGAAAAACAGATCGTGGAGTCAATAATGATACAGAACTCAACAAGAGGCCTCAACAAAAGCACAAAATCATATTACCGTTTAAGTTCGTTAACTTCAACATCCATATCTTCTTTTCTTTTATAATGTAGCATTAGAGAAAAGAGTTCTTACCATTCTGCCTTATCTTGTTCCATATGTAGTACCTCAGTAAAACCAGAAAGTGCACCTTCTGGATCAATTTCAACCAAACCTATAAACAAACAGAAAAAAATCTCCGATGAAGTCAATATAAAAGATAAACCAACGAGCCTTGAACCACAAATTATGAAAAACCAAATCTTACAAACTTGCAAAAGAAATTTTAAAATAGAGTTATTTAAGAGGTCGCATTTATGATATAAAAAACATATACAAATACAGTAACAACAAACCTCCAAAAAAGGCCAGAAATCCCAATCGTGTAACCCTAAAATCCACAAATCCCAATCGTGTAAACCTAAAATTAACAAATCCAGTAAAATAGCAAAGAACATAAGAATTGTGTAACTCAAAAGTTGTGAAAAATCAGAAAAGGGAACAAGAGTCTACCTAGTGATAGGCGTAAACACAAATCCACGACGTAAACAAGCTATTCACAGCGGCGGCGTGAATGCTCTTAGCGACGACGATGGCATAACTGCCTTCTTTAGGACAGCTAAGAGGGTTTCTCCATTCAGAAATGAATCGCAAGGACTCAAGCATGCTACACAATGCAACAATCAGAACTAAGCATCCCCTTGAATGAACGAAAACAGGCAGAATTGGTTAGCACACACATTTACAAGAAGATGAGTTATAATGAGTAAATATTCAACATGCTACCCATACGCTACCTTGCGATCAGGATCCGCATATAGGCAATCCATTGGGTAAAAAAAAAGTAAAAAAAAAAAGCACAAACATGTTGAGAATAGATAAATTCAGTAAACTATAGAGAAGACAGCACATAGAATGCAAAACGTGAGGGATAATGAGATAATGTTTCTTTTCCCACTGAACAAGAAAATAAAGTTAAGTATTGTTATGGGTCGCAAGAAGAAACTGTATGCTTTATTTATGCAGCTCATGCTATACCAGAAGGGTTCAATCATCCTTATGTTGACAAGAAGGATAGCGCCATCATCAATAATAATAATAATAATAATAATAATAATAATAATAATAATAATAATAATAATAATAATAATAATAATAATAATAATAATAATAATAATAATAATAATAATAATAATAATAACAATAACAAATACAAAGAACTCACGGAGTTAAAAGCTCTGTACGGAAAGGAGAACCATCAGTGATAAGAGTGTATGCCAAGGTTCCAAGCATGACAACATCCAAACTGCTGAAAAGGATTCGTAGAGGCGCAACCAAAGAATGCTTTCTTTTTGGTTCTGTGCCACTCCTGCGTAGAAAGACATCGCAGAATCAATTAAAACTGATGATGAAAATCAAGAGATTATCTATGACACAGCATGGATAAACAGCATTTTTATTGAAAATTTAGCGATGAGAAAATAAAAACATCAAGTAACATGTTGAATATACTTCAGAGTTCAGACTAACAACTAAAATTATTTCTCTCAAACATGACACTTCATCTAAAAACCTTCATAGAAAATTTGTGTCCATGGATTCCTACCTGTCAAGAATACGGGCTTTAATTGGAGCACCAACACCAATTGCAATTAGTTTGACACCAGCTGAATCAAACTTTGGTTTGAATTCTTTCAATGCTGAAGCCAATTCCCAGCTTAGAACAAAAGCAAACAATCCAAAGTAAGCAGAACTATCATTTAAACAAGTCTTGATTACCAAGTCCAAAGGTGAAGATCATTTACCAGCATGGGCATCGAAAAGTTTACAATGAACAATGTACAGTCAATGAAATCAACAAACAAAAAAAAGTAAAGAAGTCTGAAATCAACAAGCAGTAACGATAATGGATGTTTCTTTTTAGTTTTTATAATTTCACATCATTCCTTCCTACTTTCGATAATGGCTGAAAATGAAATCAAACAAAAAAATTACCTTTGCTGAAATCAACAATGAACAATCAATGAAATCAAACAAAAAAATTACCTGAAAATGAAAACCTTTGCTGTCAGAAACGAAAATGAAAACCTTCAGCCTTCAGGAAACGTCGTTTTGGGCACAAACGAAAAAATGAAAACGTGAAGAAACGGAAAAAATCAACTGAAATCGAAGAATAAGAAACGAAAATCGTTACCTGAAGAAGCGAAAATCGTAGGTAGTCTTCTAGTCGAAGAAGAAGAAGAACGAAATTGAAGAAACTGGGAAGGAGAAGACGGAACGTGCGCTGAAGAACGAAAATCGTGCGTGAAATTGTTGAAATTTGGGGGTATTACCATTAAGGCCAACACCAGGAACATCCGCCTCTACCCTCAGCTGTACGCGTACTAGATTTTGCAGAACCAACAAATAGTTCACAATCGACGGCGCAGCATTGGCTCCTAGCGACGGCGCAGCAACGGCAACGGCAACGGCCACGGCGCAGCAACAGCGATGGCGCAACAACAGCGACGGCGGTGGCTTGAGGTCTTCTCGCAGCGATGGGATGGGTTGGGGTTTTCGTTGAGAGTGAGAGTGAGATGGTTTTCGTTGAGAGTGACTGAGGGGGTTTTCGTTGAGAGTGAGAGCGAGAGGTCGTGAGATCTAATTAAAATTTGGGGTTTTCATATCGGTTGCAACGGGAGCTGATATAAATTAGGGGTTTTCCACATCAGTTGAAATGGGAACCGATATTAATATTCTAAATTAGTCTTTCAATATCGGTTAAACACTCAACCGATGTGAAAAATGTAATCATAATTTCAAAAATGCCACCGCCTTTTTTTCCACATTTGTTAGTTTTTGAACCGATATGAATTGCCGATGTAAAATCCATTTTTTCCACTAGTGTATAAAGACAGAAATACCTCTGATGAAGGCAGATACTACCACTTGAAGAACGCAACTCCAACTAACTCTTGCAGAAGATCAGCTCAGACGGACCAACGGAACGAATAGAGCGAAAAAATAAAGCGTAGAAGAGTTTTTCTAAAATGTGAGAGATTTCGAGAAAAATGGGTTTTTTCTCTGATCTCGTGAAAATCTGTGTGTTTCTCTGATCTCGTGAAAATCTGTGTTTTTTGAAATGAAGAATGAGCGTCCTATTTATAGGAAATCAGATTTGATCTATTTTAGGAAATAGGCTAATCGATTATGTTGAAAAACACTTGGTATGCATAATCGATTATGTGCTCTGGATCTCAGATTCAATAATCGATTATGTGCCTTGGGTTTCAGAGTCAATAATCGATTACGCTCTTGACTATTTTCAGGAGGATAATCGATTATAGCCTTGGTATAATCGATTAGGTGCTTCAAAAATATGTTGACACTTTCCAAAAATACTTCATAATCGATTATAGGCTTAGTTTAAAAGATGGCATAATCGATTAGTTGCTTCCTTAATAGGTGATAATCGATTATTGGCCTGTATGGAGAGGAGTGAATAATCGATTATGCTCCTGACTGAAAGGAGTGGAATAATCGATTATTTGCTTGAATGAAGGATATGATGTAATCGATTGAGTGCCTTCCTAAAAACATGGACAACTTCCTTATTTGTCAAGAATATATTATATGCATAAAAATATTTTCATAACACATGTGCTTGCCCTATTTTTGCATGCATGAGGTTTAAAAAATATTTTCATGCAAAATTATTTTTATAAGCCCTTTTGTGAGAAATGACCAAAATGCCCTTTTTGACCCTAAAAACCCTAATTTCCCAAAAAGTGCATTCTAACCCTAAAAATGATTTCAAAAACTTTGGAATGGTTTCTAGGACCCAAAATGCAATGCATAATTTATTTTTGTGTGGAAAATTTAGGGTTTGGACCTAAGCCGGACAAAATTGGGGTATGACAATTGGCAAAGCACTTCTCGGTACACTTTGCCCATTCCAAAAGCAAACCCAAGAATAAAAATGTTTTAGCATCTATCATCCAGAGGGGGAATGAGCCCCTAAGAGAATACATAGAGCGATTCAACAACGAAGCTCTGCAAGTTCGACAGCTAGACGACGTTTTTCGAATCTTCTTCATGGCTTAAGGTCTATTTCCTGGAAGCCCGTTCCGAAAGCATATTAACACCTGGGAACCTAACACCTTGCAGGAGTTCCTTGAGCTATCCCAGTGTTTCATCAATAAAGAGGAAAATTCCAAAATCGACAAAGCATCATCACATGCCGAACCATCAAAACACCGCGTCGAGGTCGATCCTCGAAAGAATTTATGGAGCATCGGCAAGAAGAATCGTCACCAGGTATATACTGAACTCAACGTATCCAACGCCCAATTATTGGGGGAATGTTGGAACGTCGAGTTCAAGGACGTCAAACCTCCCAGATCCCTACCTATCCGACCTGGACAAAAGGCTAATAAATACTGCCGATACCACAGAAGCAATGGCCATGACACAAACCATTGCAATGCTCTGAAAGATGACATTGAAGACTTAATAAAACGAGGAAAACTATCTACTTATGTCAAAAGGGAGGGAGGACAGTTTGACGATGTCAGAAAGGAAAGAAAATATGATCCTAGAACAAAGGGAAAGGAAGTGACCGAGCCAGACCACGATGAATCAAATATAAGAAGATCAAGAGGGCACTCGATCATAATGATGATAGCAGGAGGTTTCGATCATGAATGGTCCGGAAAATCAATGAAAAGAAAGTGGAAAGAATTGTTAAGTATAGCTTCGACGTCAGCGACCCCAACCAAAACAAATCGACCTCCACTATCTTTCAGCGATGACGATCTTATAGACGGGAAACCTAACAAACACGTACCTCTCTTAATCTCGGCAGTCATAGCCAATAAAGAGGTGCGTAGGATCTTGGTCGACCAAGGAAGCTCATCAGACATCCTTTTTGTCGATCTTCTAAACAAAATGGGGATCGACAAAGAGGAACTCACCCCTTACAGAGGAACGGCCTTGTCCGGTTTCAACGGATCTCGAACCAAACCCCTTGGGCATTTGGAGCTAATGGTTACTTACGGAATCGAACCAATGGTTCGAACCATCAAGACCAAGTTCCTCATCTTACCTTGTGAATCCATATACAACGGTATTATAGGAAGACCGACCTTAGGCAGGCTCGGGGTGGTGACATCCACCACACACTTAAAAATGAAATTTCATTCTCTCTGCAACAAGGTTATCACTTTGAACTCCGACTTAGAGTCTGCTTCCAGGTGTTTCTTCTTATGGACAAAGATCGAACGAAAGGCTTCAGAGCAAGAAGGGGTTCCCCCTTCAAAAGAACTGTCAACTCCAAAGCGAGCTAAAGTTAGATCGACTGAAGTCAATACCACTGACATAGAGACACGATATGATCCAAAAGACAACGAGAATAAGGATGTTGACGAGCTAACCAAAGAACTCAAACGAAAAATTAAAAGACCTGAGCCTGACGGAGAGTTCATCAAAATACAGCTCGGAGTAGACCCCTCCAGAACTATCAAAATAGGGATCGACCTACCAGAAGAGGTTAAGATCGATTTGACCAAATGTCTTAACGACTTTGAGGACATTTTCGCTTGGTCGGCAGAGGACATGCCTGGGATCCCACCAGAGGTCGCTTGCCACCGGCTCGCAATTAACCCAGAAGCCAAATGGATCGCCCAAAGAAAGCGGGCTCAAAGCAGGGAGAAAGCCATTGCTGCTGCCAAAGCAGTAGACGATCTCATCAAAGCAAACTTCATTTCCGAGGTTAAGTACACGACCTGGTTATCAAATCCAGTCTTGGTGAAGAAAAACAACGGAAAATGGCGTATGCGCGTTGATTACACCGATCTTAATAAAGCTTGCCCAAAGGATGCTTTTCCTGTCCCCAGCATTGATCGACTGGTCGACAACGCCTCCGATTTTCGGTTATTATCCTTTATGGACGCGTACTCCGGATACACCCAGATCGCCATGTTTCCCCCAGATCAAGGAAAAACTGCTTTCATGACCGATCGAGGTAACTTCGCGTACCGTGTCATGCCGTTTGGGTTGAAAAAAGCAGAAGCGACTTATCAAAGAATGATGAACAAAGTGTTCCAAAAGCAGATCGGCAAGAGCGTAGAAGTCTACCTCGACGATATGATCGCCAAAAGCAGGAATGACAACGAGCATATAAACGACCTAAGAACAATTTTCTATGAGGTTCGGAAAAATAGAATGAGATTGAACCCGGAGAAATGCACATTCGGAGTTCGAGCAGGGAAATTTTTGGGTTTTTACTTAACAGAAAGAGGAATCGAGGCAAACCCTGATAAGTGTCGATCCATAACAGAAATGCGAACTTCGACAACCAAGAAAGAGGTACAAAAACTCAATGGCATGATAGCCTCCCTATCTCGTTTCATATCTAATGCAGCATTCAAATCTCTTCCATTGTTCAAACTTCTCAAAAAAGAAGAAAAAAATTTCGAGTGGACGTTTGAACAAGATGAGGCCTTAAAACAACTAAAGAAGCTCTTTCCGAGCCTCCGATCTTAACTCGACCAAATGAGGGTGAAACCCTGTATCTATACCTGGCAGTCTCGGAAGAAGCTTTAGCTGTCGTTCTGGTGCGCGAGCTAGAAACCGGACAGAGCCCAGTCTACTTCGCAAGCAAACCTCTACACGGAGCTGAGAATTGTTATCAGAAGGTCGAGAAGATCGCCCTGGCTCTCATCGTCGCAGCTCGACGTTTCCGAGCCTATTTCGTCGCTCACCAGGTGGTCGTCCGGACTAACTACCCCATCAGACAAATACTCCATAGACCCGATCTTGCAGGGAGAATGATTAAATGGGCCGTAGAACTATCAGAGTTCGGAATTAAATATGAAGCTCGAACAGCACTAAAGGCACAAGTTTTGGCGGACTTCATGGCCGAAATGACCCCTGCTAACATCGAATCTGATGTATGGATCCTATATGTCGATGGATCCTCTAACCCAAAGGGAAGTGGTGCTGGAATCATGTTAGAAAGCCCAACATGGATCATCATCGAAGTTTCCCTAACTTTCAGCTTCCCAACATCGAACAATCAAGCAGAATACGAGGTTTGCATCGCCGGACTACGCTTGGCAATTGACCTCCGAGTTCCGCGGGTAAAATTACACAACGACTCTCTATTGGTGGTCTCCCAAATCGGAAACCAATACGAGACGAAAGAATCGATCTTGCAAAAATACCTACTTCGGGTGCGGGCACTATTAGCTAAATTTGAAGCAAGTGAGGTAATTCATGTGCCAAGAACGGAGAACCAACGAGCTGACATCCTCGCCAAGCTCGCAAGCCCTAAAACCCCAGGAAACCAGAGAACGACCATCCAAGAAACACTCCACAAACCCAGTGTGTCTCTCGAGCCTCTTTTCAACTCGACCATCTGCATGCTCGAAGAAACTAATTGCTGGATCACTCCAATCTTGGAATACATCGTTACAGGAGCTGAACCCCCAGACCCAAACGATGCTAAATACGTCAGGAGAAGGGCTTCGGCCTTTTCCGTCGACGATGGAACGCTATACAGAAGAAGCCTCTCTTCCCCGTTGATAAAATGCATCGAGGGAGAGGAAGCAGCCTATGTCTTGACAGAAATTCACGAGGGAATCTGCGGCCAGCACATGGGAGCTCGGTCTTTAGCTCGAAAAGCTCTTCAAGCTGGATATTACTGGCCGACCCTGGCAGGCGATGCTAGTGATCATATGAAGAGATGTAAAAAATGCCAAATCCACGCCAACGTCCACACAGCTCCCCCCACAGATCTCACAAGCTTATCCTCCACATGGCCCTTTGCATGGTGGGGAATAGACCTGCTTGGACCGTTCTCAAAAGCTCCGGGACGGGTCAAATTCTTGATCATCGCCGTCGACTACTTCAGCAAATGGATAGAAGCGGAACCTTTGGCTACCATCACTGCAAAAAACTGCATAAAATTCTTCAGGAAAAACATTATGAGCAGGTTCGGGATCCCCGAGGTGGTAGTAACTGATAACGGAACTCAATTCACAGATGCAGGATTTCGAAAGCTAATGTTCGAGCTAAAAATCAAACACCATTTTACTTCTGTACAACACCCTCAAACCAACGGGCAAGCAGAGGCGGCAAACAAAGTAATACTGAACAGACTAAACCAACTGGGTAGAAGAATTGCCTTATGTCCTCTGGGGATATAGGACCACCCCCCAAAGCTCCACTGGAGAAACGCCTTTTAGGCTCTCTTACGGCAGCGAGGCGGTCATTCCTGTCGAGATTGGCGAACTTAGCTGAAGAACGACAAATCCTAAAACTCAAAGAAATAACGGCCAAGCTTTAAGAGAAGAACTCGACCTCATCGATGAAATCCGAGGTCGAGCTTCACTTCGAGAAGCAATCATCAAACAAAGAGTAGCAACCAGGTACAACGCCAAAGTCGTTCACAGAGATTTCGATCCCGGTAATCTAGTACTCAGAAGTGCTGACGTCGGTCAGAAAAGCGCTTCCCTAGGAAAACACGCACCGAACTGGGAAGGCCCCTACCGAATTTTGTCTAAAATCGGTAAGGGAGCTTTTAAATTGGAGGCCCTCCAAGGAAAAAAGATTGAAAGAACTTGGAACGCAACGAAGTTGAAGAGTTACTATCTTTAGAAAAAGGAATCATGTACGTTTCACATAAAGGACACTGTAATGTACTCTGACCTTATGTAAACACAAAGCGATTTATTTATAATGGAGAAGGTAACCTTTCAAGTGTTTTCACGAAAAATTTCGTCGAGCTGGTCAAGGTTCTTACCAAGTTTCCACACATTCTTGATTTCATCAAATAGAATGTACGGACCAAATTTCCCTCTGCGGAAGCAACTGGGACCGATCTCCCCGAGCGACCACCCAAGGTCGCAAACTCTTTGAGAAACAGTTAAATCTGAGCCGAGTCTTAGTAAACTATCTCAAAGAGACCGGGTCTTCAAGGATCGAAACGTCCTAAGAACGACCATCGGCCACAGCTGCCGATACCCCTACAGGGCGAGTTAAATCTGGGCCGAGTCCTGGTAAACTGTCCTATAGGCTCGAACCCGGTAAATCGAGTTCCTCATTTGTCGACGTTCTTACACCATACATACATGCAGAATTAAAAAAACATTCATAAAACTCGTAACGAGTTCCAAAAATAATCTTTACGAAACAACGTACATGACATGCAGAATTAAAAAAGCATTCATAAAGCTTGTAACGATCGATTGCAATCAGGTTTTCAAAATTAAAAAACATCTCAGATTAAAATACATGTTGAAGTTCTGAATCTATGAAAAACCTAAACGGATAAGAGTATACACCCAGAACTTCTGCAAAATAAACTCGAAATCATCAAGCATCTGATGTCGGAAAAACCACGGTTTTCTCTTCCGTCTGAGCAACGATCTTAATAATCTGATTCCCATCAACCTCATGGTCGACATCAATCAGCGCCCGATCCAAGCAAAGAGAAGGATTAACCAGAGCAGCTTGCTGAAGGGCACACTCAAAACCTTCCTTGTATAGCTCGATTGCAGATTTGGCGGCCTCCCTGGCTTCCTTCGTGGCTTCATTTGCGATTCTTGCAGCCTCTTTAGCATTTTTCCTACTTTGCTGAAGAGCTGCTAAAAGTTCGGCGTTCCGAGCATCAGGATCCATACTGGTACCAGCCCTTGCCTCTGAGGCCCTTTTCAAATCGTCTTCCAAAACGACAATCCGATCCTCTAAACGCCTGATTTGTCCTTTAGCCTCGGCCATAGACCCCTCCAGTTTTTCCACCTGTACTTCATCACTCGAGCCTCTGCAACCTCGGCCCGACGTACCACTTCCTCGGCCCGACGTGCCGTTTCCCCCTGCTTTTCCTTCCAAGTTTGAAGCTCTTGCTTGACACGAGCCAGCTCTTTCGATTTCACCCCCGGCCTCACCTCACACCCTTTTTTCAGAAACCCTTGCATCAGCTTGGTGAGCAACAGGTGAAGGAGAATCTGGGACAAGATCGATCCTATCATGAGCCAGATCCTCCTGTGTGACAGTGTTAATCGGAGAAGCAGGAATAGAAGATTCGACTGCGATCTCATTTTGGGGAGACGTTGGAATAGGAACATCCCCCTCTTCAACATCGACCGGAATGTCGACAGTCTTCATTGCCAGTGCCTTCATCGCAGCGAGCCTCCTTGGCGCCATAGTATCTGAAAAGAATAAAGAAAACTGGGTTATGCAACTTACAAATCAAAATCAAATACACAAAAATTGACCCCAGAAAGGCGAACTACCTAAAACTTGTTGCACTCGTTTTCGTTTTCCGGCCTGAACTATCTTAGCCGCAGGGATACCTCGATACTTATGTTTTGAAAACGGAATGCTCTCAGAAATAAATATCAAGATTCTCTTGGTAAGAAGATCGTCGGCACTTAGTCGATCCTCGCCTACGGAAAAAGAATTGGTGGTCCGTTCAAAATGGCCCTGACTCCAACCAATAGGAAACTTGGTGGACACCAAGGTCCGACATCATCGCTAAGCTTCCCCACTTTCTCAATTGCTTCGTCGGTTACCGTCTCGACCCAATAGAACAACTCTTTCCAATTTCCCCTCAGTGAGTCTGCATAAGCTTTAAAAACCTTCGCCCCTCGCCTCGAGCGAAGACTGACGTGCTCGCGACCGGAGTTGTTTTCACTACTGTTCCGGTTAATCTCGAACAAGTGGAAGAAGAGCAAAGATGAGACCGGTCTCTCCAAATGAATGCACATTAACTCATATGCTCGAAGGAAAGCCCATGCATTTGGATGTAATTGGGAATGCGCTACATCTAACTTCGCCAAGACCGTCTGCTCAAAAGAGGTAAAAGGAGGCCGGATATTCATTTCATTAATCAACATATGGTACAGGGTAAACTTAAGCTCTCCGGGCCATAAAGCTACATGCTCTCCTTCCTTCATACCTTCGATCCTCCAAACTCGTTTCGAGTGCCCAGAAGCCTTCCTACCGATCGCCTCCAAATTAAAACCATACCGATACAAGGATTTGATCTCCAAAATACTACTAGAAACCCAATCATATTGAGAGACCTCTCGTACCGGTACGTCATACTCCCCACAACCAGTACTGGAATAACCATCAAAAGAAGCACCAGAAACTCGACTGGAAATTGGTTGGCTCGAAGGGCGGAGTTCAGTTTGCTTTCCAACGTCGCCTTGATCGGACCCATCATCAGGGTCAAAACTTGTCCCGAGGTCGATCTCGGAACCCTCTGATTCCTCGAGTAGGAGTAGGACTTCCTCATCAGACTCAGAGGTGACGGTCGTCACATCCACCAAACAATCCTCCTCCATATCTTCAGCAGCACCCTCGTTTAGTTCATTAGCATCATTTACAGGTGAAGAGCTTCCACCTTCAAAATTATCCTCCGCCTTATCACTCGCAGGGGAAGAAGCAGAATGCTCTTGCACATTAGGAGCAGTGACTTCAATAGGATCGGTACGAACTTCAGGGATTTCGCCACCAGAGGCCATAACCTTCGTAAACTCCTTACGATAATGCGTAACGTCTCTCCGAGTTTGTTTTGTCCTCGCCAGGACGAATCTGCAGAAATGGGGGACGAAATGTTAGGGTTAAGATCAAAACTGGGTTCGCGAGCATGTCGGAACCCGACCTGACGACCCCCATTCTGAGTTCATAAAGGACTGGGGGAGGTCCAGACACAACAAAAAGAATAGAAAAACAAACAACAAGAAACTAACCTCGAAACGGAGCTGCAAGTTTGATCGTATCAGGAAAGAATGCAGTTGCCGATCTACAAAAATCGACCTTAAAGTGCTTCAAAGCTCTCCGAATTTGTTTAGCTCGAAAAGGAAGCTCGGGAGCTCTCGAAGACCGACAATCAAATACAGATAAAGCCAAGCAACAAATGAAAGGGTGCGACCCTTTATTTATAGTGAGGCAAAATTGATGGGCTTGGGCCGGGAAGTCGAAACGTCACGCCCAATCAGGGTCCAGTGGTTCGCACGCTAGAAGACAAAACGTCACCATCTTGTGCCGCCAATTAACGCACGCCATGTCAAACATCAATAACTAGCACTGATTCCAAAGCAGCACTGATTCCAAAGCGTTGTCTTCCCTACCAAGAAGCTCGGCAACTTGCGTTGCCTTCCCCGCCCAGAAGCTCGGCAATTTTTGATCATCAAACCAAGGTTTTCAATATCGACATCAGCTCAGGGCTAAGGGAACTTCCACTCAGAAGGTCTAAACAGCACAAGGTCGCACCATCTCATCAAGGCAAGATCGCTCATCAAGAGACCAGACTTGGGGGGCCACTGTTATGGTAATAGTAATATCTGCTAGTTACACCCCCTCTTCGCAAAGCCCAGTCAATTTAAGGCCCATTACATGAAATCAGGGTCCAAATCATCAAGGGTCAAGATCACACGACGAGATCGAACGGCCCAAAGCCATCAAGACAAGCACCACTAAAACTCTATAAATACAGCATTCAATGCTCATTAATGGTAAACAAGCTTTACAACTTAAACTTATTTACTCAAATACTGACTTGAGCGTCGGAGTGTTATTGTAGGTACAACCTCGCCACCTCAATATCGACCACCTCAAGCTCGAACAAGACCATTCTCTCCAAGATAGACCACCTCAAGCTCGAACAAGTCTGATCTCCTCAAGATCGACTATCTCAAGACCAAAGGACATAAACAGAATCAAGGATAAAACATCTACTAACTGCGTAATACCAATCACTAAGATCGAAAGCACAATACTGAACGGTTACTGATAAGAGTTTCAATACATGTTGGAATACAATCATGAATAACAGAGCTAGCATAAAATCGTGATGCCCTCCTAGCATAGCTAACCTTAAAGCTTTGAAAATGAGTAAGCAAATGTCGACTATAAGAAATAAGCGTTCCAAACTCCGAATTATTGTTAGGATTTCCTTGCACTCCATTAACCACTGGTAGATAATCCAGCTCAATAGAGATTGAAAATAGTCCCAAATCCTTCACCGAGAGTAAAGCCTACCATAGTCCTATAGCCTCTGCTTCTTGTGGTGTCGGGATGTCGTTAAACCACATAGTCTTCCCCCGATAAAAGGCACCTATATCAGCCCAAATAATTTATATGATTATAGTTTTTTTTTATAAAAAAAAGTCATATATAGTTGAAAATAATTTATATGATTATAATCTATATCAAATATTTTTATAAAAAAAGTCATGATATTTTAACTGTTCAAATTTATTTGATATTAGATCAACCAAAAAAATCTATATCAAATAAATTTGAAACAGTTAAAATATCATGATTAATCACGTTTAAAATTTTAGTTAATAACATCTAGTGGATGTTTAATAAATTGTGACTTTTTTTGACAAAAAAATACGAAGTGACTTGGTAAATTAATTAACCACATTGTACCAAAATAAATAATTAACTAACCACATATTTAACGATGTAAACTATTTAAATTGTTTTCAATTTGTTTGTAAAATAAACATTTTCAATTTTTGTTGTGAAATTTATGTGTAAACACATAACTTCTGACTAATCATTTCTCTTATATAGTATATCAATCCCTATCCCATCTTTATCTTGGAACGGCTCCTTCACCAAAAAAGAAATATCTTGGAACGGCTCCTTCCTATAAACGGCCTTTCAAGCAGTCGCGGAACGAGGACCCAGGGTCAAGGGTGTCAAATTTTTTAATGTCGGTGTCAAATGGGTGTAAAACTTGGTCTATTAGTACAGTTTAAAATTTTCAGGGGGGTCAAAATTAAAATTTCAGGAGATTTAGGCTATTTATATAGGGTGTTTAGTGAAAACAAAATTTCCAGGGGGTTCAAGTTAAAAAAAATGTGCAAAAACTGAAGAGAAACTATGTGAAACTATGTGTATCTATACCATTAACCTACTACCAAAATACCAATTTTACAATTTTTCCAACTAAATAATTTTAGGATATTTATGTAATTTCATTTTTTCATTCTCTCACATACTTTTTCAAACTTTTTCACCCTCTCTCACACACTTTTTCCAAACTTTTTTACTTTTTCACTCTCTCTCTCATATATTTTTTCAAACTTTTTCACTCTTTCTCAGACATTTTTTCACTCTCTCATCCTCTTTCTTCCTTTAACTCTATCTCATTTTTCTATTTTTCACGATATATCTATTTTAATTTCATCTACATGCCTCCTTCATTTTTAATATTCCATTTTTATCTATCAATAAGTTTTATTTAGTCTCTACGGGAAATATTACAATTTGGAAAATTTGAAACTATAATACAATTTTTTTTCTATTCTCTACGCAAAATATTACATATTGCTGGTAAATGTTCACGGGGTAATGTTCGGACTAACTCAATTACAATTTGAAACTTTTTGTTTACCTATTTTATATTAATCTTAATTTTCACGGGGTAATATTCGGACTAATTATATTATGTCTAAGTATATTAATAAAAATAACACGGCAACACCCGTGCGTATGCACGGATATATCGATAGTTGTTTCCTATAATCAATCTCTCTATCCAAATTTTGACCAACTTTTGACCGATTTTCTCTATACAATACAATTAGAAAAGCGTGGAATCAATGTTTTTACTGTGTAAATAAAATTTGTCTACAAAACCTATATAAAACCAAAGAACCCTTTCCTATGGTCCATTGATTTTCTCCTTATTCTCTGACGTGGGCTCTCTTCTTCGTTGCCTCCTTCTTCATCTTCCCTTCCAGGTGCGTTTCCATATTACCCAAAGATTTAATCTTTTTCATTGATTAAAGGGAGATCGAAGCGGATACCCTAATATGAACAACGTCGTTTATCTTTATTCTTTCTTTGTTTCTTTCTGTTATATTTGTGTGAAAGATGCAAGTTTGATTTCACGTTTGCAGGTTATTATAATCTGAAAAGGGGGGAGGGAGAGGATGGTGATTGTGGCAATGGAGGAGCCTAGCCAACTGAAGCGTGCTATAATTGATTCCTCAGCTGGGGCAATTTCTGGTGGAATATCTCGAACTGTTACATCACCCCTTGATGTTATTAAGATTAGATTCCAGGTTCAACTTGAACCTACGTCTTCATGGGATTTACTACGCAAGGGTTTGCTCACAACCGCACCATCAAAATATACTGGAATGCTTCAAGCCAGCAAAGACATTATCAGAGAAGAAGGCTTACAGGTACTTCAAACAAACAACCCTAGGTTTTATTTTCTAACTTCAGGTTTATTTTTTCTCAAAACAGAAAGAAACTATCTATCAAGATTCACATATTTACAGGGATTTTGGCGGGGAAATGTACCTGCTTTGCTCATGGTTATGCCTTATACAGCCATTCAATTTACTGTTTTACATAAGTTGAAGACTTTTGCCTCTGGTTCTTCCAAGACAGGTATTCTACTTTGTTATTCAGTGGCGTTTTTTCTCGTCCATCAATTATCAATTATAACTTTTAAAACTTAGGTCCATAAGCTCTTCACGTTTATTCCCATGCTAAGGCCCATTTGGATCGGCTTATTTCAGCTTATCTACTGACATAAGCACTTGTGAGCACTTGTGAGACTGTTTGGAGAGCTTATCGAAACAGCTTATGACATGTTCATAAGCTGTTTTTGCTAATTTCCATAAGCTCCCTAGGATAGAGCTTATGAAAACAGCTTATAGCTTATAGAAAAATAATTTAACGTTATTTTATCCTTTATTATAGAAACAACTTATGCATAAGTTCTATATGATAGATGCTTATGTCATAAGCACTTAATTAAGTTGTATATCCAAATGGAACCTAATTTATTTTGCATAAGGATATTTTGGGGATTGGGAGGAGGATGCTGTCCTGAAGTTAATGGCTCACTATGTTTACAAGCTGAAATCTATGCCCATATATGCACAACAGACACTTTAGAAATAGAATTACATGGAAATGAACTATATCTTCTGCTATTATAGATTTATGTTGGTTGGTTCATGGGTTGCTTTTTGTCTCTGCAGAGAATCACGTTGGTTTAAGCCCTTATCTATCTTATGTCAGCGGGGCATTAGCTGGGTGTGCAGCTACTGTTGGTTCATATCCCTTTGATCTTCTCCGAACCATATTAGCTTCTCAAGGCGAGCCAAAGGTATCAACTTGTTCTGTCTTTGAGCAGTTTCAAAGTAAACTCATACTCATGTGATGTTTGTTAGTGTTTCTGAACATATTAATGGCCTGCTTTATGATGCGCCTACATTTCAACCGTTGTGCTTGAAAGTTTTCTGTCAACATTATTCTTTTTCCTCCTTCCCTTAGCCTGTTGCTAAGGTTGGGGGTGCTCTCCTTTGGTTCCTTGTCTTATTAGTGGTATAGTCAGACCAGATCATGTCATGTGAGTTGTATTGGCCTAATTGCTATGCTATCACTAATCTCCTAAGGTGCAATAGAACTCAAAATAGGTGATGTTTGATGACGGAAATAGAACAATTTATATATTTTTCTGATGAAGAAGCATACCTTGTTTTAACAGTGCTTCCTGGGATTTTATTAGACTTATTAAACCTTGGTCCCTTGGTACTGGCAAGCCTATGTTGGTTTGCTTCTTTAAAGATTGCTACTGCTAAGAAGAAGCATCATGTCTGTCCTTTAGGTTCCATAGCCAATTACAAGGCAGCTGTTATGTTATTAGTGAACTGAACTTGTGAATTCCACTGGTACATCTGCTATTTTTATTCTTCTATTTTGCTTTGTGTGGAAATACCGATCTCCAATGTTGTTGTGGTCCTTTTCAAACTAATTTTTTCGTAATAAGGCTTTGCAAATATTTTTCCATCATTTAGGTATATCCAAACATGAGGTCAGCATTCGTTGATATCATCCAGACTCGTGGATTTCGAGGCATGTATGCTGGATTATCGCCAACTCTAGTTGAGATTATACCTTACGCAGGACTACAATTTGGAACCTATGATACATTTAAGCGTTGGGCCTCGGTAAACTTTCAGCCTTGTATTTAAAATTTCATTTTTATTAGTTGACATAATTATTCCCTGTATGCAATGTATGCTGTTCTTTTTTCATTGTGCAATTCTATCTAGTTGTGATTTAAGACTGTCTTAGGTTTTGCTTGACTGGTTTTCCAAGTTTCCTTTGCTTTGCATTAACAATGTAGACACAGCAGTTTTTGTTAATTTTTTTTGAATTCAAGTTATTCGGGTTCATGCCTCATACCTATTGTTAGGTTTGCTTTTTTATCAACAGTTTCAATTAAATTTGTATTGAACTAGTAGATGCAGAGAAAAGGAACCATGGAATTTTGTCACCATAAATCTATTTCTGCCTATAAGTTGTAACCTTATGTAAAAGATTGAATTAGATTACACCATTCAAACATGTTTTGTTTCAATGCACAATTCTTTGAGACCTTTTTAATTATTATGCATTTTGTGTGTGAAATTGTAGGCTTGGAACCAAGCTAGATATTCGAACACCACTGCAGAATATAGTCTCTCTAGCTTTCAGCTTCTCCTTTGTGGGTTGGCAGCTGGAACATGTGCCAAACTTGTCTGTCATCCTCTTGATGTTGTCAAGAAAAGATTTCAGGTAAACACCTTCCCATTTTTAAGTATTAGTACAAGGATTATTTGATTAACTTTATCATATAGTTCTAGCCTTCTAGGCATTAAAGAAAGTTACTCTATCAATGTCAATGTAAAAATGGAATTTCATTCTTTGTTTAATATATAGATTGAAGGGCTTCAAAGGCATCCCAAATATGGAGCTAGAGTTGAGCATAGAGCATACAATAATATGTTTGATGCAGTGCAAAGGATATTACAGTTGGAGGGTTGTGCCGGTCTATACAAAGGGATTATCCCATCAACTATTAAAGCTGCACCTGCTGGTGCTGTCACCTTTGTTGCATATGAATGGGTATCTGGTTGGCTAGAGTCCACGTTGAGTTAAAAATTTTCCACAATTTTGTGATTTTTTTTCCATCATATTGTTTTTAAAAATGTAAATTGGTTCCCTCATAGGATAGATTGGGAGAAAGTGAGGAACGTCCTAATTATTTTAGTTATAGTGGTACTAGTAGTTGATAAGATTGTACTTCCTTAAGATGAAAGGTCAAGAGGAAGGCTGAGACATAAAATTAACACGTTACACTTCTTTCATTTCTGGAAATTGATGGGTATATTGCTCGTTCTGGTGGTGGTTCTTGATATTTACTTGTGATCTTGAATTCTGAAAGTAAATTTCTATAATGCTGTAAAGCCGGTGTCTATTTACACGAAGAAACAAAGGTACCGTTTGAATAAAGCTTATTTTGAGCGTATGAAAAACTCAAATAACTAAGTTTTTTATGTATTATTTATAAGCTTGTCAAAGTAGTTTATGGATAAACAACTTATGGAGATATAACTTTTGTTAGTGAGAACTTATGAATTAACATAAAAACTTTAATATCCATAAGTTGTTTTTCATAAGCTCAAAAATAAGCTAATTCAACCGGGCCCAAAGTGTGTATGATTTGAACCTTAAGGGGTTGGCTTGGTGAAACATGACAAGATTTGTATTTGAGAGTTCCCAATTTTAAATCTCTACTGGTGAATAAATGTAAATTCTTTCAAAAGTGTTCAAAGAGTTTAAGGGCTTTCCCTGCTTCAGACTGGAGCGTCCTTCCCTCACGCGCCTGCCATGTTACCACCTTATTGTCAAGAATTGGATAGCAATTTAATGATGAGAATAAAATTGCGTATTTGATAGAATTAGGGGACCAAAATTGCAAGAAAGTGGGACTAAAATTGCGGATTTTATAAAATTTGGGACACAAATTGCGAGAAATAAATGGAAAGACTAAAATTGCCGATTTGATAAAATAAAGGAACCAAAACTGCTATTAAGCCAAAAAAAAATACTTCTAAAATAAGTATCACGTAAGATTTTCAATGTAATATTACGTTTTCATTTTCATTTTTATCCTCAAATTAATAATGTATACATCACTTACAAGTTATTGTACTTTGGATGTGTATTTGTGCTTTCAATACGTTCGACAATTCAATTGCCAAATGTGTAATTTAGTTTTTTAAAAAAATTGAGTTCTAGCAATTGAGTTGCTGAATGTGTACTTGTACTTTCAGTATGTATAAAAACTCATTTCCTTGAAGCTATTTCTTCCAGCACCCCACTTCCTGGAAGAAATTCCCTAGTTAGCTTGCTGACTCTCGTAGGTATTTGGTTGGGACGGAAAGGTGAAAAGTGAAGATCCTCTTATGATTTAGTTGCATATGAGTTGCTTTTTGCACCATATTTTTTTCAATTCGCCTCTCCACTTCATTTTTTAACATACTTTCCTCTTCACCCATATACTCCCGTTCAGTGGCGGATCCAGAAAATTTCATTCATGGGAGCAAGAAAATAAACTATATAAATTGCATAGAATAAAAATAAGATAAGTTTTTACAAAATATATAATCACATATGTGACCAAAAAACACCAAAAAAGATATCTAAAACTTCCACAAATTACAGTTGTCCTCTACACGTTTTCATATTCTAAAAATGTTGGATGATAATTTCATTGTCAATACTATCAAAAAAATCTGCCTCAATATATGTTACAAGACAATCATTCAACAATTCATCTCTCATACAATTGCGCAGTTCATTCTTCACATAATTCATTCAACAATTCATCTCTCTTTTTAAAATATTTTTCCATCTCTAGCACACAAGAAAACCCAAATTTTAAAAGAGACGTAAAAATAGAAGTACAATACAAGCTAAAATTGGAATAAAACAGTAGAATACATATTACATCAGAATACATATTACAAAAGAATAATGTTGGTACTGGGTTCAGCGGTTGGGGCTGAACCTCCCTTAACCAAGGGTCGGGGGTTTGATAACTCATATTTATATGAGTTATTTATACTTATTCAAAGTTAAATCATGCAAGTTCTCTGGCAATAGTAGGTTGTTTCTATTAAGTTTCTGTTAGTTTATTGCTTTTTAGTTAGAAAGGGGCTAAATTACAAATTCTATGCATTTTGGCACCAATTGGCGCCTTTGTGAGCGTTTTGATGCTTCTTGTGTTTGTGCAGTAATCTGAACGTGGCAACGTCTCTCATCACGTCTGAAGAAGGGCAGCAGAGCAAGAAAGTAATATCTCATTTTGGCGCGCATGTAATGATGGTCAAAGATCTGGAAATGAAGAAGATCTTCTCTCTCCTCAGCGCTGACGCGGCTGACGCACTGTAGCAGTGCGGTGTCACTTCAGGGCAGAGTCAACTCGCAAGCAAGCTTGGAAGGTGGGGAATGACATCAGCAAGCATGTGACCCTCTTTTGACCATGGCTATTCTCTCTCTACAAAAAGGCAAGGGTGCACCATGCGGATTACACACGACTCCATTCATCATCCACCTTCCTCCATTTTTCAGAGATAGTTTTTCTAAAAGAAGTTCTGGACACAGACTTCTTCATTTTAAATTTTCTCAAGCCCCAATTTCCATCTTCATTCGCAACCATTACTGTAAAGCTCAGACGTTGTAACGTCTTTACAGCGTGCATGAAGGAAGGCCACTTAGGTGTATCTTTTGCGTTTAGTCTCCTTTTCTCTATGTACGGTATTTGGATTTTAACTCCTCTTATTTCTGTAAGGATGCTCAGCATGAGCTAAACATTGGTAGTTGGGTTGTTGTTTTGCATGTAATGAACCTCTAGTTTGATGTTATGAAGTATTGATGTTTATGCGTTTTAAATCTTTGCATGTTAATATTTCCAAACTTATTTTGAACTGGCCACTTAAAATAAGTAGATTCATAGGTACAGACATGGTCTATGAAAAGAACTCAAAGATTTATATGAATGAAAAGGTGCACTAAAGACATTTAGGCATTTTTATCTAAGTCTAGACATAGAATGGATAATAGTTCATAGGACATTGCTGTGGGTACTTAAAATACAGGAGTAGGCCTACTTAGAACCTAGACATAGAAATTCTAGTACTTGAAGCTCTGACGTTTTGTGACTGAAAAGCACAGCTCTTTTGCAACAGCGTTCAAACGTTATAACGTCTATACAACATAGCATTTGCACGTGTTAACGTGTAAACGTTATAACGTCTGACTAGAGGAGATTTACTTGCATGCAGCAATCCAACTCATACTCTTCCATATTCACAACCACTTCTTGTTTACTTGCTTGATTTATGTTACTAGTCTTAATACCAACTTTTAGTGCCGATTTATTACTTGTTTCACTTGTGTTTTAAAGACTTGAGCTTTGGAAGTAAAACAATCCTCGTGGGAACGATCTCTTACTTTTTATCCACTTTATTGCTTGTACGACGTGTATACTTGCACTGATATTGCGATTATAACACACACGAGCGCAAACAAGTTTTTGGCGCCGTTGCCGGGGATTGTATTTAACTTTTATTGCTCAACAAGAATTAAAACACTAGGTGAAAGAATTCTGCTGTGTTGTTTGTTGTTTTTGTGAGTGAACAGGTAAACGTTACAGCGTATGCTTAGTTCCAGTTCAAGCTCTAGTTCAACAGAACCAGGGAGTGGATCTGAGCCTGAATTCTATCCAGAACCTGAAAGAACCTTCAGGCGACTAAGGAGACAACAAAGGTTAAGAAGGCAGCAACAACACCAGCAATTTCAGCCACCCACCATGTCTGAACATGGTACTGGTGGTAGAAGCTCTAGAGGTGGACGCACTCCAAGAGGAGGAAGGCACTCTGATGCTGGAGGACGTGGTCGTGGACCACAAACTCATACAGAAACCTATGTTGATGATGAACACTGGCAGAGACAGCAACTCATCAATGCAGGGCCACAAGACATGGTCAATGACAGAGACAGGCCTATGCGTGATTATGCCGTGCTCAACCCTGCCCATTTACAAACAGGCATTGCAAGACCACCTATTCATACTGGTCACTTTGAATTCAAGCCAATGATGTTCCAAATGCTGCAGACTGCAGGGCAATTTGGGGGTTTTCCTCAAGAAGATCCTTATGCACATCTAAGGCAATTTTTGGATGTGTGTAGCAACTTTGTCATCCCTGGAGTCTCAGAAGATGCCTTCCGATTGAAGCTATTTCCATATTCTCTTAAGGATAAGGCCAAGAATTGGTTGAACTCTTTAGAGCCAAATTCAATTCACACTTGGGATGAGCTAGCTGAGAAATTTCTTGGAAAATACTTCCCTCCCAACAAAAATGCCAAGTTAAGAAATGACATCACTTCCTTCAAACAAAGAGAAGGGGAATCATTATTTGAGGCTTGGGAAAGATGGAAGGAATTACTAAGAATGTGCCCACACCATGGTATACCCGTGGTTATTCAAATGGAGACTTTTTATAATGGTTTAGATCAACCCACCAGACTTATACTGGATGCTTCATCAGGCGGTGTCATATTGAACATGTCTTTCTCTGAGGCATGCAGACTTATTGAAGACATAGCTACTCACAATGCCCATTGGCCTTCTGATAGATTCACTCCCGAAAAGAAGGCTGGTGTCCATGAGATAAGTGAAGTAACTGCCCTTTCTGCTCAGGTTGCTTCTTTGACCAACATGATTAAAAACTTGAGTACCCCAAACGTGGCAACGTCTGAAACACAGACTGCTGCAGCTGTTGAACCAACACCATCTGGGGGAGTAGTGTGTGTCTACTGTGAAGGAGGGCATGTCTACGAAGAGTGTCCCCATAACCCTCAGTCTGTAAACTTTGTATCACATAACAAGGGTAACAGTCCCTTCTCCAACTTTTACAATTCAAATTGGAGAAATCACCCAAATTTTAGTTGGAAGAACAACAATTCCTTGAATGCTAGCGATGCTGCTCCTGCAATACCCCCAGGATTTCCCCCTCAACAACAAAAGCAGTATACGCAGAATAACAACAACGGCAATTTGGAAGCCTTGATGAAAACTTTCATAAGTGATTGTAGGGCAACCTTACAGACCCATGAGTCTTCAATCAAAACTTTGGAGAACCAAATTGGACAGATAGCCTCAGCTCTTACTCAAAGACAGAATGGATCTCTTCCATCCACAACTGAAACACCATCTTCATCAAAATCAAATGGTAAAGATGTAGTAAATGCACAGGTAAATGCTATCTCATTAAGAAGTGGCACTGAGTATCCAGAACCATCTATGCCTAAGGAATCTGAGGTGCCAGACAAGGAAAAGGAGAAAAACAAAGGTGGAGAAAAAGAGAAGAATATTCCAGATATTGTGATGTCTAAGCCAGACGTTACAACGTCTAGTTCTGAACCAGGAATCAAGACTGTTCCTAAGCTTGTACCTGAATATCCTCCGCCACCCTACCCTCAAAGACTAAAGAAAGCTCATGAAGACAAGCAATTCAGCAAGTTCATGGAGATGCTAAAACAGCTACACATAAACCTTCCCTTGGTTGAAGCTCTACAACAGATGCCAAACTATGCCAAGTTCCTAAAGGATATCATCACCAAAAGAAGAAGGCTAGGGGAGTTTGAAACTATTGCTTTAACTGAAGAATGTAGCTTAATCATGCAGAATAAACTCCCTAGAAAACTGAAAGATCCTGGCAGTTTTACTATACCATGCTCCATTGGAGATTTTTACCTTGGCAAAGCTTTATGCGACTTGGGGGCAAGTATTAACTTGATGCCCAAGTCCATTTATGAAAAACTTGGTATAGGAACTGCCAGACCTACTTCTTTAAGTCTTACATTAGCTGATAAAAGTAGAGTTTATCCTGAGGGCATATTAGAAGATGTTTTGATTAAAGTTGACAAATTTGTTTTTCCAGTGGACTTTGTTATTTTAGATTTTGATGCAGATAAGGAAGTTCCTATCATCTTGGGGCGACCATTTCTAGCCACTGGAAGGACACTCATTGATGTGCAGAAAGGAGAATTAATCATGAGGGTCAATGACCAAGAAGTCAAGTTTAACGTCCTCAACGCACTCAAGTATCCAGAACCTAACACAGAGGAATGTTCCTTTGTGGTTGCCCTTGACCATGTGGTTCAAAAACAATTCAATAAAGATAATGACCACTTGGAAAAGATTCTGGGCAAAGATGAGATTCAAGAGTTGTTATCAGAAGAAGCTGATCCGTTAAACGTTACAACCACAGACGTTGTCACGTCTGACTCCCATGTACCCAGGGCGTGGACAAAGAAGTATGAATCTTTGGGGCAAGAAGACTCCAATCTCAAGAAGATAGTACCCTCCATTGAAGAACCACCCACTCTGGAACTGAAGGTGCTACCTGACCACCTGAAGTATGCCTTTTTGGGGGAAAATGATTCTTTACATGTGATCATTTCTTCTAATCTCTCACAAGAGCAGGAAAGTGATCTCATTAGTACCTTGAAAAGACACAAGAAAGCCATTGGTTGGCAAATGGCAGATATCAAGGGTATCAGTCCCACAATCTGTATGCACAGAATTGTCTTAGAAGAGAATGCAAAGAACAACATTGAAGGACAAAGGCGATTGAACCCGATAATGAAAGAGGTGGTCAAGAAGGAAATCATCAAATGGTTGGACGCAGGAATCATCTACCCAATCAGTGACAGCTCATGGGTGAGCCCAGTTCAATGTGTACCAAAGAAGGGTGGAGTTACTGTGGTGACCAATGACAAAAATGAGTTGATTCCAACAAGAACAGTGACTGGATGGAGGATATGTATGGACTACAGGAAGCTGAACAAAGCAACCAAGAAGGACCATTTTCCTCTGCCATTTATTGACCAGATGTTGGATAGACTTGCAGGCAAAGAATTCTATTGTTTCCTTGATGGTTACTCAGGATATAACCAGATAGCTATTGTGCCTGAGGACCAAGAGAAGACCACATTCACTTGTCCCTATGGTACCTTTGCCTTCAGAAGGATGCCATTCGGGTTGTGTAATGCACCTGCAACATTCCAGAGGTGTATGATGGCTTTATTCTCAGATTTTATTGAAAAATCCATGGAAGTTTTCATGGATGACTTTTCAGTCTATGGAGACTCATACAAGGCATGCTTGGATAACTTAGAAGGAGTTTTAATAAGATGTGAAGAAACCAACTTAGTACTCAACTGGGAGAAATGCCACTTTATGGTTCAAGAGGGAATTGTTTTGGGGGCATAAAATTTCAAAGAAAGGGTTGGAGGTGGATAAAGCAAAAATTGATGTTATTGACAAATTACCTCCACCTACCACTGTCAAAGGTATTAGAAGTTTCTTAGGGCATGCTGGTTTTTACAGAAGGTTTATCAAGGATTTCTCAAAAATTTCCAAACCTTTGTGTCTGCTGCTGCAACGTGATAACGTCTTCAACTTTGATGAGCATTGTCATGAAGCCTTCCAGAAATTGAAGACTGCCCTTGTAACAGCTCCTGTGATAGTCACTCCTGACTGGTCCAAACCATTTGAATTAATGTGTGATGCGAGTGACTACGCTGTAGGGGCTGTATTGGGTCAAAGGTATGGCAAAATTTTTCACTCTATCTATTATGCTAGTAAAACCTTAGATGATGCCCAATTAAATTATACTGTAACTGAGAAAGAGTTACTGGCTGTTGTATTTGCTTTTGACAAATTTCGATCATACTTGGTGGGTGCAAAAATTATTGTTTTTACTGATCACTCAGCCATCAAGTATTTGATTTCTAAAAAAGATGCAAAGCCACGACTCATCAGATGGGTTCTCCTCCTCCAAGAATTTGACTTGGAAATTCATGATAAAAAGGGGGTGGAGAACCAAGTTGCTGATCATCTTTCTAGGCTTGAGAATGTTGATGCAGGTACAGGCGCAGAAGAGATAAAAGAAAATTTCCCTGATGAAAAACTGCTGACAGTAGCCACAGTAATTGAAGACGTTACCACGTCTATGGCAATTTCTTCCAACGTTATAACGTCTGATGCTACTGCACCCTGGTATGCTGATATAGTTAACTTCTTAGTCAGCAAGATTGTGCCTGTAGATTTCAACCATCAGCAAAGAAAAAAGTTCTTCCACACAGTGAAGCACTATTTTTGGGATGAGCCCTATCTGTATAAGATGTGTCAAGATCAGTTGCTTAGGAGATGTCTTGCTGAAAAAGAACAACTTCATGTGTTACAACAATGTCATGCATCACCTTATGGAGGACATTTTGGAGGAACCAGAACTGCAGCAAAGGTGCTACAGTCAGGATACTATTGGCCAACACTCTTCAAAGATGCTCATGAATTAGTAAAAAGATGTGATAAATGCCAAAGAACTGGAAACATCTCCAACAAGCAAGAAATGCCATTGACAAATATCCTTGAAGTGGAGCTGTTTGATGTTTGGGGAATGGACTTCATGGGGCCATTTCCTATGTCTCATGGAAACTTATACATTTTGGTAGCTGTGGATTATGTGTCAAAATGGGTGGAAGCCATTGCATTGCCCAATAATGAAGCCAAATCAGTCAGCAAATTCCTTAAGCAAAACATCTTCACAAGATTTGGTACTCCAAGAGCTATAATCAGTGATGAAGGCTCTCACTTCTGTAACAAGCTGATTGAGGACCTATTGGCTAAGTACGGAGTGAAGCACAAGATTGCTACAGCTTATCACCCACAGACAAGTGGTCAAGCAGAAATTTCCAACAGAGAAATTAAAAGAATACTTGAGAAGATGGTTGGTCCAAACAGGAAAGATTGGTCCCTGCACCTTGATGATGCATTGTGGGCGTACAGGACAGCATTTAAGACACCACTGGGAATGTCACCATACAAGCTAGTGTTCGGAAAAGCTTGTCACCTGCCCATTGAACTCCAACACAAAGCTCACTGGGCACTGAAGCAACTGAACTTAGATCATTCAAAGGCTGGAGAAGCAAGGCTCCTTCAACTAAATGAGCTAGATGAATTCAGGCACACTGCCTATGAGAATTCAGCAATGTATAAGGAGAAAACCAAGAAGTGGCACGATCAGAAAATTCAAAGAAGGGAGCTAGTAGAAGGACAATCAGTTTTGCTGTTTAATTCAAGGTTAAAGTTGTTCCCTGGGAAGTTAAAATCAAGATGGTCAGGACCTTTCAAGCTAGTAAAAGTCTACCCTCATGGTGCTGTGGACCTGTTTGATGAGAAAACTAATTCCATTTTCAAAGTCAATGGCCAAAGAGTGAAGCATTACTATGGAGAACATGTGGTTAGGGACAAGACCACAGTGGCTCTCAACAACCCCTGAATTCAAAAAGGGAATAGTCTGGCTGAAGACTCTTAAAGCAAGCGCTCTTGGGAGGCAACCCAATGGTTTTAACTAACCAGCAATTTTTGTCTTTAAATTTTTTGTTTTGTGCAGGAATGGGAGCTGAAGTATTGTAAACGTTATAACGTCTCTGCGTGTCTAGGACGTTGTCACGTTTGCTGCCTGGGTGAAGTTTTAAAAGAAAAAGAAGACTGCTGAAGCAGGCATCCCAGCCAGACAGAGTGGAAGGCTCAGGTCAGGTGTTCTGAACAAGTAGTTTAGCCCTCTTTTTAGCAGTAGAATAGTTGTAGTTTTTAGTTAGTAGTCAGTAGTTTGTTTGCTGGTGTTGTGTTTGAGTGTTCCTCTCCCATTTTTGAAGATCAGTGAGCAGTGAGGACACTGCTCATCTTTGTGTCTGGGGGGGAGGATCATTTTTATGTTTTGTGTTTGCATAAAAAAAAAACAAATAATAATAATAATCAGTTTACTTTCCTACTCTATTAATCATCAAAAATGTTTCTCTTTGGGCTAAATCTAGTAATGACTATGTGTGACTTTGTGTGAGTAGCTGATGCATGCTTAGATGAATAGAATTGATTACTGCTTCCACACAAACTCTGTTTTGAGGAAAACCTAGTTAGCTAGGGACTATGTGATGCAAAAGCTAGTTTTGGTTGACTATGGTGATGGTAAAACTTGATTAAAAACTTAGAGTAGCAGTAGAAACTAAGTTTGGGGGTATATCAGGTTGTGCTAAGGCTGGGTGCAAAGACTGTAGGATGATTAGTGCATGTGTTGTGTGAGTGCAACGTTGTAACGTCTACCCGTAACGTTATAACGTATGCCGTGTGTGTTTGTGTGTTGTTTCAAATAAGTGGAAAAATCCACATGTCCTCTGTGTTTGCTGCAATTTCCCGAAACAAGTACTGGGTACCTCAAATATCTCAATCCAAAATTGTCAAATCCAAAGGATCAAAAAGGAGAAAATCACAAAAACTCCAAACCAAAAGTGAAGTGAATCAAATGAAAGTTGCTCAGTAATGAGGGGTTGCAGTCCTCTGTGTGTTTTACGTTGTGTGAGTCAGAAAAGTAGTTTGCACTAATCTAGTCCTAGCACCCAAATTAAGACCCTTTGTCGTGCTTAAAATAACCCTCATATCTTATGTGGAAATGTTAGCCTACTCTCTGTTTTGAAAGATGTTATACTCTCACCATATGGAAACCACTCTTTCATAGGCTAGGGTAGCTTCTGAACCTAGCTAGGAATAGAATTGATACAGAGATCACACACCCACTTTGGGCAGTAATGAATCTAGAATGTAATTGTGCATTGGTGCGTGAGTGTGTAGTGTAAGTCTGAAGGAATTAGCCCCTTGAGGATAATTTTTGATCAAATGGGTGAGCAGGGTGTAAACTGCTGGCGTATTTAATTTCTTGCATCTTTTCATATGCAGTGTTTCGATTGCTTGAGGACAAGCAATGGTTTAAGTTTGGGGGTGTGATAACTCATATTTATATGAGTTATTTATACTTATTCAAAGTTAAATCATGCAAGTTCTCTGGCAATAGTAGGTTGTTTCTATTAAGTTTTTGTTAGTTTATTGCTTTTTAGTTAGAAAGGGGCTAAATTACAAATTCTATGCATTTTGGCACCAATTGGCGCCTTTGTGAGCGTTTTGATGCTTCTTGTGTTTGTGCAGTAATCTGAACGTGGCAACGTCTCTCATCACGTCTGAAGAAGGGCAGCAGAGCAAGAAAGTAATATCTCATTTTGGCGCGCATGTAATGATGGTCAAAGATCTGGAAATGAAGAAGATCTTCTCTCTCCTCAGCGCTGACGCGGCTGACGCATTGTAGCAGTGCGGTGTCACTTCAGGGCAGAGTCAACTCGCAAGCAAGCTTGGAAGGTGGGGAATGACATCAGCAAGCATGTGACCCTCCTTTGACCATGGCTATTCTCTCTCTACAAAAAGGCAAGGGTGCACCATGCGGATTACACACGACTCCATTCATCATCCACCTTCCTCCATTTTTCAGAGATAGTTTTTCTAAAAGAAGTTCTGGACACAGACTTCTTCATTTTAAATTTTCTCAAGCCCCAATTTCCATCTTCATTCGCAACCATTACTGTAAAGCTCAGACGTTGTAACGTCTTTACAGCGTGCATGAAGGAAGGCCACTTAGGCGTATCTTTTGCGTTTAGTCTCCTTTTCTCTATGTACGGTATTTGGATTTTAACTCCTCTTATTTCTGTAAGGATGCTCAGCATGAGCTAAACATTGGTAGTTGGGTTGTTGTTTTGCATGTAATGAACCTCTAGTTTGATGTTATGAAGTATTGATGTTTATGCGTTTTAAATCTTTGCATGTTAATATTTCCAAACTTATTTTGAACTGGCCACTTAAAATAAGTAGATTCATAGGTACAGACATGGTCTATGAAAAGAACTCAAAGATTTATATGAATGAAAAGGTGCACTAAAGACATTTAGGCATTTTTATCTAAGTCTAGACATAGAATGGATAATAGTTCATAGGACATTGCTGTGGGTACTTAAAATACAGGAGTAGGCCTACTTAGAACCTAGACATAGGAATTCTAGTACTTGAAGCTCTGACGTTTTGTGATTGAAAAGCACAGCTCTTTTGCAACAGCGTTCAAACGTTATAACGTCTATACAACATAGCATTTGCACGTGTTAACGTGTAAACGTTATAACGTCTGACTAGAGGAGATTTACTTGCATGCAGCAATCCAACTCATACTCTTCCATATTCACAACCACTTCTTGTTTACTTGCTTGATTTATGTTACTAGTCTTAATACCAACTTTTAGTGCCGATTTATTACTTGTTTCACTTGTGTTTTAAAAACTTGAGCTTTGGAAGTAAAACAATCCTCGTGGGAACGATCTCTTACTTTTTATCCACTTTATTACTTGTACGACGTGTATACTTGCACTGATATTGCGATTATAACACACACGAGCACAAACAGGGTTCGATCCCCGCCTTGGGTACGGAGCAACGTTAAAACTCTGGGTCAGCTGTCCTAACCCTCGAGGCACCTACAATGAGCGAGAGATTAGTCCTGCTGTCCGTGCGGTGGATACCCGGGTTTACCCAAAAAAATGAACTGAGAGAGGAAAAGAACAAGGGAACGAAAGCGATGGAAATTGAACCAACAGATGAAGAGACCGAGGGAATAAAAGATTAGGGTAGAATATGTGTGGGCTTTGAACCAAATATATTTGGGCCTTGTATATTAGTGGGGTCAAACATATTATTTTATTGGGGGCAAAATCAGTTTTACCGGATATTTAGAAAATAAATGTTTTTTCCTGGCGGGGTCAATTGCCCCCGGTCTCCTCTACATACATCCGCCTCTGCTCCCGTTTCATTTTTTCCTCCTCTTTGCAACTTCTTTCCTAAAACATTGCCATTCCCTTTCACGTTCCCCATTCTCCGCTCATTTTTGTGGTTGCTGAACATTTAACCGACGTGGTGTCTTCCCCATTCAATCTGCCCAAGTATCCTAGTGGTTGTTCTTTTCAATTTGACACTTTTTGAGTATACTTTTGTAATGTATATGGATTCACAAGGCAAGACGAGGAATTTGGTTCTGACGGTTCGAACCATTGGTTCGGTTCCGTAGGTAACCATTAGCTCCAGATGCCCAAGGGGTTTCGTTCGAGATCCGTTAAAGCCGGACAAAGCCGTCCCTCTATAATGGGTGAGTTCCTCTTTATCGATCCCCATTTTGCTCAGAAGATCGATAAAGATGATGTCTGATGAGCTCCCCTGATCGACCAGGATTCTACGTACCTCCTTGTTGGCTATGATTGCCGATATCAAGAGAGGTACGTGTTTGTTAGCTTTTCCGTCAATAAGGTCGTTGTCACTAAAAGATAATGGAGGTCGGTTAGTCTTGACCGGGGTTGTTGACGTTGAAGCCACGCACAACAATTCCTTCCATTTTCTCTTCATGGATTTTCCCGATCCTTCATGATCGAATCCCCCAGTTATCATCATGATAACCGAGCGTTTTTTATCCAGCTCTTCGCGGTCTGGGTCGATCACTTCTTTTCCTTTTGCCCTGAGATTTTCATTTCTTTCTCTTCCGACGTTGTCAGATCGTTCTCCCTCCCTTTTAACATAAGAAGATAGTTTTCCCCGTTTAATTAAATCTTCTATGTCATCCTTTAGAGTGTTGCAATGGTTTGTGTCATGGCCATTGCTTCTGTGGTATCGGCAGTATTTGTTGGCCTTCTGCCAAGGTCGGATAGGTAAGGACCTGGGAGGCTTGACGTCCCTGAATTCGACGTTCCAACATTCCCCTAGTAACTGGGCGTTGGAGACGTTGAGTTCGGTGTATACCTGGTGACGATTTTTCCTACCGATGTTCCACGAGTTTTTACGAGGGTCGATCTCGATGTGGCGTTTCGACGATTCTGCATGTAAAGACGTTTTGTCGACCTTGGAATTTTCTTCTTCGTTAATAAAGCACTGGGATAGTTCGAGGAATTCTTGAAGGGTGTTAGGTTCCCAGGTGTTGATGTGCTTTCGGAACGAGCTTCCAGGGAGCAGACCTTGGGCCATGAAGAAAATTCGAAAAGCGTCGTCTAACTGCCGAACCTGAAGAGCTTCGATGTTGAATCGCTCTATATATTCCCTCAGGGGTTCATTTACTTTCTGGACAATAGATGCTAGAACATTTTTGTTTTTGGGTTTGCTCTTGGAATGGGCAAAGTGCACCGAGAAGTGTTTTGCTAACTGGTCCCATGAGGAAATGGTATTCGACCTTAAAGTCTGAAACCATTCAGAAGCCATTTTGTCTAGGGTCAAAGGGAATATTCGGCATTTCATTTCCATGGGTACATTTCGATACTGCATGGTCGTGTCAAATTGGTCTAGATGCCTGTCGGGGTCGCCCGTCCCGTCGTAAGTCTTCAATCCTCCAGGTGGTTTCTCGAGATACCGGGGGACCCGGAAGTTGTCGATCGATTTTGTGAAAGGACCTTTTCGCCCAGGTCGATTTGCTCGTGACAGTGGTTGGCGTCTGTGATGGGGTTCAGGATGTCCGTATCGTCGTGTTTGATTGTTTTGGATGATGTCATGGCTTCTCGATCGTCTCCTTGACGAGGTCGAGCCTTCAATTTGGCGAGCCAGAGGAGAACGGGAACCATTCCCTCGGTGGCGGCGTGGAGGAGAATGAGGATCATCAAGATCGTCGTATTGTCGAGCTGATGGAGAACGGGAATGAGCCTCATGTTGTCGAGCCAGAGGAGAACGGGAATGAGCCTCATGTTGTCGAGCCAGAGGAGAACGGGAACCATTCCCTCGTTGACGGCGTGCGGGGGAGCGATGAGTGAGCTTTCTCCGTGGGGGTGATCGATGAAAAAGTCTTCTTCGAGTTAGGCGTCGTTCCTCCAGTGAGCTCTACCCGGATGATTGTTGGTCCAGGACGTTCCGACCTTGCAGTCTCGCTACTTCGGATTCGAGGTTGGCGAAGCGGTTGTTTCTTTCTTCATTTACCGCTTCTTGCCGAGCCAATAGCTGAACGAGCTGTTGAACCGCGTCCGTCAAGGCCGGGAGTAATTGAGGGGGAGATGGTAAGCTCGTCTCATCTGCGCCCGATTGTGCTCGGGAAGGTCCCGTGTTGGGATGTCGGCTTCGTGTTTGCGACGAATTCGTGAGTTCCTGGACGTGGCCTTCAGGGGTTTGCTAAGGGCCGAGGTCAGGTTCGGCCATGAGACTAGTCGGTATTGAGCGGTGTGTTGGTGCCATTTAATAAGTTCAAGGAGATGGTGAGAAAAATCGGGTATTGGTTTCTCCCACTGTGGTCGCCAATGTTCTGTACCGTGCTTCCGATCGTGAGGATCGATATTATGCAGTTGGTAGATATTTTGTCCTTGATTCTATCTTTGTCTTCAGGCTTTGAGAGGAAGGTTTTGTTCGACCTGGAGATGTTCGACCTTGAGAGGCGATGTTGAGGTGTTCGATCTTGAGGGGCGACGTTGTACCTGCAATGATACTCCGACGCTCAAGTCAGTATTTGAGAGAATGAGTGTTTGGTTAGAAAAAGTGCTTACCATTAATGAGCATTGAATGGGGTATTTATAGAGTTTGGATGTGTTTGTGTTGGCGTTTTTGGGCCGTCCGATCTTGCGGGCTGATCTTGGCCATTGAAGATTGGACTCTCTTGATTATGATTGGGCTTCTCATCAATTGGGCTTTTGGAGAGGGGGTGTAAATAGAGAACAGTATAATCACCATAACAGTGGTCCCCCAAGTCTGGTCGCTATGAGGAGCGATCTTGACTTTGATGGGCGACGTAGCTTTTATATTTTTGTTTTTGTTTGAGTGGAGATCTTATCCGGTCTCGAGCTTATGTCGAGGCTGGGGTTCTCGAGCGATGTTAACTGTCCGTCGAGCTTTCGAGCGAGGTGGATGGTTTTTCCGAACTCAGTGCTGCTTTGGAATCAGTGTAATCTTGGAATCAGTGCCATTTTTACTGTTTCTGACAAGGTGTCTCTTCGTAGTGGCGGCGCATGATGGTGACGTTTATTCTTCAGCGTGCGGATTTTAATGGACCATGGCTTGGACGTGACGCTTCGATTTCCAGGCCCAGACCCATTAGATTCGCCTTGCTATAAATAAAGGGTCTCACCTCCTCATTCGTTGCTTGTTGTTCATTCGTTTTTGATTTGCCGATCTTCGAGAGCTCCCGAGCTTCTTTTAAAGTGAACGAGCTTGAAGAAATTTCGAAGTACTTTTAAGGTCGGTTTCTGAGGATCGACAACCGTTTATTTCCTGATATAATCAACTTGCGACATAGTTCCGAGGTTAGTCTATTTTGTTTTTTCTTTACTTTTCTTTTCATTTGTGCCTGGACCTCCCCCCGTCCCCTTTGATCTCAGAATGGGGGTCGTCAGGTCGGGTTCCGACTTGCTCGCGAACCCATTTTCGATTTTTAATCCTGACATTTTCGTCCCTCATTCCTGTAGATTCGATCTGGCGAGGACGAAACAAACTCGGAGAGACGTCACTCAGTACCGGAAAGAGTTTACGAACGCGATGGCTTCTGGTGGTGAAGTCCCTGAGGTTCGTACCGAGCCTCTTGAAGTCGCCGCCCCGGACGTGCAAGAGCATTCTGCTTCCGCCCCTATGAGTGATAAGGCGGAAGATAATTTTGAGAGTGAAAGTTCTTCTCCTGCGACCGATGCTAATGAGCCGAATGACGATACTCCCGAAGATGCGGAGGAGGATTGCTTGGTGGATGTTATGGCCATCACTTCCGAGTCCGGCGAGGAAATCCCAGTGGAGGAATCAAAGGATTCCGAGGTCGATCTTGGGACAGGCTCCGAGGTCGATCTTGGGTCGAGTTCCGGGTCTGCCGATGAGTCCGATAGAGAGGGTGTTGGAAAACAAGTCGAATCTCGCCCTTCGAGTCAACCGGGTTCCAGCCGAGCTTCTGCTGCTTCTCTGGATGGGTACTCTAGTACTGGTTGTGGGGACCTTGACGTACCGGTGCGAGAGGTCTCTCAATATGATTGGGTCTCCAGAAATATTTTGGGGATCGAAACGTTGTACCAGCACGGGATTAATTTGGAGAGGGTCGGGAGGAAAGCTTCGGGTCGCTCGAAGCGAATTTGGAGAGTTGAGGGAATGAAAAAGGGAGAGCATGTGGCTTTGTGGCCTGGAGATCTTAAGTTCACTTTGTATCATATGCTGATAAACGAGATGAATATCCGGCCTCCTTTCACTTGGTTCGAGCAGACGGTTTTGGCGACTTTGGATGTTGCGCCTTCTCAGTTGCATCCAAACGCGTGGGCTTTTGTTCGAGCCTACGAACTAATGTGTCTTCACCTGGAGAGGCCGGTCTCGCCGTTGCTCTTTTTCCATTTGTTTGAGATCAACCGGAACAGCAGTGAAAATAAGTCCGGTCGTGAGCATGTCAGTCTTCGCTCGAGGCGAGGGGCCAAGATTTTCAAAGCCTATGCGGACTCATTGAAGGGGAATTGGAAGGAGTTATTTTACTGGGTCGAACCGGTGACCGACGAAGCGATCGAGAGAGTGGGAAAGTTTTCAGAGGATGGTCGGACTTTGGTGTCCACCAAGTTTCCCATTGGTTGGAGTCAGGCCCATTTTGAACGATCCACCAATTCCTTTTCTGTTAGTCAGAATCGATTGAACGCTGCCGATCTTCTTACCAAGAGGATCCTGATGTTTATTTCTGAGAACATTCCGTTTTCAAAACATAAGTATCGGGGTATCCCTGCGGCTAAGATAGTTCAGGCTGGGAAGCGAAGACGAGTGCAACTTGTCTTAGGTAGTTCGTTTTTCTTGCTTTTGATTTTTGCACATCTTTGACTGTAGTTTGTATGACCAATTTTTGTTTCTTTTCCAGATACCATGGCCCCAAAGAAACTCGCCGTAATGAAGGCGCTGGCGATGAGGAGTGTCGACATATCTGGAGATGCTGAGGAGGTGGGTGCTCCGCTTCCGACGTCTCCCCAGGTTGAGACTGTTGTTGGGACGGTTACTGCTGCTTCCCCGATCAGCACTGTTACCCAGGAGGACCTTGCTTATGAGGCTCTGGTCGATCTTGTTTCCAGTTCTCCTCCCCCGGCTGCTCCCGACGTTGGTGCAGGGACCTCGGCGAAAAGGGTGCGCACCGAGGCAAGTGGCGAGCAAAGGACGGAAAAAAGGAGTAAGACCTCGAGGAGACCGAAGCATAAGAACAAGGCCGTACCTTTAGAGGAGGGCTTTTTAGAGCAAAACTATGCCCAGTGGCGGGAGGATCCTGTCGGGGCGTCTGTTAAATTGTTGGCGAATTTGGCCGACGTTCATAGGATCGAAAAAGAGAAATACGAGCAACGGGCTAAGGGTAAATAACATCACTTTCTTACATTCATAAAAACATCTCTTTCTTCATAACCTGATTTTACTTATTTTCGTGCTTGCAGTTTTGTTGGAGCTCGAGAAGTCAAAAAGAGTGAAGCTTGTGGAAGATGTGGCTTCGAAATCGAAAGAGCTCGCTCGAACAAAGCAAGAACTTCAGGCTTTGAAGGAAAGCCAAGGGGAGGTTGTACGTCGGGCGGAGTTCGCGGAGAATCGCGTAAAGGAGCTGGAAGAAAAGGAAAAAGTTTTGGAGGGGCAACTGGTCGAGGCTAATGAGAAGATTAAAGGTTTGGAGTTTCGTGTAGTTGGTTTGGAAGATGATTTGAAGAAAGCATCCGAGGCAAGGGTCGGTACAAGCGGCGATGCGGAGGCTCGAATTGCAGAGCTTGAAGCAGCCCTTCAGCAGAGCAGGAAAAATGCTAAAGAGGCTACGAAGCTTGCAAACGAGGCTAGGAGGGAGGCTCGTGAAGCTGCTAACTCTACAATTGAGCTGTATAAGGAGGGTTTTGAGTGTGCCCAGGAGCAAATTGCTTTGGTCAATCCTTCCGTTAATTTGGATCGGTCGATTATCGATGCCGACCATGAGGTTGAAGGGGGTATGATCGTTAAGATCGATGCTCAGACGGAGAAGAAAACTGTGATTTTTCCGACCTCTGCTGCCTGATGTTTTAGCAGTGTTTCTTTTTGTAGAAGTTCCTGGTGTATGCTTTTACCCATGTAGTTTTTGTATAGATCCGGAACTTTTTTCGATCCAGCTGGAGATATTTGTAATCTTTTTTGGGATATGTATATCAGACCTTTACGAGCTTCAATGAATGCTTTTTGAATTTCGCATGTCATGTATGTCGTTTTTACGAGCTTTATCGAGTGCTTTTTTAATTCTGCACGTTGCGTATGATGTAAGAACGTCGGTAAAGAGGAACTCGATTTACCGGTTCGAACCTATAGGACAGTTTACTAGGACTCGGCCCAGATTTAACTCGCCCTATAGGGGTATCGGCAGCTGTGGCCGATGGTCGTTCTTAGGACGTTTCGATCCTTGAAGACCCGATCTCTTTGAGATAGTTTGCCAAGACTCGGCTCGGATTTAACTGTTTTCTCAAAGAGTTTGCGACCTTGGGTGGTTGCTTTTGGGGAGATCATTTAAGATCGGTCCCAGTTGATTCCCGGTGGGGGGAATTGGGTCCCTTCATTCTGTTTGATGAAAATCAAGAATGTGTGGAGACCTAGTAAAAACTTTTGAGAAGCATCGAAAGCGTTTGAAAGAAATGTCAAGTTTTTCTTTTTTGATTTAATAACTTGTTTCGAGTTTACATAAGATCGGTGTAAATGATTTCTTTCTAAGGATAATAACTTTTCAGTTTTGTTGCGTTCCAAGTCCTCTCAATCTTTCTTCCTTGGAGGGTCTCCAATTTAAAGGCTCCCGTACCGGTTTTAGATAAAATTCGGTAGGGGCCTTCCCAATTTGGGGCGAGCTTTCCTTGGGAGGCGTTTTTCTGACCGACGTCAGCTCTTCTGAGTACCAGATCGCCAGGATCGAAATCTCTGTGAACGACCTTGGTGTTGTATCTGGTTGCAACCTTTTGTTTGATGATCGCTTCTCGGAGCGAGGCCCGACCTCGGATTTCATCGATGAGGTCGAGTTCTTCTCTTAAGGCTTGATCGTTATTGCTTTGTGTTTTGGGATTTGCCGTTCTCCAACTAAGTTCGCCGATCTCGACGGGGATGACTGCCTCGCTGCCGTAGGAGAGCCTAAAAGGTGTTTCCCCAGTGGAGCTTTGGGGGGTCGTCTGGTATCCCTAGAGGACGTAAGGCAATTCTTCTACCCAATTTCCTTTAGCATCGTCCAAACGTCGTTTCAGCCCGTTCAGTATTACTTTGTTTGCAGCCTCTGCTTGACCGTTGGTTTGAGGGTGCTCTACTGAAGTGAAATGGTGCTTAATTTTAAGCTCGAACATTAGTTTGCGAAATCCCGTGTCTGTGAATTGCGTCCCGTTGTCCGTTACTACTACCTCGGGGATCCCGAACCTGCTCATAATGCTTTTTTTGAAGAATTTTATGCAGTTTTTTGCAGTGATGGTCGCCAGGGGTTCTGCTTCTATCCATTTGCTGAAGTAGTCTACGGCGACGATCAAGAATTTGACTTGTCCTGGTGCCTTTGCGAAAGGTCCGAGTAAGTCCATTCCCCACCATGCGAAGGGCCATGTGGAGGATAAACTCGTGAGGTCTGTGGGGGTAGCTATGTGCACATTGGCGTGGATTTGACATTTTTTGCACTTCTTCACATGATTACTAGCATCGCCGATCATGCTCGGCCAGTAGTAGCCGGCTCGAAGGGTTTTACGTGCTAAAGATCGAGCTCCCATGTGCTGGCCGCAGATTCCTTCATGAATTTCTGTTAATACATAGGCCGCTTCCTCTCCCTCGATGCATTTTATTAACGGGGAAGAGAGGCTTCTTTTATAGAGCGTTCAGTTGATGGCTGAAAAAGCCGAGGCTCTTCTCCTGATATATTTGGCGTCGTTTCTGTCTGGGGGTTCCGTTCCTGAGATGATGTATTCTAAAATTGGGTTTATCCAGCTGTCTGTTTCTTCGAGCATGCAGATGGTCGGGTTAAACAGAGGCTCGAGAGATACACTGGGTTTGTGTAGTGTTTCTTGGATGGTCGTCCTCTGGTTACCTGGGGTTTTTGTGCTTGCGAGTTTGGCGAGGATATCAGCTCGTTGGTTTTCCGTTCTTGGGACATGAACTATCTCGCTCCCTTCAAATTTAGCTATTAGTGACTGTACCTGAAGTAGGTATTTTTGCAGGATCGGTTCTTTGGTCTCGTATTTGCTTCCGATCTGGGAGACCACCAAGAGAGAGTCGGTATGGAGTTTAATTTTTTGGACTTGGAGGTCAATTGCCAGGCGAAGTCCGGCGATGCAAGCCTCGTATTCTGCTTGGTTGTTCGAGGTGGGAAAACCGAATGTAAGGGAAACTTCGATGATGACCCCAGTCGGGCTTTCTAGCATAATCCCAACGCCACTCCCTTTAGGATTCGAGGACCCATCGACGTATAGGATCCATATGTCAGATTCGGTGTTAGCAGGTGTCATCTCGGCGATGAAGTCCACCAAAACTTGCGCTTTAAGCGTAGTTCGAGCTTCATATTTGATACCGAACTCTGAGAGTTCCACGGCCCATTTGATCATTCTTCCAGCTAGATCGGGTCTGTGGAGTATCTGTCTGATTGGGTAGTTAGTTCGGACGACTACCTGGTGAGCGACAAAATAGGCTCGAAAACGTCGAGCTGCGACAATGAGAGCTAGGGCGATTTTCTCGATTTTCTGATAACGACTTTCAGCCCCGTGCAGAGCTTTGCTTGCGAAGTAGATGGGACTTTGCCCGGTTTCGAGCTCGCGTACTAGAACGGCAGCTAACGCCTCTTCCGAGACCGCTAGATATAAGTATAATGTTTCCCCTTCATTTGGTCGAGTTAAAATTGGAGGCTCGGAGAGAGATTTTTTCAGTTGTTTCAAAGCTTCGTCTTGCTCGGGCGTCCATTCGAAATCTCTTTCTTCTTTTTTGAGGATTTTGAAAAGTGGAAGAGATTTGAATGCTGCATTCGATATGAAACGAGATAGAGCAGCTATCATTCCATTGAGTTTTTGCACTTCTTTCTTGGACGTCGGAGTTCGCATTTCTGTGACGGATCGACATTTATCCGGGTTCGCCTCGATTCCTCGTTCTGTTAAGAAGAAACCTAAGAATTTCCCGGCTCGAACTCCGAAAGTGCATTTCTCTGGGTTTAATCTCATTCTATTCTTTCGTACCTCAGAAAAAATCGCTCTTAGATCGCTTATATGGTCGTCATCACTTTTGCTTTTGGCGATCATATCGTCGAGGTAAACCTCTACGCTTTTACCGATCTGATTTTGGAACACTTTGTTCATCATTCTTTGATAAGTTGCTCCAGCGTTTTTTAAACCAAAGGGCATAACACGGTACGCGAAGTTTCCTCGGTCAGTGATGAAGGCGGTTTTTGCTTGATCTGGGGGAAACATGGCGATTTGGTTGTATCCGGAGTATGCGTCCATGAAGGATAACAACCGGAAACCGGAAGCGCTGTCGACCAAACGATCGATGCTGGGGACCGGAAAGGCGTCTTTTGGGCAAGCTTTATCAAGATCGGTGTAGTCGACACACATACGCCATTTTCCGTTAGATTTCTTCACCAGGACTGGGTTTGATAACCAAGTTGTGTATTTAACCTCAGAGATAAAGTTGGCTCGGATGAGGTCGTCTACTGCTAAGGCGGCAGCAATGGCTTTCTCTTTGCTTTGGGCCCGCTTTCTTTGGGCGATCCATCTTGCTTCTGGGTTTATTGCGAGTCGATGGCAGGCAACCTCTGGCGGGATCCCAGGCATGTCTTCGGCCGACCAAGCGAAGATGTCTTTGAAATCTTTAAGACATTGGGTTAAATCGATCTTGATCTTTTCTGGAAGGTCGATCCCTATTTTGACCTTCTGGGAGGGGTCTGAACCGAGCTGTATTTCGACGAACTTTCCATCAGGCTTTGGTCTTTTGATTTTTTGTTTGAGCTCTTTGGTTAGCTCGTCGACGTCTATCTGTTTTTCGACCTTCGGATCGCAGTTGGTTTCTACGTTAGTGGCGGTGTTAACTTCAGTTGATCTTCCTTTTGGTATTTTGGGAGTCGACAGTTCTTCCGAAGGGGGAACCCCTTCATGCTCCGAAGCTTTTCGTTCGTTCTTAGTCCATAGGAAAAAACACCTGGAGGCCGACTCTAAGTCAGAGTTTAAAGTGATAACTCTGTCGCAAAGAGAGTGGAACTTCATCTTTAAGTGCGTGGTGGATGTAACCGCCCCGAGCCTGCCGAGGGTCGGTCTTCCTATAATGCCGTTGTATATGGATTCACAAGGCAAGACAAGGAATTTGGTTCTGACGGTTCGAACCATTGGTTCGGTTCCGTAGGTAACCATTAGCTCCAGATGCCCAAGGGGTTTCGTTCGAGATCCGTTAAAGCCGGACAAAGCCGTCCCTCTATAAGGGGTGAGTTCCTCTTTATCGATCCCCATTTTGCTCAGAAGATCGATAAAGATGATGTCTGATGAGCTCCCCTGATCGACCAGGATTCTACGTACCTCCTTGTTGGCTATGATTGCCGATATCAAGAGAGGTACGTGTTTGTTAGCTTTTCCGTCAATAAGGTCGTTGTCACTAAAAGATAATGGAGGTCGGTTAGTCTTGACCGGGGTTGTTGACGTTGAAGCCACGCACAACAATTCCTTCCATTTTCTCTTCATGGATTTTCCCGATCCTTCATGATCGAATCCCCCAGTTATCATCATGATAACCGATCGTTTTTTATCCAGCTCTTCGCGGTCTGGGTCGATCACTTCTTTTCCTTTTGCCCTGAGATTTTCATTTCTTTCTCTTCCGACGTTGTCAGATCGTTCTCCCTCCCTTTTAACATAAGAAGATAGTTTTCCCCGTTTAATTAAATCTTCTATGTCATCCTTTAGGGCGTTGCAATGGTTTGTGTCATGGCCATTGCTTCTGTGGTATCGGCAGTATTTGTTGGCCTTCTGCCCAGGTCGGATAGGTAAGGACCTGGGAGGCTTGACGTCCCTGAATTCGACGTTCCAACATTCCCCTAGTAACTGGGCGTTGGAGACGTTGGGTTCGGTGTATACCTGGTGACGATTTTTCCTACCGATGTTCCACGAGTTTTTACGAGGGTCGATCTCGATGTGGCGTTTCGACGATTCTGCATGTAAAGACGTTTTGTCGACCTTGGAATTTTCTTCTTCGTTAATAAAGCACTGGGATAGTTCGAGGAATTCTTGAAGGGTGTTAGGTTCCCAGGTGTTGATGTGCTTTCGGAACGAGCTTCCAGGGAGCAGACCTTGGGCCATGAAGAAAATTCGAAAAGCGTCGTCTAACTGCCGAACCTGAAGAGCTTCGATGTTGAATCGCTCTATATATTCCCTCAGGGGTTCATTTACTTTCTGGACAATAGATGCTAGAACATTTTTGTTTTTGGGTTTGCTCTTGGAATGGGCAAAGTGCACCGAGAAGTGTTTTGCTAACTGGTCCCATGAGGAAATGGTATTCGACCTTAAAGTCCGAAACCAATCGGAAGCCATTTTGTCTAGGGTCAAAGGGAATATTCGGCATTTCATTTCCATGGGTACATTTCGATACTGCATGGTCGTGTCAAATTGGTCTAGATGCCTGTCGGGGTCGCCCGTCCCGTCGTAAGTCTTCAATCCTCCAGGTGGTTTCTCGAGATACCGAGGGACCCGGAAGTTGTCGATCGATTTTGTGAAAGGACCTTTTCGCCCAGGTCGATTTGCTCGTGACAGTGGTTGGCGTCTGTGATGGGGTTCAAGATGTCCGTATCGTCGTGTTTGATTGTTTTGGATGATGTCATGGCTTCTCGATCGTCTCCTTGACGAGGTCGAGCCTTCAATTTGGCGAGCCAGAGGAGAACGGGAACCATTCCCTCGGTGGCGGCGTGGAGGAGAATGAGGATCATCAAGATCGTCGTATTGTCGAGCTGATGGAGAACGGGAATGAGCCTCATGTTGTCGAGCCAGAGGAGAACGGGAATGAGCCTCATGTTGTCGAGCCAGAGGAGAACGGGAACCATTCCCTCGTTGACGGCGTGCGGGGGAGCGATGAGTGAGCTTTCTCCGTGGGGGTGATCGATGAAAAAGTCTTCTTCGAGTTGGGCGTCGTTCCTCCAGTGAGCTCTGCCCGGATGATTGTTGGTCCAGGACGTTCCGACCTTGCAGTCGCGCTACTTCGGATTCGAGGTTGGCGAAGCGGTTGTTTCTTTCTTCATTTACCTCTTCTTGTCGAGCCAATAGCTGAACGAGCTGTTGAACCGCGTCCGTCAAGGCCGGGAGTAATTGAGGGGGAGATGGTAAGCTCGTCTCATCTGCGCCCGATTGTGCTCGGGAAGGTCCCGTGTTGGGATGTCGGCTTCGTGTTTGCGACGAATTCGTGAGTTCCTGGACGTGGCCTTCAGGGGTTTGCTGAGGGCCGAGGTCAGGTTCGGCCATGAGACTAGTCGGTATTGAGCGGTGTGTTGGTGCCATTTAATAAGTTCAAGGAGATGGTGAGAAAAATCGGGTATTGGTTTCTCCCACTGTGGTCGCCAATGTTCTATACCGTGCTTCCGATCGTGAGGATCGATATTATGCAGTTGGTAGATATTTTGTCCTTGATTCTATCTTTGTCTTCAGGCTTTGAGAGGAAGGTTTTGTTCGACCTGGAGATGTTCGACCTTGAGAGGCGATGTTGAGGTGTTCGATCTTGAGATGTTCGATCTTGAGGGGCGACGTTGTACCTGCAATGATACTCCGACGCTCAAGTCAGTATTTGAAAGAATGAGTGTTTGGTTAGAAAAAGTGTTTACCATTAATGAGCATTGAATGGGGTATTTATAGAGTTTGGATGTGTTTGTGTTGGCGTTTTTGGGCCGTCCGATCTTGCGGGCTGATCTTGGCCATTGAAGATTGGACTCTCTTGATTATGATTGGGCTTCTCATCAATTGGGCTTTTGGAGAGGGGGTGTAAATAGAGAACAGTATAATCACCATAACAGTAACTAAAGCAAAATACATGGAGAAATGGATGTAAATTCAAAGCGGTGGGATAATAGGTTGCATCTGTTTTTGTCAAAAAACGGTTGCATTTGTCTTGTGAATTGTGGGTTGTCATGGGGGCAAAGGCTATTTTGTCATGGGGGCAAAGAATAGCATTACTATATATGTTCCACTAGAAGAAATTAGTTCATGGGGTCAATTGCCCCCAGATCCACATAAGTAAATCCGCCACTGGTAAGTGTTTAGCATGACTAGCTTATAGCATTTTTGAAACACTACTTGAAGTGGCATTTGAGCTTATAGCTTATAGCGTTTCATTTTTCCTCCCATTTTTACCCTTATTATTTTAATTAGGCTTAGATATATGTTTGGCGCCTGCAAATATGACCATAATCCATTTAGGCCCCTGTAAAAAAAGTTTTAAAATGGTCGTTGCAAATATTAAGCGTTTACGGTTAAACGCTTCTGTTAACTTTCCATCCAAAAAAACTGACGTGGCTAACGGAGATGACATCAGCATGACATCATCAATGATTAACAGAGAAAGACTAACAGAGAAAGATTATCGTTTTTGAATCGTGTCAATCGTTCTCTATTAATTAATCCATTTTTTGCGAACAGTCTGAAGCGAAACAAAATCGTTTCAATCTTTCTCTGTTAATAGTTCTCTGTTAATCATTGATGATGTCATGCTGACGTCATCTCTGATAGCCACGTCAGTTTTTTTGGATGGAAAGTTAATAGAGAGGCTTAACTGTAAACACTTAATATTTGCAAGGGCCATTTTAAAATATTTTTTTACAGGGGCCAAAATGGATTATAACCATATTTGTAGGGACCAAACATATATTTAAGCCTTTTAATTAATTTCCTCATATATCCACCATTAAATGAATTTTCTCTCTTATTTTTAAGCATTAATTACAAATGTCAATTTATGTCATTTTATATTTATAAGCTAGTTCAACAGCTAATTTTACCAAACACTTCAAACTTAATTCGCTATGTTATCCGCTATCAACTAGCTTATCCGCTATCTACTATTTTTTGCCTAGCAGAGCCTAAAAATTAGAAGTGAGAAATTGAATTTTTTTTTTGTATTTTATCATGTATTCAAACTCAAAACATGACTTTTACAATAGTACTTTACAACAATGTTTCTACTTAAACTAACATAGATTTCAAATTGAATATTTTATTTATAAAGTCTCATTGCCAATGTAATAGAGTTAAAAATTACGGTGAGGAGAGAATAAGGAACCGATTTTGATGGATTATACGTAACTATAACCCATCCTTAAATTTTAGTCGGACCAATTCTTTAGACCCTAACCTGTCTTTATACCTAAACAAACCGATAATTTGCTGGTTAAACGGGACGAAAATAGGATGGGTCTTAAGGTTGGGAAGGGTCTTGCCGTATTATTTATCAACTTGTATATTTGTTGGTAAATCCCTCATATCCAGCTCCATTCTTTCAATTGCTTTCCCATTTGGGAGTGCTTGATATACACTCTCTAGCTTGCATAGGGTATTGGACCATAGTGTTTTTTTTTGACAAAATATTGGACCATAGTTAGTTTAGCTAAATTTTGCTAATCGATTGACAGATCATTGATGTATAAATATCAAAAGTCTTGTAATCTAGCTTCATTCTTTCAGTTGCTTTCCAAGTTGAGAGAGCATGATATACACTTCATAGCTTGCGGAATTTATTAGACCTATAGTTTAGCTAAATTTCGTTAATCAGTTAAACTACACAAATTTGTGGAAACGTCTTGATCAATTGATGTATAAATAATAAAAGCTTTGTAATTAGTAATTACTGAGCAATTCATGTCAATGATTTCATTTCTCATCCAAAATTAGTTCTATTACTTTTTTTGATTTTACCCAAGGAATCCGGCGCCGACCGCAGTGACTAGTCTCATCGTTGGATTGTAGGCACCTCGATGGGTGGGATAGCTGGCCCGAGGTATTTATCGCTGCTCCATACCCATGGCGGGCATCGAACCCCGACCCTTGGTTAAGGGATGATGAGCCCCAACCGCTCAACCCCACCCCGGGTTAAATTAGTTCTATTACCAAGGGCATTCTTTAGTGACGTTCTTTATTTTCATGACAAATTTGTTATTATTATATTTTAAATAATAAATTTAAGTAATAGATTAATCAACATAATTGCAACATTTTATTAATTTATGTTTTTGATTATATAAGCTTCTTTTATAATTTTAATTTTTTTTTGAATAATTTATTGACTTTTAATTTATAAAAATATGTAGGAGATATCTAAAAAATAATCATACAATATTTAAAACAGTCGTTATTTATTATTTATTTTGATTGACTTGTTAACTATTATTATTTTTGACTGACTTGTTAATTAGTATTTGATTTACGTGATAATAAATTATATTAAAATCTCATTCACAAAAAGTAAAAACGCTTTTAATTATACCTCTAATATTCAAACAAATTTTGTAAAACAGAGAGATTATATTATCTTAAAAATTGTTATGGATTGGGCCTCGATGGCCAATCCACCAAAAAGGCCAATCCACCAAAAAGGCCCAATACCAAAGGACCCAATTTATCCAACGGTGGAGATTGCTGACCTAGATCCAACAGCCCTCCTCCACTCCAGATACCTATAAATAAGCATTGATTGCTCACATTAATGGTATTCATCTTTCACTTACTCTCACTTGTAATTGACTCACTCACTGACTTGAGCGTCGGAGTGTCATTGCAGGTACCACCCCACCTCGGACCGGAGCACCACCTCGGACTGATCAAGGACATAAGTACCAACTATCTCGGACCGGATTACCATCCAGGATCGGATACATACCCGAAGATACGGTACCGAACATTGGTGACCACAGTGGGAGAGTCTTATACTCTAGTCTTTCCCCCAACCTCCTTGATCAGCAATGGCTCCGGAACTACGACGGAGAAACGTATCCAGCGTCGTGGTCAGACCCGACCAGCAACAGGAAACCCCGGAGGGGGTAGCGGTTACTCTCCCTCGCAGCTCGGCCCATGGCCGGAATTCATCCAGGGCGATGATCCCTATAAACTCCGCTAGAAACCAGTTTCCACCTCCAGCCACGACTGTCCCGGTACCGATCGATGCTGTCCAACAGCTCATCCAACTGCTGACAAGGCAGGCCGAGGCTGATCAAAGGAGTCAGCGTTACTCCCAGCTGGAGGCCGAGATGGCCGAAGTCCGGGCCAGAGATATCCCGGATCGTACTTCCCCTCAAACCTACTCTCCTAGCAGGAGGACCTCCAGTAAAAGACGTCACCGATCCCCTGCTTGGAGGAGGCACCACCATCGCTCGCCACCACGCCGAAGAGGGAGACAAGAGTCTGGAACTCCCCCAACCGAGACTTATGACGAGACCTACTACCCCGGGGAGTCAACTCACCAAAGCTCATCATTAGCATCGTCGTCCCCAAGGCGACGTTCTATAAGCCGGGGAAGTCCCCCGAGGCCTGAACGTCGGCGCCCTCTGTCTCCCAGATCCCCTGTCCGACGCCCTGCCAGGAGGCCTCCTCCGAGGGAGAGGTCCGCGACTAGGAAGGGACCCTTTACAGCTGAAATCGACTATTTTCCGGTACCCAAGCACTTAGAGAAGCCCCCGGAGGGTTTAAAGATGTATGACGGGACGGGCGATCCTGATCGACACCTAGATTACTTTGACACGATGATGCAATACCGGAATGTCCCAGAGGAGATCAAATGCCGGATATTCCCTCTTACTCTGGAGAAATTGGCTTTGGACTGGTTCAGAGCCCTCAAGCCGAACTCGATATCATCTTGGGACCAGCTTGCAAAGCTCTTATCGGCCCAGTTCGCCCACTCCAAAATGAAGCCAAAGTCCCGGAAAGTCTTACAAGCCATACGGCAAGGAGAGAACGAGTCTCTCCGAGACTACATCGAAAGATTCAACAAGGAGGCGGCTCAGGTCCGGAACTTGGACGATTCATTTCGACTTTTCTTCATGGAAGCCGGCCTTCGGGAAGGAAGTCTATTTCAGATTGATGTCGGTATCAACCAAACTGAGTCGCTTGCCGAGTTCCTCTAGCGATCTCAGAAATACATTGATCATGAAGAAGGCGCTGTTGCAAGAAAGTCAGACGCCGACCCCGGAACAAGCAAGCCTCGGTATGAAAAAGAGGCTCCGGTGCGTCAGGTAGGAGAGGCCTGGTATGAAAGGGAGACCCGGAACGACAATAGGCTCCGACCTCGGAACCGACACCAACAATCTTCTGACCTAAATGAAACAAGGGCCAGGATTCTGGCGGAATGTATGAACGCTGAGTTCAAAGAAGTCAAATTCCCCGATCCACTCCCGCACAGGCCGGGGCAGAGATCCAACAAGTACTGCCGGTATCACCGGAGCAAGGGGCACGACACCAATCGATGCAATGCCTTGAAGGATGACATTGAGGATCTGATTAAGAAGGGAAAATTGAGCCAGTACGTGGCTAAAGCACCCAGGCACGAGGCCGAGGTTAAGGAAGAGGAAACCGATCCGAAACGGAAGGGAAAAGCCCCACAAAAGCGGGAAGAGAGCTCAGAGGACGAGCGCGATTTCCGAAAATCAAAGGGCCGACCTGTGATGATGATGATATCTGGGGGCTATCCCGACGAAGCCTCGGGCAGAACGATGAAAAGAAAATGGAAGGAAGTCATGTGTGCCGCTTCCACCTCTGCAATCATCTCAGGCCCGGAGCGCCCACCCTTGGCATTCAGCGACCGAGACTTATTGGTTGGCAAGCCAAATAAGCACATACCTCTTATAATCAGGGCGGTCATGGCAAACCATGAGATAAGGAGGATTCTGGTCGAGATGAAGTTCGGGGCAGTAACTTCAACGGTTCACCTCAAGATGAAGTTCTATTCATTGAGTGACCAAATCATCACCCTTGATGCCGACTTAGAGTCCGCCCAAAGATGTTTTTATCTTCACGTCAAGGCAGATAGACAGGCCTCAGAGGAGGGGGTTCCCCCATGGAGGCAAGGGCTCAGAAAAGCCCAAAGAAGAAAAGAACCGGTTTAGCGGCCGAGGTCAACGTCACGGACCTCGATGCAAGGTATGACCCGGACAGCTCCGAAGAGGAAAGCGACGACGAGTTGGCGCGGGAATTAAAAAAGAAAATTAGGCGACCTCAACCTGACGGACAGTTTATGCAAATCCAGCTGGGAGAGGACCCGACCCAAAGTGTCCAGATCGGATCCGATCTCCCCGACGAAGTAAAAGCAAAGCTCACCCTCTGCCTACAATCTCACGCCGATCTCTTCGCGTGGTCGGCAAAAGACATGCCGGGGATTCCCCCGAGGTCGCCTGTCATCAGCTAACGGTTAACCCCAGAGCAAAATGGGTCGCCCAACGCAAAAGAGCTCAAAGTCAGGAAAAGGCAGCTGCTACGGCCAAGGTCGTAGAAGATTTAATTAAAGCTGATTTTGTAAAAGAGGTCAAGTATACAACTTGGCTCTCAAACCCTGTACTTGTTAAGAAAAGCAATGGAAAGTGGCGAATGTGCGTTGACTATACCGATCTTAATAAGGCCTATCCTAAGGACGCCTTCCCTGTTCCTAGCATTGATCGGCTCGTCGATAATGCTTCAGGTTTTCGTTTGCTATCGTTCATGGATGCTTATTCCGGTTATAACCAAATTCCGATGTTTCCCCCCGACCAAGTGAAGACGGCCTTCATGACTGACCGCGGAAATTTCTGCTACCGGGTCATGCCATTCGGTTTAAAAAATGCGGGGGCCACTTATCAGAGGATGATGAACAAGGTATTCCGAAACCAGATAGGCCGTAACGTGGAGGTCTACCTCGGCGATATGATTGCAAAAAGAGAAAGGGAAGACCTCCACATATCCGACCTGGAAGAGATTTTTGCCGAAATCCGGAAAAACAATATGAGGTTAAACCCGGAAAAATGCACTTTCGGGGTCCGGGCTGGAAAATTCCTGGGTTTCTATCTCACGGAAAGGGGCATTGAAGCCAACCCGGATAAGTGCCGAGCGGTAACAGAAATGCGGACCCCGTCCACTAAGAAAGAGCTCCAAAAACTCAACGGTATGATAGCGGCACTATCTCGTTTCATTTCCAACGCCGCCTTCAAATCACTCCCGTTGTTTAAACTGCTTAAGAAAGAAGCAACTTTCGAATGGACCCCAGAGCGGGATGAGGCACTCTCCCGGCTCAAAAAGGTCCTATCCGAACCACCCATACTAAGTCGGCCAAACCCAGGGGAAGACCTATTTTTGTATCTGGCCATCTCGGATGAGGCCATCGGAGCCGTACTTGTCAGGGAAACCGGAAATGGTCAAAATCCGGTATACTTCGTAAGTAAAGCTTTACATGGACCAGAAGTGAGATATCAGAAGATAGAGAAAATCGCCTTTGCTCTACTCATCTCGGCACGACGCCTCCGACCTTACTTCGTCGCCCATCAAATCGTGGTACGGGACTAATTATCCAATTCGACAGATCCTGCATCGACCCGACTTAGCAGGACGAATGATCAAATGGGCGGTAGAACTGTCCGAGTTCGGAATCAAATACGAAACGAGACCGGCCATGAAAGCTCAGATACTTGCCGACTTTATCACAGAGATGGCACCCACCGACCCGGAGGACGGGCTAAGGACACTCCACGTGGACGGATCCTCAAATCCATAAGGAAGCGGAGCGGGGCTAATGCTCGAGAGCCCAACGGGCGTCGTAATCGAGGTATCACTCACTTTCGGTTTCCCTACCTCAAACAACCAGGTGGAATACGAGGCATGCATTGCCGGACTCCGGCTTGCGATCGACCTCGGGGTCTCCCGGCTTTCCCTAAATACCGACTCATTATTGGTGGTATCCCAAATCGGGAAACAATACGAAGCTAAAGATCCGATCTTGCAGAGGTACCTAACTCGTGTGCAGGAGCTGCTCTCCCTCTTTGCATCCACAGAAGTGAAACACGTTCCAAGATCGGAAAATATTAGGGCAGACATACTTTCCAAGCTTGCCAGCACCAAAATTTCGGGGAACCACCGGTCAATAATACAGGAAACACTGAGCAAGCCGAGCGTAATCCTAAACCCGGAAGCAAATTTGCCCGTCAACGTAGTTGAAGAAAGCCAGGGTTGGATTGCGCCGTTAATAGACTATATCAGAACGGGGGACGAGCCTCCGGACCCAAGCAAAGCCAAGATCCTCCGGAGGAAGGCCTCGTCTTTTTCCATAATCAATGGAAACCTCTACAGAAGAAGCTTATCCTCACCGCTGTTGAAATGCATTGAAGGAGGAGAGGCGGACTACGTCTTAGCCGAGATCCACGAGGGAATCTGCGGGCAACACCTTGGAGGTCGATCCCTGGCTCGAAAGGCATTAAGGGCAGGATACTTCTGGCCAACAATGGAGACCGGTGCAAGAAACTATGTTAAGAGGTGCAGTAAGTGTCAGATCCACGCCAAGGTCCACATAGCGCCCCCTACGGAGCTCACAAGCTTAAGCTCGCCATGGCCGTTTGCGTGGTGGGGAATAGATCTCTTGGGACCATTCCCAACTGCCCCTGGCCAGATCAAATACCTCATAGTGGCAGTAGATTACTCCACCAAATGGATCGAAGTCGAGCCTTTGGCCATCATCAGCGCTAAGAATTGCATCAAGTTCTTCAAAAAGAATATAATGACTAGATTCGGGGTACCCGAGGTTGTAGTCACGGACAACGGAACGCAGTTCGCCGACAAAGGCTTCAGAAAACTCATGACTGACCTCAAAATCAAACACCGGTTTACCTCGGTAGAACACCATCAGACGAACGGTCAGGCCGAGGCTGCCAACAAGGTCCTTCTCAATGGACTAAGGAAGCGGCTCGATGAAGTAAAAGGAAACTGGGTTGAAGAGCTACCTTACGTGCTGTGGGCCTACAGAACCACCCCGCAGAGCTCAACGGGGGAAACCCCGTTCCGGCTTTCGTACGGGACGGAGGCGGTAATCCCGGTAGAGATCGGGGAGCTGAGTTGGAGGACACTCCACCCAAAACCCCCGGAGGACAATAGCCAGGCGTTGAAAGAAAACCTCAACCTTGTCGATGAGGTCCGAGGCCAGGCTTTCCTTAAAGAAGCAATAATAAAACAGAGGGTAGCAGTACGATATAACTTGAAAGTGATCCCTAGAGACTTTGAGGTCGATGATTTAGTTTTACGAAGAGCCGATGTCGGTTTGAAGAACGCCGCGCAGGGCAAGCTCGCCCCCAACTGGGAAGGACCTTACTGAGTTTTATCTAAAACCGGCAGAGGCGCCTACGAATTGGAGACCTTGTCCGGCAAGGCGATCCCAAGAACTTGGAATTCCACTAAACTAAGAAAGTACTACAGCTGACTCTTATCTTATCTAAAGAACGGTGTATACCGATGTTATCCACTATGCTTGCGGTGTATACCGATGTTGTAACTCATCTTATCTAATGAACGGTGTATACCGATGTTATCCATTATGCTTGCGGTGTATACCGACGTTGTAACTCATCTTATCTAATGAACGGTGTATACCGATGTTATCCATTATGCTTGCGGTGTCTACCGATTTTATCACCTATTTTATCTTCTTTTAGCTGACCGAGGTTGTCGCTACCCTAAAGGGACGAGTTCGATCTGGGCCGAGTCCCGGTAAACTGCCCCGAAGGCGATCATTGTTATGTAAAACAACTAGTTGGCCGAGGATGCCACAACCCTAAGGGATGAGTTCGATCTGGGCCGAGTCCCGGTAAACTGTCCCTAAGGCGACGCTTATCACTTGAGCGAATCAAACGCAAGTGCACGAATGTAAAACAACAGTATAAAGACTAAACCGAGGTAAATTAAACCGGAGGCACATTAAAATACATTTCCATTACAAATTATCCCGGATACGGCCGGGTCCTCTAGTTCAAAAAGGTGGAGACATATTACAAATTCTGGTTCCGCCCGGAACCCGGGGCTTTACTTCCCCACCGGTTCCACCCGGAACCCAAAAAGCAGCTAATTCAGAGCTTCCCCATCAGCAACAATCACGGCAAGGAAGTGGGAGGGTAAATAATATCAAACGCTTCAGGGTCGCGATAGGGCCTGACAATACGCCCGTCTTCTGCGGTATGGTCCAAACGAAGAATTCCCCGGTCCAAAGGAAGAGATGGATGAATGACAGTGACTTGAGCAAGCGCTTTGTCAAAACTCTCCCCGGCCACGTCCACAGCCATTTGGGCCACCTCCACCATCTCGTTTTCCAAGGCCTCGGCGTTGGCACGTGCCTCCTGCAGCTCTTTTTCCAATTCAGCAATCCGAGGCAGGGAATCAACGCTAGACCCGACTTGGGCCTGCCTCGCCTTCACAAGATCGGCTTCGAGTTCATGTATCCGGGCCCTCAGGGATGAAATGACCTCTTCAGACCGCCTTTCTTGACCCTCAAGATCTGAGATTCGGACCTCATGTTCCATGCACAAATTAAGGGCAGAGTCCCTCTCCTTTTCAAGTCTTTCCGCAACCGCTTTAAGCTCGGTCTGGTCCCTCTCAAGCGCTTCATATTTCTTCTGCAACTCCTCCCGGGCTTTTCTTTCGTTGTCCCTCTCCACCAGAGCTCCTGTAATAGCAGAAACAAGGAAGTCAAGAGCAGAAATAACCGAAAAGAAAAATCAAAGAGTGCACCTCGGAACTTGGGGTCACCTTTTGCCTGACTCTCAGCCTCGACCTTCTGAAGCTTGGTCACATCGGCCAGATGCCGAAATAACCTGAGAGACGCCTCAACCGGGTCGACCCGGGAATCCTCCAAGTGCTTCTGCAGGAAGTCGGCATCAATCGAAATCCCGGAAGACCTAGAAGTCCGGTGCTTCCCATGACGCCCCTTCTTAGAAGCCCGGGCGGCCGGAGCATGTGAAGTAGAAGCAGGGTCTGCTTGCGAAGGGGGTCGCTCCCTTTTCTGATGCAAGAGATCCGCAGCCCGATCCTCTACGACGGCAGCAGGGTCCTGGATTGTATTGATCGGAACGGCAGCAACGGGATTTTCCTTCTGAACCCCGACCTTCCTTTCTGCAAGAGCCGCCAACCGGGAAAACTTGTCAGGCCCCATGCTATCTGCAAAATAAAGAGAATAAACAATGTTAAAAGAAACGGCAGTCAAAAAATTATGGGCAGGGTTATCTACCAAACCTACCAAGAACAGCGGCTACTTGAGATTTCGACCCAGCCCCAACCAATCGGGCTACGTCAATCCCAAATTTTTTGGGATCCCGGTAGACAATCAGGTCGGCAAAGTTCGTCAAGATCGCCAGCGACTCCTGATCAACCTGGGATAGCCGCCCTAAGCTGACGGTATAGGAATGAGGCCGCCGGTTGAAATGAGAGAGAGACCACCCCAGTTGAAACTTTGTGAACTCCAGTGATTTCCCGTCTGCAGAATATTGGCCGACGTGCCTCACGGCCTCCTCGTTCACGGGCTCCACGAAAAAGTACTTATTTTTCCAGTTCTTCAGAGAGTCGGAATAGGGCATAAAAATCTTTACTCCCCTCTTAGCCCGGAAGCTCACGTGCTCCCACCGATCCTTGGTGCCATCCTCATGCCTCCGGTTGACCTCAAAAAGGTGGAAGAAGATGTCACAGGAGATTGGCCTCTCCAGATGAATGCACATCAACTCAAAAGCCCGGAGGAACGCCCATGAGTTGGGATGTAGTTGGGAAGGAGCGAGGTTCAAGATCTCCAAAGCCTCTTGCTGAAAGGCGGTGAAAGGGGGGCTAACGTGCATATCAAGGATCGTCACCCCGTACATAACAAATTTCAGAGCTTTCGGCCAGACCGCCACGTGTTGGTTTTCAGCCATTCCCTCCACGTTCCAGATCTGGTCCTTCCGGGAAAGGCGATTGACAAAGAAACTCATGTCGTCCCCGGTCCTATAGAGGGACGGAATCCCCCTCAACGCCTCCGACACCCATGAATACTCCCGGGGAACAGTGAGAGGTTGGGACAAGGGAACATCGACCGGCCCTACTCCGGCCCGGGGATATTGGTCGGAATCACCTTCTTCATGCGCAGGGTCCCCGCAATGCCCAAGACCGCCTTCGTTATTGCGGCTCTCAGCAACTTCCGCCTCGCTCTCATCCGAGCTCCAGCTAGTACTACCCTGTTCTTCACGGTCGGGCTCGGCGTCAGAATCATCCGAATCAAGGACCACTACCTCTGTGTTATCTTCATCTACCGGCTCGTTGTCGGGAACCCCGGGAGACCGGTCTTCTGCGTGAGTAGGAGCGGAGCCCAAGTCGTCTTGAACCTCGGGAACAACCGACCCGGGGGGACTAGCACGAATTTCCATCGTCTCTCCAATACCGGAAGTCATTGTTTTTGCGAGATTAGGGCGATCGGTGTCAGCAACCCGACGGGTTTGTTTCGTCCTCGCTAGATCGATCCTGCAGAAATGGGGGCTTGACGAGTCAGGTTGATACGTAAACAGTGGGTCCACAACCAAGTCGGAACCCGACCTGACGACCCCCACTCTGTATCTATAAATACGGGTCCGGAAGGAACCCGGTCGTGATCTAAAGCCGGAAGCAATAAAGAAAAAGAGGAGAACTAACCTTGTGAAAAACGAAGCTCGTCGAACAACTGGAAGCAGATCGCGAACAGCAAAGGCCTCACCGAGACTCAGCACAACTCTGAAGGGCGAAATAAGCTCCGGAACGACTTTAAGATCGGAAGCAGAGCAATTCGCAGAAAGACAGTCCAAAATAAGGGGGATCCCCCCTCCTATTTATAGGGAGCAAGAAGGCCACGGATGGGCCTGGGCCTAGGCGACGTTTTCCAAGGTTAGCCCCTAGACAGGCGCGTCGTTCCAAGCGCCATCATTACCCTAATCATCCTCGAACGACGCGTCCCATCAATGACGTTGCCAGCTGGCACAGAAATCAAGGCGCAGCTATGACCGGATCACTTCGTTTCCCTCGGCTCACTCCGGTCTCTTGACCCCGCCGTGACTGGAATCTCTCAAAAACGGACAGCCTCGAGTCACTCGACGCGACCTGAGTTCCTCAGATCGTCCCGGTACACCGTAGGTATCTCGCCCGAGTTTAGACCGACACGATTTCTAGACAAGTCTAGCCCGCCTTAAGGCGACCCGACTTGGGGGGCTACTGTTATGGATTGGGCCTCGATGGCCAATCCACCAAAAAGGCCAATCCACCAAAAAGGTCCAATACCAAATGACCAAATTCATCCAACGGTGGAGATTGCTGACCTAGATCCAACAGCCCTCCTCCACTCCAGATACCTATAAATAAGCATTGATTGCTCACATTAATGGTATTCATCTTTCACTTACTCTCACTTCTAATTGACTCACTCACTGACTTGAGCGTCAGAGTGTCATTGCAGGTACCACCCCACCTCGGACCGGAGCACCACCTCGGACTGATCAAGGACATAAGTACCAACTATCTCGGACCGGATTACCATCCAGGATCGGATACATACCCGGAGATACGGTACCGAACAAAAATGAATAGCTTTTTATTGACAAAAAAACTGTAAATTTATTAAATTAAATTTAGGGAAACAATTTAGAATTAATATTTAGCAGACATATTTAAACAGCTGTTTGATGAAAAAATCTGAAAGGGGTGTTGGTAAATAAATTTGTTTATGGACATGTAAGGCTTTACTCGATGAATAATTATGTGGATTAATTTTGAATTCAACGGTATACTTTTTTATAATAGACACTTTGGTGCATTTCATCAATAATTAAGCTCAAATACATGTGGGAACATCAAATACTAGAAAACTAGCTGTCAACAATGCTAGCCCACTAAAGTGAGAGCAACATTTGTAGGTATTTTATGGTTTTAAATATCTTCTTTTGTAAAAACATTGGTTAAAGAAGATCGGCTAGATGGTAAGAAGGGAGTTCAAACAGTGTAACTGATATTTACGCTCCCTCCCTGCAAGGCCCATTAACCAAGCAGTCCATATCCAAAAAATCCAACCCAATCAATTAACGGTTCAGATACTTCAGCAAGATTTGATGGCTCAGAATCATCAAAGCAAGCTTCACTCAAAACTCTATAAATACCACATTCAATAATCATTAAATGGATGCAATTTCTCTAGCAAACATTGAATCATTAAAATACTGACTTGAGCGTCAGAGTATTCTTGCAGATACAACATCACCATCTCAAAATCGAACACCACTGATCAAGAACAATATCTACCAACTACTTCGGACAACTCGTCAAGGTCAGAATTGCAGTATTACTCCTATAGAAAAATGGGGAACACAACTCACTGAACTTTGTATTACTACTATAGAAAAATGAGGAATGTGACGTGGCTAGTTTCCGCACGCATGGAGTGAATTATTGGTACGGGCATTGCATTAAATTAAGTAATCGACGACCTTATTTGGTTGCTATTCAATTTATGTTGAGACCGATGTTAGTTGGATATTGGTATTGATATTGGTATTGGTATCGTAAGAAAAGGAAAGTAAAGCTCCTCCTTCTCTGTCACATAACACCAGGTTTCATTTTCTTCCGATATAATCAAAAGATATGCCAGTACATTTACATTTTTAGGTATCTTACAATTTTGACATTTTTCACAAAATAAGGACAAAACAGTCATTCATCGCATAAACACAAAAATGAACAATATGTAAACAGTGTCGTGAACAATGTTTTTTTCAGCTTTCTTAACAAAATATACAAATTGGTGTGTGAACAGTGTTTTCGCTGACACGCGAACAGTATTTTCGCAACTTTCTTAAAGAATATACAAAAAACTGACGCGTGACCAGTGATTTCGCTTTTTTTTTTTTAATTTTTTTTAAAAGCTTTTAAAAATCTGTTTTTTTAGAAAAGGTCATTTTTCATCATTTTTTTACTTTTTTTGGTGAAAATTCATTTAAATTTTTTTCCCGTTTGCCACTATTTTTATAAAAAAAAATCATACTATAAATCAATTAGTCACTATTTTTATATTCTACTCAAACTACTAAAATTAATAATTTTAACCACTATCCATTGTCAAAAAAAAAACGTACCTTTAACAAAAGTTTAAAAATTAATTTTTTGTAAAAAAAAATAAATTATTAAATTAATATTATACTCATTAATTAAATAATCTAAAATTTACGATTTACTATAATCTCTCTATTAAAATCATTGAATTTAACCACTAATAATTAAATTAATATGATTAAATTATATAGAAAAAAAAAAGTCATAATACACTAGCAAATTTAACAACAACTCTTTGTCAAAAAGATCGATACCGCTAGCAAAAATTTCAAAATTATTTTTCCTAAAAATATCAATAATTAAATCTCATTTTCTTTTTCCGTGAGCTGCAAGTGAGTGGCAACGAGACTGTCAACAGGAGCGCCAACGGGAGTGCCAACAGGGATGCAAACAGGAGGGTCAACTGGGGTACATATTCAACACTTTAACTATCTCTAAACATTGATATTCACTGGCTATGGGAGCTGCAACGGGAGAGGCAACGAGAGTGGCAACAAGAGCGCCAACGGGAGTGCCAACGCGGATGCAAACAGGAGGGTCAACGAGGATGCATATTTTACCTCTAATGTCCAGATACATTATTATGGATCAATGTAATTCTGATTGTTAATCTCCTTTAATTTCTTCGACTCAATATAATTTCCATTTGTATGATATATGACATAATACCTATCTCTTTCCACTTTGAATTTCGAATCATACATTTTGGACATTAATGTTCACAACTTATGATTATCTTCCGAATTACTATTATGACTTCATGGCAATACACCGACAATATAATATCACCCGTGCGTATGCACGGGTAAAATACTAGTTGCTACTAGCACGCCTGATCCTGGATTCGAACCCAGGACCTTGGATAAATTAGAATAGACTCTTATCATTTCATCCAAGTGTTCTTGAGTGGATAATATTATAAATGAATAAAATAGTGTAACAATTTTACGATATAATTATTATTATTTATTGGATATAAATCATCGTTATAAATGCATAGTTGAGAATAATAATTTGAGAGTGATTTACGCGAAAGATTCTCTCCATTACTGAAGTTTTATATATAAGTGCATATCCCAAGTAGGTAGCTCAGTTGGCGAGCTAAGGGATACCGAAGGAGTGCACCAAATGAGTGCAAGAAGGAGGTCCCAGATTCAACTCCCGGAAACTAACATTCCCCCACCCTACTAACATTGCTTATAAAAAAAATATATATAAGTAAAATATAGCTAAAGTAAAAATCTAATAATAGTTTTTTGAAAAAAAATAGCTAATAATAGTTATTGCCTCATTTAAGTCTCATAAATAATGAAAAGTTAAAATTAAAGTTAATAGAAGTCGGATTCTTTTCTTAACATCAACCTCAAAGTTGAGGGGGAGTGGTTAACACACTCTTTCTAAAGGGACGTGGTACTCAAATAGTACTCGAGTTCAATCTCTGATGATAGAATACATCAGGGCTAGACTTTACTTGCCTCCCAATTGAATTCTATTTTAAAATGACATTTAAATTTCTATTTTACCTTTTTCTTTTTTGACCAAATTTATTTTATCTTCTATCATCATAAAATCATTAACAAATTGTTTAAATTTAGTTATTAGTGATACTAAAAGCCGTAAGAAAAGGAAAAAAGTTTTACATACGAAAAAAGAGAGAAATTTTAGTTAAAGACTTGTTCATAGTCAATTAGTCATTCGCAAATCGCAATCAACAAAAGGTTCATCCATGTTGAAACAAATTAATCTCTAATACTTATAAATATCTTCTAAGAAAATGCATATAAACATGTAAAGAGAGGGGAGTACAATTCACCCAATCTCCCCCCTAAAACACATTCAAATGGAAATGACAACTTGAGGTTCCCCATCATGCAGTTTGCCGATGATAATATGTTGATGGGGAGGCCGTCATGGGAAAATTTATGGAACATCAAAACTATTTTGAGAAGTTTTGAATTGGTTTCGGGATTGAAGGTCAACTTCCATAAGAGCAAACTCATTTGTGGAGAACCGTTGAACCGTCCAAAGTTTCTATCTTCGACTGGCGCTTATTTCGTGACTCACTGCCAACGCGAGGCAGCCTCTTTCGCTGTCATGTCATCGCATCAGAAGAAGAAGCGCATTGTCCCTTTTGTATGCAGTATCGCGAAGATATTCAGCACTTATTTTTAGATTGTAGATTTGCTAAGGATGTATGGAGTAGTGTTTGTGGGTGGATTGGAGTGCAACATGCTAATTTTTACAATCTACCAGATCACTTTCTCTGGCTTGGGTAAGATTTGCAAAAGTGGGAAGGCTAAGAAAACAAAGTTCTTGATATGGTTGAATACTTGTTGGAGCATTTGGTTGGCTCGGAACGGTTTAGTGTTCAAGAATGAGGTTGCTAATATCGATTCGGTCATTACTCGCATCAAGAGCCTAACTTGGAGTTGGTTTATTTATAGAGTGGGGTGTAATTCTAATATGTCTATTTCTTCTTGGTGGATTAATCCACTCCTATGCTAAACAATGTGTAATCTATTTGTTGTTTGGGTTTGAGCATCTCAAGTGCTCCGTTAATGAAGTATTGTTTATCTAAGAAAACATTCAAAAGGAAATGGAAGAAATACCATTTAGATTAGATCACTACAAGAAAAGCTGGACTTTGCGGCGGGCAAAATCCGCCGCAAAAGCCAAATTTGCGGCGGATATTTGGACTTTGCGGCGGAATGTTTTCGCCGGTAGCCAGCTCGAAGCAAACGCGTTGCGGCGGATTTAGTGGCACCGCAAATTTGCGGCGGATAATCCACCGGAAAAGGGGACAAATTTTTGACGCAATATATCCGCCGGAAAGTACCCAATATCCGCCGCAAATTATCCGCCGCAAAGTACCTGTTATCCGCCGCAAAACACCCATTTTATTTAAAAAAAAATGAATATAATTTTTTTAAAAAAACGTTTTATTTAAAATTCCGCCGCAAACGACACAAATCCGCCGCAAAGTACCATTTTTTTTAAAAAAAATTATTATTATTTTTAAAAAATAAATTTTATTTTTTTAAAAAAATCGTTTTAATTAAAAATAGGCTAAAGTGCTTTCGCGGTCCCTTATCTTTATTTAAAGTAACGAATTAGTCCTTTATGTTTTTTTTGTCCCAAATAAGTCCTTTATCTTTCAAATTTTTGACACATAAATCCTTTTCCGTTAACAGTGCTGATTTATGTGTCAAAAAAAAGGATTTATGTGTTAAAAATTTGAAACATAAAGGACTAATTTGGGACAGAAAAGGATTTATGTGTCAAAAATTTAAAACATAAAGGACTGATTTGGGACAAAAAAAAGATAAAGGACCAAATCGTTACTTTAAATAAAGGTAAGGGACCCCGGGAGCACTTTAGCCTTAAAAATATATATTATTTTATTAATTTTTTTAATTATTGATAAAAAATAAAATCCAATAACTAATTAATTTTTAATTTAAAAAAATAAAAAATTGGGAAAAGCAGTAAAAATATCCATACAATTAATAAAATATCCAGACAATTAATAAAATATCCAGACAAAAAAATAAAATAATCTAAAGCTACTGGGGTGCCTGCCGGTCAATGTCATCAACATTATTATAATATGTATCATCTTGAAGTAAAGCACTGAGCGATGACATTTGGACATTAAGATCAATGTCCAGCGGGGGTGACCGCTGCTGGGGGTACTGCTGGTTTGGCTGGATCAGGGGTGACTGATGTTGGGGCTGCTGGTATGGCTGGCGGGGTGACTGATGCTGCTGCTGGTATGGCTGGAATGGCGGCGCATACTGCGGTGTATACTGCGGGGGATATTGGCCGGTTGCATATGGCGGGGGATACTGGGGTGCATACTACTGCTGGTAGTAATGCTGCTGTGGCGGTGGTGGGTATGCTGATGAGGATGGCCTCGAGTGCTGAGACACCATCTGATCCTGCAATAACTTAAAGCGCTCCTCCATGCGCTCCTCAGCTACCCTAGCATGCTCCCGAATCGCCTGAATTTCCCGATCACTTCGATCCCGAATCGCCTGAATTTCCCGATCGCTTTGCTGCTGCCGCTCGACAATCTGACGGTGAGCCTCGCTCAGTTGCTGCGTCAATTGCCTAACATCATTCAACGCACCAGCATTGGGAACATAATTGCGACCAGTCGAGGATCCAGAATGTGAATCTGATAGACTCGAAATAATGCTTGTTCGAAAAGCAGCCGGTCCAATACCACCTGATCCTACCAGACGATTAGTCTTTTGGGGACCAACTGCTCTCTCCCAAACATCACGAGCTACTCTAGCCTCCTCCACTGGATCGACAGCTGCCCCACTGCTCTGTTGTGACTGATGGTACTCAGCCATCCCACCCTCGAAGCTCTTCTGAAGAAAATAACCCAACAAATAAATAACTAATTATTAATTAATATATATAAATAATTAATAAACATTAATTAATATATAATTGTAAAAGTAGTTTTACCTGAATACGCCTCGCCCGATCTGTAACGTACTCACCAGTCCCCTCCACCATATGCATGTGGCAATGCAACTCAGGCAAAGTGATTGGCCTTTGTTCCCTCTCCACCTATATATATATATATATGTACATAAATATATATATTATTAATTAAATACACATATTAATTAAATACACATATTGAAAATGACTAGTTAATATTAATCAAGTAATAAATTTACCAAACGCATGTAATGCGTTGCAGTATTAACACTCCCCCCGTGTGTGTGCAGCCACCTTTTTTCAGAAGCACGGTTCTTCTTGGCTTTCTCACAATAATTCTTAAATCCTTCATCTGTCTGCCAATACTCATTAAACTCAGCCCAAGTGGAGTCTCCCATATAAGATGGCTTCGTACGCGTATTACGCGCCCTTCGCATCAATTCAGAATAGCGATGAGAACATCTCTTATGGAACACTCTCTCAACCGCGGCTTGCTCCCCTGGATACCATGTACATTTTTCCTATTTAAGAAATTTACAATAATGTTGTTAATTATAAGGCAATAATTAATTAATCAAGTCAATAAGATAATACACCAAATTAATTATTTCGTAGAATCGAATAACTTACCAAAAATGATCTTAACATCTTCTTATTTGCATCCTTATCTTTTCTAACTTCCGTCCAGTTCTTCCAGCTCTTGGTAAAATTCTCCTTGATTGTTTTTGTGATGGCGGTAGCTGAAGCCTTCGAAGGAATAAAACTGCATTAAAAAAAGATGAATTTTGTTACACCAAATATAATTAAGTTATATAAAGGGCAACAAAAATAAATTAATAAATAATAATATAGATATATATATATATATATATATATATATATATATATATATATATAGACTTACGAATCGCCAACAATCTGCAATATGATACGCCTATCAGGTGTAACCCTAATCACATCAGTCCCATCAATGAATGTGCGTACCCCATCCGCATCAACATGTGTCGGGGATAAGCCCTCAGTACCAACAGGAATCGATGGGCCCCCTGCAGTACTAGTACTAGCACCATCCTCAGACACAGGTGGTGGCAAATATCCGCCAGTAGTAACAACAACACGCGTAGGCTGAACACGGCGCCCTAGGCGAGTAGATGTCTTCCGCCTGCTAGTGCTGGCGGCATCGGGAGGTGGAGGAGGAACATATGCGTCGTCATGATCGGATCCCGAGTCATCATGAGATGCCATATCTGTATAGATCTAGCTAAACATATACATTTAAACAAAACAAACATATACTAAACAAGGTTAACATAAACACATACAAAACTCATGCATTAAAATAAATAATTTGAATCCCATTCATTCTCAAACAAATAACATCCTTCATTAAAAATAACATCTTCATTAAAAATAGAATTGTTGAAACATAAATTACATTCATTCTAATTTGAATCCCATTCATTCTCAAAATCATCATCATCGGAGGAGTGAATTCTTGATACACCAATGTGGTCTGTTGCATCATCACCATCAGCATCTTCGTCATCAACAACTTCATCGTCGGTGTTTGGCTCATCACATAAACGAACAATGGGTTCAACTTGAATCACTTCATTTACATTAGACATCTCTTCCATTTGATATGGCATATCTTCCACCGTGTCATCATTTGTCTGATCAATGCGACCTCTTGGTTTTGTTTTAATTGCGACACACCAACCACGCCTATCAGTCCGCATTGATGGATAAGGGACACACCAACCACGTCTGATATGTTCCTCAAGTGTTGGTTGGTAGGATTTGGCGGGAGGGAATACACATATTGACTAAACCACATTGGAAAATGCGCATGAATATGAGCAGAAGATTGGTCTTCACGTACTACCTCTGATGACAAGAACTCCCTAAAAAGAAATAATTTAATTGTTACACTTGTCTACTATATTAACTAATTAAGATCGATTGTTAATGTTGAGGAACATACTCAATAAATGGTTGCACCTCAGTACAGTTTATCAACACATGAACATGTGCTGAACTTAACTCTTCATCTGTTAGCCAGTGAGTTGACTCCTTCCCAGATGGACGACCGGGTAGACAAAAGACAGACAAAGCCAAAGGATGTCGCCATTCAGTATCCACTTCATTTCGACTGCTTCCAAGAGCAAACTGATTCTTGAAATAATGAGAACAAAAATGTGTTGTTTCACGGTGTAGGTAAGAAGAACATATCGATCCTTCAACTCTAGCTTTGTTTTTCACCGATCTTTTTGAATCACCCATGAACCTAGAGAATATGATATTAATATAATAGTCATATATTTTAATTTAAACTTGTTTCTTATATTATAATTAAAAATTAGCTGACCTTTCAAACGGATACATCCATCTGTATTGGACAGGTCCGCCAAGTTTAGCTTCATATGCGAGATGCACCGGTAGATGCTCCATAGAATCAAAGAAACCAGGTGGAAATACTCTCTCCAACTTGCATAAGATAAATGGGATGTCTTGTTCCATTTTTGAAAGATCATCAGCTTTTAGCGTTGCAGAACACAAATTCTTAAAGTATTGACTTATTTCAATGAGCGGATTCAAAACGTGTGTTGGCAACGAACTAAAAGCGATAGGAAGTAAGCACTCCATGAATACGTGACAATCATGACTCTTCATCCCATGCAACCTCCCATTATCCACATCCGCACATCTAGATAAATTGGAAGAATAACCGTCTGGCATTTTCAACTCTTTTATCCATTGATAAACTGCTTTCGCTTGTTCGGTAGATAAAGTATAATTGGCTTTGGGTTTCAAAATCCTAGTACCTTGCTCAACCAACAACAAATCCTTTCGTCTACAGAAATGATCTATATCCTTCCTAGCTTTCTCATTGTCTTTTGTTTTGCCTTTCACGTTCATGACAGTGTTAAATATGTTGTCAAAAAAATTCTTCTCTATATGCATGGCATCGAGATTGTGTCTCAATAGATTATCTTTCCAATAGGGAAGTTCCCAAAAAAATACTTTTTTTTGTCCAATTGTGCCATTGTCCATAGCCATCTGAACGAGAAACAACACCGGCTACGACTTCCACAGGAGGGATGTCCCTAACATTATTCCAAACTTCCTCTGGTGTCAACTGACGAGGAGGTCCAGCTGTTTCAACATTTCCCTTGATGAACGCATATTTCTGCTTTCTAAATGGGTGATCCATAGGTAAGAACCTACGGTGCGAGTCAAACCATGAAACTTTTCCTCCGTATTTAAGACTAAAAGCCTTTGTGTCAACCATGCAAATCGGACACGCCATCTTACCATGTGTCCCCCATCCAAACAACATTCCATAGGCAGGGAAGTCATTTATGGTCCACATCAAAGCCGCCCTCATCACAAAATTTTGTTTGCGTGTCACATCATAAGTTAAAACACCATTCCACAACCTTTTTAGGTCATCAATCAAAGGTTGCAAATATATGTCAATACCAGCTGTTGGATTACTTGGCCCTGGAATAATAGAATTTAAAAACATGTATGGTTTGGACATACACATTTCTGGAGGAATGTTGTATGGGGTAACAATAACTGGCCAACATGAATACGGTGTTGTCGAGGCTTGAATATATGGTGTGAAACCATCAGAGCACAAACCAAGCGGAACATTGCGTGGATCACTGGCAAAATCTGGATGAACACGATCAAAATGCTTCCAAGCTTCACCATCAGATGGGTGACGTAATTCACCAGAATTATTTCTATTTTGATGGTGCCATGTCATTTTACCTGCGGTCTCCATTGAAGTAAACATCCTCTGTAGCCTTGGAATAAGAGGCAGATAGAACATTGATTTTCGTGGAACCGGTTTGCCTCTGCTCATCCCTGATCTACTGACACGATAGCATGGTTTTCCACACAACTTGCATTCCGACAACTCTCCATCATTTATGCCAAACTCATTGTTATAATAGAGCATGCAACCAGACACACAACAATCAATCCTTTTAGATTTTAAGCCAAGCTTCGATACCACTCTTTTAGCTTCATAATAACTTTGCGGTAAACTCCCTCTAATGGGGGTTGCATCCAACATCATTTTGGTCATATATTCCATGCACAACTCAGCAACATTAAATTGAGACTTAAGACCCAACAACCGAACACACATTGATAATTTTGAGTCTGTAGATCCTTCAAATATGGGTTTATTTGTCTCACTCAAATACATGTAAAACCTTTGAGCTTCCTCATTTGGAACTTCGTCAGCATCTGGTTCTTCAAAATCCAAATTTACTCCAACAGCGTCAGATATCATTCCCTGATAAACATCTAACGGTTGTATTCCCCATCCTTCAGATGTTGTAGTCACTGGATAACTACTTGATGTGTGATCTACTACTTCAACCGGAACATTAACCGCAGGAACTGCAGCTACCCCTGGCGCTCCTTCCCCGTGACGACTCCATGTCCAATAATTTGGCCTAAACCCATTATTGTACAAATGAAGTCTAACTTCATGTTCATTTTTTATAGCTCGAAATGAACATTTCAAGCACGGACATCTAATACCGCCTTGTCGCCCAAATTCTTCATGATCAATGTACTTAGCACAAAAAATAAACTCTTCTACTCCTTCTACAAAACGTCGTTTTACACCAGTACTTCCAGGATACAATCGATCATACATCCAACTACGATCCATTTTCAAGAACTATACGTATACTACACTACAATATAAATAAAATAAACTATCAATTACTTCATATTTTGATATATATATATATATATATATATATATATTTATATATTACTCATTTTATTTTTATATTTCAATAAACTACCAATTAATTACAAGCAACAGAATTAATTTTTTAATAATGTTATATACTAATAATTTAAACATTATAAATAATAATTCCAAATTTAATTTTAAATTTCAATTTTTATAAGACAATATATGTTAATAAAATTTATAAGTGAACTTAATAAATAAGTTTTTTCAATATAAATTAATTTGTATTATTATTACAAACAAAATTTGTTACAAAATTTTACTAAAAATAGTGAAGTAAGTAATATTTTATTAATTACTTTAACAACTAACCGTAGTGAAGAGAAGGCTCTGGCTTGAATCTTATCCTGAACTCAAGCAGAGAGGAAAAAGGAGGAACCCAAACAATACCTAAAGAAAAAACAACACAATTAGTAACAAATTCATGTTATTATAAAATAATTTAAAAACGAATATTAAAAAAAAAAAACAAAAACTATTAACTCATATAAAAAACATACCTTGAAGAAATTTCCCAATAAGAGCAGAAGACAATTCGTAGGGAGGAAGCGCTACACTTCAAAAACAGATTTAGTAGAGAAGGAGAGAATTTGGGAGACAGTAAAGGAGAAATTTTAAGAAGAGAATGGGAGGATTGTTAGAAGTGTGAAGAATGAGAAGTGGAGAATGGATACATATAGAAAAACGCAGCCCAACGGTCAAAAGGGATTTGCGGCGGATTCTGGAGGTTTGCGGCGGATTTTGAAATTCAATATCCGCGGGTTTTTTTTTCGGAGCTTTGCGGCGGATTATGGAGGTTTGCGGCGGATTTTGAAATTTAAAATCCGCGGGTTTTTTATTTACGGAGCTTTGCGGCGGATTCGTGGTACTTTGCGGCGGATATTCAAATTAAAATACCGCGCCTTTTTTTTTAAAAACACCAAACAATCCGCCGCAAAAGCTACAATCCGCCGCAAATACTCAACATCAGCCGCAAATGACACAAATCCGCCGTAAAGTACCATTTTTTTTTTTAAAAAAAATTATTATTATTTTTAAAAAATAAATTTTCTCCTTATTTTTTTAAAAAGGAGAAAATAAATTATTATTATTTTTAAAAAATAAATTTTATTTTTTTGAAAAAATCGTTTTAATTAAAAATATATATTATTTTATTAATTTTTTTAATTATTGATAAAAAAATAAAATCCAATAACTAATTAATTTTTAATTTAAAAAAATAAAAATTGGGAAAAGCAGTAAAATATTATCACCAAAAAAATATCCATACAATTAATAAAATATCCATACAAAAAAATAAAATAATCTAAAGCAATAAAAATTGGGAAAAACAGTAAAATATATATTTAATGTCTGCTACCCCTAAACGGAGACCTACGCCATTATCTTGATATGACACTCTCTTGAGCATTGTCGGCAGCAGCTCCATTACAGTGGCGTATGTCTCCATTTCTTTGTAAAGAAATTTCCACATTGTCGTGAACACCCCTTCATCTTTTTCGTTAAAAGTAACCCATTTATCAGGAAAAAGCTCCTCCTCATTATTTCACCACAAGTGACATATACGTTAATCAAACGCTCGGTATCATCCTTCAACTTAACAGCCCGTCCTTGCAGTTCCTCAACCTTTCTATTTAGAGATTCAACCATATTTTCAAAATAGAAAGTTTCACAAGAAACCATCTTTTGAAAAGATGATTGAATCTTGTCATACCCCAATTTTGTCCGGCTTAGGTCAAAACCCTAATTTTCTCCACAAAAAAATAAAAATAAATTATGCATTGCATTTTGAATCCTAGAAACCGCTCCAAAGTTGTTGGAATCATTCTTAGGGATAGAATGCACTTTTTAAGAAACTAGGGTTTTGAAAATACGTTATGCATGCATGGCAAACTTTGAAAAACATTTTATGCATGTATGGCAAGGACCTAAAAGCATTTTTTTGGAAAACAAGAATTGATTTCTAAGCCAAGAATCGATTTATAGTATGTTGCATAGGTCTTGAAAATCGATTTTTAAGCTCTTCCATAGGCCATGAATCGATTCCTCATTGCTTTAACTAAACATGGAATCGATTTTCACCTATTATATATGTCCTGAAAATCGATTTCCCTCTCCTTTCATAGGCCTTGAAATCGATTTTCAGGCCATTTTAAAGAGGTGAAAATCGATTCCTCCTTTTTCCATAGGCCATACAATCGATTCCCATCATTTCCAAAAATAAAGAATCGATTCCTACATGTTTCCAAAGACCACAGAATCGATTTTCAGGATCTCCAAATGTCCTGAAAATCGATTCCTACCATTTTCCATAGGCCATATAATCGATTCTTGTCATTTCAAAAAATAAAGAATCGATTCCTGCACATTTCCAAAGGCTCAAATAATCGATTCATCCTTGCCATAAATGTTTTAAAAAATTTTTTACGCTCTCTAAGCCTATAAATAGGCAGCCTCAAATCACATTTGGAGGCACACATCTCACGGAGAGGAGATCTCACAGGACAGGGAAAAACTTCACAGGGTCAGAAAAACAGACACAACTCACAAGATCAGAGAGAAGAATTGCTACACACTTTTTTTAAGATCTGAGAAGAATTGCTCCAGAAACATTTTCACAAGATCTGGGAAGACAACTCTCGTAAATCTCATTTTCCAGTTCTCCGCTTCATTTTTGTTCTTCAGATCTGTAATATCTGCCTTCATCAGAGGTATTTCTGTTTTTTTATATTTGTTAAAATTCAATCATTCTAATCCATGCCAAAATTGCCCTATGTGATTTAATTTAGCTGTAGTGTCCTTGTTGATGATGAACCATATGATTCCCACTTATGCCTAGTGCATCATTTTCTAAGTGGTGAAGATGGTCTCAGATGATTCAACCTCCCCTTTTAAACCCTTTCAAAAAAAGCATTCTTTATCTAGAACTACGTCGCCTTTGATTCTCCACCCGGAGATACGTAGGAGCAGGGCCACGCCCCTGTCAAGCGCAACAAATAAAAATTCTTTTCATCCCCCTAAACCAATCATTTTCATAAAACAAAAAAAGAATCATTTTCCAACCCATTGTTGCTAATAGCTCATCAGAGCCTCTGTTCGTTTAGTTATTGGCGACAATGTCTTTTTCTCATAAGAATAATAAACGATGGTCCATCATAACCTTTGTTAGTTTGATCATTGTGCAAATCAATCTTTTTCGAAAATCACTTTCAAAAAGATAATAAAAACGAGTTGTTATCAATAGTCCATCAGAACCTTTGTTCGTTTGACTAGCGGTACAACTCTCTCTTTTGTTGAGTATTTAGTAGTGATTCATCATAGCCTCTGCTAGTTTAATCATTTGCTAATGCTCGTCATATTTCAAAAAACTCACTAAAAAAGATAAAAACCCAAAAACATTTTACCACTTTCTTACCTAAACCTTTTACCAAAACATTTTCACCCTCATGCATCTTCATCCATCCCTATTTATGCGACACTCTCATGCATTCTCAAGTATTTATGCCTTGCATAATAAACGTAATCATACTCAAATGCTCATGCATTCTTGTATGCTCATGCATCCTCCTGTCTACTCATTCATGCATTCATTCTTGTATGCTCATGCATTCACATGCTTGCCAAATCATGCATCATTGCTCACATGTTCATTCACCTAACCTAGAATACTCTATGCCTATGATCAATTGTATTCCTTTGTTCTTGATGCCATTTGAATGTCTTGACTTAATTGTGCACCAACCCTTTTACACAATCATGTGCCCTTATAAGGCTACCAACATGTGTAGCATAGAGGCATATGTGCCCCTCTTGAGATTGCTTCCAACTTGTGTAGCAATTCTCCTTCACACACAAACACAATTGTTTTGAGAACTTTGTCTTGCACCTTTAACAATTAAATCTCTTGATTATATTGGCATGCTTAATCTTAGTTGATGATCAACATGTTCATGATTGCTTGATTAGTTGAATATGTTTGAACTTCATTCATTCATTTTGCATTTGGTTTTGGACATAGATTTCGATTGAAAATGATTTATTTATTTTCTAAAAACTCTTTTCCAAACCAATTAATTTTCAAAGCATTTTCAATAAACAAAAATAAGCAAGTAGTGGAGGTCACCCATAACCTTTGTTAGTTTGATCTCTATGAACGCTCTTCAAATTTACATGAGTACTTAGCGATGATTACCCATAACCTTTGTTAGTTTAATCATTCGCTAATGCTCGTCCTACTTCGAAAATCTTTTCGAAAATATAATAAAACAAGTCGTTACTAATAGTCAATCAGAGCCTTTGTTCGTCTGACTAGAGGTAACAACTCTTTTTGAGTATTTAGTAGTGATTCATCATAGCCTCTGCTAGTTCAATCATTTGCTCATGCTCGTCCTATTTCAAAAAACTCACTAAAAAGATAAAAAACAAAAACTTTTCAAAAAGACAACCTAGAACTACGTCGCCTTTGATTCTCCACCCGGAGATACGTAGGAGCAGGGCCACGCCCCTGTCAAGCGCAAAAATAAACAAATTAAAAAATACAAACACATCTCTTTCATTTCAAAAATCAAAAAATATTATTTTCAAAGTAGGGGATTAAGTCGGTCGTACGGCCGGGTTAACCATCGTTTTAGGATAAGTGAACTGTGATCCTTCCGAGCCCCAGTGCTCCTTCAGCCCCCAGCGGCCCTTCAGACCCCCAGTGGTTCTTCAGACCCCCAGTGGTCCTTCAACGCAGATCACATTGTTCTAAAACCCCTATATTAAAAAACACCAACACACAAACATTTTCTACCCAAGAACTACGTAGCTTTGAATTCTCCATCGCACCGGGAGATACGTAGGAGCGGGTCACATCCCGTCAAGCATAACAAATAAAAATCATTTTCACAATAAGTTTTCAAACAATTATTTTCAAAAAGAACCAAGAACTACGTAGCTTTGAATTCTCCATCGCACCGGGAGATACGTAGGAGCGGGCCATGTCCCGTCAAGCACTTTTTTTCTAAAAACCCCTTTTTCCCCCCCTTTTTCTCACCAAAAATAATATTTTCATTAAAGTTTTCCCATTCATCTCCAAATAAGAAATAAATAGGCAAATCTAGGTATTTTTCAAATCAAACATTAAAACCACACATTTAATTAGAGGTTCCCTTTCGGTAGAAAGGACGTGCGCGGTGCTAACACCTTCCTCGCACGTAATCGACCCCCGAACCTATATCTCTAGTTTTCAAAGACCATCCGCCTTGTCCAAAAGACCTTTTTTCAATGTTTTGGTCTTAAAATTAAAATATTGGTGGCGGCTCCAAAATTTTCCACGTTGTGCATTGAGAAACCCCAAACCGGGGATTTTTCGGGGTATAACAGCTGGCGACTCCACTGGGGACACTTTTTTTTAAAAAAAAAAAAGACGAGGGTCAAGCCTAACTAATTTAAATGTGTGGTTTAATGTATTGTTGATTTGATTAAAACCTTGTTTGCCTTTCTTTCTTATCATTGATTGTAGGCATATGCATTTGTCTTCTTCTTTGTTGTTCCCTATCTCCTCTTCTACTCCTATTCTTTCATTTGCTTACGCCCATGCATTCTTCCAACCCCCATGTTCCCTTCTTCTTTGCTCCTTTTCTCCAAAGTTAAGTTCATGCATCTCTTCCCCATTCTATCCTGTTCCCTCTTCTTCGCTCCCTTTCTTGAGGTAAGTAGTGCATTGTTGTTGGCACCCTAGATTAGTTGTATTTAATTGGTATTGAACCCTAGGGTAGACGACATGTTATTCCTTTCTATTGTCTGGATTGTCTGGATTTTCATTTGCAGGTGGGGTAGTTTTTAAGGAAATGCCCTTCGCACACACACTTGTACCTTGAGGCTACATAATTAGAGAAAGAGACCATAACCCAGGTCTGTTAGGATACCATAGGATGAGTGGATTCGAGTAGTGGGAGCCCATCAGGACCTTTGTCCGTTTGGCTACTCGCGAAAGTTTCAATCAGAGTTGTGCTCTTCCATGATACCTTGTACCTAGCAGTTTGCTGCATTTACAAGGAATTTCGTGAAAGAGACAGTGGCTCTGATGACCTTTGTGAGGGTGTGAATAGAGCTATATGGAAGGATTACCCTTTTAATTGCCCTAGATCGTAGGTCTCACCTCCTTTTAGGTCACAAGGGCTTTCCAAATTGTGTGCTGCATTGTTGCATTCAGTTCAATCAATTTTTCCTTCAAAATTTTTGAAAATCAAAAAAAATATATGCTTTCCCCTTTCAATAAATACCTATGTGAGGTGGCATATAGGGTGAAAATTTTCAAATCACCACCTGTAAATACCCTCTTTCTGCAAAAACACAAAAAGAAACATCCTTGCATCATCGCATCATTGCATCACTGCATCATTGCATCATTTGCATTGCATAAAATTCCAAGTTTGAAAAAAACCATTCATATTGCATTCCCTTTCATTACATAAAGATAAAACAAAAAAAAACAATTATCATCTGCATAGCATAAACATTTCATTTATAATCATGCAAAAAAAAATCCTCGTCAAGTTCACCCAAAACATGGCATTCATGCATAAGCATTATTTCAAAAAAGACACAGTAGAACTACGTAAGCTTTGATTCCTCATTACAATGGGGATACGTAGGAACGGGTCATACCCCGTCAAGCACATTTTTCTAAAACCTTTTCTCCAATAAATCATTTGCATCATACATGCACATCATAATTTGTTCATTCATTCATTGCATAAAATAAGAGTTGTGATGAGAAGCGAAATGTTCTTGCAAAACAATCATCCTTTTGAAAAGATTATCCTTATTTGGTTGCAAACTCAAGGTGTTCCAAGGCACTCAGTTTTTCAAATCAATAGCTCATTTGCACTGCATCCCATCCATTCTATGACAAAAGACTGAAATAGTGTGTCAAAGAAAAAAAAAAAAAAAAAAAAAAAAAAAAAAAAAAAACAAATTCTTTTAACTGATGTTAACTCTCTGTGAAGCATTCTTCTAATGAGCGTGCATGCTATGAGTACATTCTCTTGTTTGAGTCCGTTGATTTTCCTCCCTTACCACAGTTTCCCGTCCAAGTCTAATCCCGCCCCGTCCACCCCTAAAGAGCATATTCTCTCCCATCAGTGCATACTTGACTTTTGGTTCATTCCCACTAACACTTTAAGTCCTCCATGCTGGGGCAATTTCTGTGATCACTAATTTTCCTTGTCGGTATCATATTCCCTTAGTGCAAGTCTTTCTAAAAAATATAATAAATAAAAAAGATAAAATAAGCTCGCTAGGTTGAAAACCCGCAAAGGGCGGCCTAGGCAAAAATGAGCGCCCGGTGGATTGAAAACTCGCAAAGAGCGGTCCAGGCAAAAATTAGGGCACAAAAAAAGGGAAAATAAAAGAGCAAAGACATGAAGATAGATAAGTTATTGTTCTAAAGTTAAGTCTCATAGAAATAAGCAATCGGGATTTGAAATGAAGTTTGGCCATCTCCTCAAAAACCCCAAAATCCCAGAAAATCCCTTTCCTACCCACCTTGAGCCAAGAAAAACCGAAATCCAAAAATCACCCTAGGCAAAGATCTCCCCAAATAAAAACAAAACAGTGCATCACTTTTATCAGCTCACCCGAGTTAAAAAAAAAAAAAAAAAAAAAAAAAAAAAAAAAAAAAAAAAGGGGGGGATTCAAAAAATGAAAACCCCAAAACAAAATGGTGAGTTGGTACATGTTACCACAAAGTACAAGAGATCCTTGTCTAAATAAACCTTCAAACACTTCATCATTCCCATACACCCCTCCTTCCATAAACCGCAAACACTCCCTTTGGCCTCAACATCAAACCCCTTAGTCATTCTACCCTGAGACATGAATTTGCCTTAACAGAGCCCAAACAAGCCCAATAACCATCTTCCTCATAGACCATTAACCGTCAATCAAACGCCGAACAAAACTCACCCTCCCACTAGCCTCAAACACTTCATTAAGCCTAACCCTCCTTCCTCCACAAAACACCACAATCCCGAAAAGTCCATTCCGATCAATGACCGTTTGCTTTTGTTCACTCAAATTTTAATCTTAGGACGAATAAGCTTATCTATGTACAAAGTGTTTGCTCAAGAAACGATCAGAAAAAAGAAAGCTGATCAAGAAGGAATAAATCCTCGGAAAAAAAGAGAACTGAGGAAACAAAAACAAACAGTCAGAAAAAAGAAAGCTGACTAAACAAAAAAGACTTGCACTCCCAAAAATGCATTCAAGTTGCTTTAAAACAGGGTTTAGTGATCACCAAGTGAAGCTTCCCTTCATTACCAAAGTCAAGGCATTCACAGAGAACCAAAGATCTACACTGAGGACACCACTCAGATCTAAAAGTTGGGGCATTCTCTTCACCACCCATCCACCCTAGTCTTGGGAAAGCATGTTCAGCGTCCATCCTATGTCATTCATCCTTTCACCAGGTGTTATCCTTGACGCCAGTTCCCGCATATCTGCCCTTTCACTCCAATTGTCAATACCACCAAACGGGGGCAAGCCTTTCATTCATAGTCACCAAGTCTGGAGTGGGGCAAGCGCATTCCCATTCACCTCATTCATTCCCATAAAAACCTCACCGAGGCAATTTCTCAACTCACTATCCTAAACAAGACCTTGTCATTCTGATTGGGGCAGCTTTGTCCTTGTTATGACTGGGGCAACATCAAATTCTGTGGGTTGAAGCAAAACCCCTTTCATTCCAGCTTTCATCCCAAGAGCCGAAGCATTCCCAATTCATCATCTTCTACACCCCTAGTTGTTGTCACCACTAGACAGGGGCAAGTTATTCACTCGTCAAAGACCTGAATTGGGGCAATCCTGCGTCTCTTGGTCCCTCATAAAACTTCGGCAATAACCATGTCTGTCATTCCTTCACTTGCCATAAACGTCCATGCCATAAACCAATCCCAAGTTAACGGACTCACTCATTCACATTTGCACCCCTATGCATGCTTACTAGATAATGCTTCAAAGAGAGAGAACACAAGTTAGTCACGTGATATTTAAGATTCAGTCGTCATTGAAAGGAAGAGAAAACAAGTGAGCTTGTTTGTAAATAAAATCTTGAGAACACCGGAGTTTGAATCAAATTCCATTTTTTTTTCAACAGAATGGTCAATAATCATCTCAACTCCTTGCATTCAAAGTCTTGCATCTCATCATCACAAAAATGTTTCATCATTCATATCCTATTTTTCGCCTCATGCATTTAGGCGTTCCATTTTGCATCGTGCCAACATCATCATTTCATAAAAGCAAAAAACATTTTCCATCTCATTCCATCAAGCATCAAAGCATTTCATCATAAAAGCAAAAACACGTCACCCCGTGTCATAACATTTGCATCCAAGCATTTCATTCACATCATATTCACATTCGCATTTCATGCATTCATCGCATGTCATCCAAGATGCCTATGTTTCCCAATCAACCATTTCATATCAGGCATCAAAGTATTGCATTTGCATCCTCACATAGCAAGAAGACAAATAGGAAAAATTCTTTAACCAGCTATCTCAGCACATGAAGGGGTCGCCTAAAGTCGGCCGCTTGTAGGGCTTTAGGGCTCGCCTTAACCCTTAGGGATTAGGTTGTTGCTTGTAGGGCTTTAGTGCTCGCCTGGATCCTTAAGGATTAGGTTGTTATCTTGTAGGGCTTTAGTGCTCGCCTGGATCCTTGGGGATTAGGATGTTTACCTTGTAGGCACTTGAAGTGTCGATCCTTAACCAAAATAAAAAGGAAGAAAATCAAAAATAGCATCTCATAGCATCCATCATTCCATTGAAATCATCACATCACATACACTGTGCATAACATACATTCATACTCCATTTACATAGATATCTGCATTCCATAGAAAAAAAAGAAAAAAAAAAAAAAAGGGGGCAAATAAGAAAGGAGAGAAGAAAATCACAGAAGACGGAACATAAAAGAACACAACATTTTCACATCATTCATCATTTTCACATATCATTCATACCAGTCATCACTCCATGGCATCAAACAGTACATTACGCCTTCAAATTCGCATCTCAGAAGAGCGAAAGAATAACAAAAGGAAAAGAAGAGAAAAATCAAACAGAAAAGGCATCCCACCAAAGTCAATCATTGCATTCATATGCATTCAAGTGTATGCATTTCATGTACCTGTCAAGATAGAAGTTACCTCAGACTAGATAGTCTCAACCCAGAGTTAGTAAACTCCATCAACCCAGAGTTAGTAAACTCCATCAACCCAGAGTTAGTAAACTCCATCAATCCAGATCACAACATTGTGTACGAGCACGCAATGGATCCATCAGACTTCGTCAAGTCCTTCGGATTAGTTATGTCAACCTAAGGCATAATGGACATCCTTTGATCAAATCAGTTCCGGACCTGATGTTGATCGGCCGCTCGAGAAGGCCATCCCAAAGCTCGGACTCAACAAGAGTCCGTTAGAAGGTTTTTAGGCAACCTCCGAATTCAGGACCCCAGCGTCCCTTCAGAACCCCAGTGTTCATTCAGGATCCAAGCATCCCTTCAGGACCCAAGTGTCCATCCAAGTTATTTTCTTTGCTGCTTTCTTTATAGCTTTATTTCCTGCTTTTTGAGGGCGGGCATTTCATTTAAATATAGAAAAAGAAAAGAGGAAAATTCGGGTTTCCCTAAGCAGACAAAATCGGTATAATTTCTGAATTCTTTATTTCTATTTTGCCTCGAAATATGTCCTGCGCAATTCATATTTCTTGTCAAAATCCAAATAAAGAGGGGCAGCTGTCATACCCCAATTTTGTCCGGCTTAGGTCAAAACCCTAATTTTCTCCACAAAAAAATAAAAATAAATTATGCATTGCATTTTGAATCCTAGAAACCGCTCCAAAGTTGTTGGAATCATTCTTAGGGATAGAATGCACTTTTTAAGAAACTAGGGTTTTGAAAATACGTTATGCATGCATGGCAAACTTTGAAAAACATTTTATGCATGTATGGCAAGGACCTAAAAGCATTTTTTTGGAAAACAAGAATTGATTTCTAAGCCAAGAATCGATTTATAGTATGTTGCATAGGTCTTGAAAATCGATTTTTAAGCTCTTCCATAGGCCATGAATCGATTCCTCATTGCTTTAACTAAACATGGAATCGATTTTCACCTATTATATATGTCCTGAAAATCGATTTCCCTCTCCTTTCATAGGCCTTGAAATCGATTTTCAGGCCATTTTAAAGAGGTGAAAATCGATTCCTCCTTTTTCCATAGGCCTTACAATCGATTCCCATCATTTCCAAAAATAAAGAATCGATTCCTACATGTTTCCAAAGACCACAGAATCGATTTTCAGGATCTCCAAATGTCCTGAAAATCGATTCCTACCATTTTCCATAGGCCATATAATCGATTCTTGTCATTTCAAAAAATAAAGAATCGATTCCTGCACATTTCCAAAGGCTCAAATAATCGATTCATCCTTGCCATAAATGTTTTAAAAAATTTTTTACGCTCTCTAAGCCTATAAATAGGCAGCCTCAAATCACATTTGGAGGCACACATCTCACGGAGAGGAGATCTCACAGGACAGGGAAAAACTTCACAGGGTCAGAAAAACAGACACAACTCACAAGATCAGAGAGAAGAATTGCTACACACTTTTTTTAAGATCTGAGAAGAATTGCTCCAGAAACATTTTCACAAGATCTGGGAAGACAACTCTCGTAAATCTCATTTTCCAGTTCTCCGCTTCATTTTTGTTCTTCAGATCTGTAATATCTGCCTTCATCAGAGGTATTTCTGTTTTTTATATTTGTTAAAATTCAATCATTCTAATCCATGCCAAAATTGCCCTATGTGATTTAATTTAGCTGTAGTGTCCTTGTTGATGATGAACCATATGATTCCCACTTATGCCTAGTGCATCATTTTCTAAGTGGTGAAGATGGTCTCAGATGATTCAACCTCCCCTTTTAAACCCTTTCAAAAAAAGCATTCTTTATCTAGAACTACGTCGCCTTTGATTCTCCACCCGGAGATACGTAGGAGCAGGGCCACGCCCCTGTCAAGCGCAACAAATAAAAATTCTTTTCATCCCCCTAAACCAATCATTTTCATAAAACAAAAAAAGAATCATTTTCCAACCCATTGTTGCTAATAGCTCATCAGAGCCTCTGTTCGTTTAGTTATTGGCGACAATGTCTTTTTCTCATAAGAATAATAAACGATGGTCCATCATAACCTTTGTTAGTTTGATCATTGTGCAAATCAATCTTTTTCGAAAATCACTTTCAAAAAGATAATAAAAACGAGTTGTTATCAATAGTCCATCAGAACCTTTGTTCGTTTGACTAGCGGTACAACTCTCTCTTTTGTTGAGTATTTAGTAGTGATTCATCATAGCCTCTGCTAGTTTAATCATTTGCTAATGCTCGTCATATTTCAAAAAACTCACTAAAAAAGATAAAAACCCAAAAACATTTTACCACTTTCTTACCTAAACCTTTTACCAAAACATTTTCACCCTCATGCATCTTCATCCATCCCTATTTATGCGACACTCTCATGCATTCTCAAGTATTTATGCCTTGCATAATAAACGTAATCATACTCAAATGCTCATGCATTCTTGTATGCTCATGCATCCTCCTGTCTACTCATTCATGCATTCATTCTTGTATGCTCATGCATTCACATGCTTGCCAAATCATGCATCATTGCTCACATGTTCATTCACCTAACCTAGAATACTCTATGCCTATGATCAATTGTATTCCTTTGTTCTTGATGCCATTTGAATGTCTTGACTTAATTGTGCACCAACCCTTTTACACAATCATGTGCCCTTATAAGGCTACCAACATGTGTAGCATAGAGGCATATGTGCCCCTCTTGAGATTGCTTCCAACTTGTGTAGCAATTCTCCTTCACACACAAACACAATTGTTTTGAGAACTTTGTCTTGCACCTTTAACAATTAAATCTCTTGATTATATTGGCATGCTTAATCTTAGTTGATGATCAACATGTTCATGATTGCTTGATTAGTTGAATATGTTTGAACTTCATTCATTCATTTTGCATTTGGTTTTGGACATAGATTTCGATTGAAAATGATTTATTTATTTTCTAAAAACTCTTTTCCAAACCAATTAATTTTCAAAGCATTTTCAATAAACAAAAATAAGCAAGTAGTGGAGGTCACCCATAACCTTTGTTAGTTTGATCTCTATGAACGCTCTTCAAATTTACATGAGTACTTAGCGATGATTACCCATAACCTTTGTTAGTTTAATCATTCGCTAATGCTCGTCCTACTTCGAAAATCTTTTCGAAAATATAATAAAACAAGTCGTTACTAATAGTCAATCAGAGCCTTTGTTCGTCTGACTAGAGGTAACAACTCTTTTTGAGTATTTAGTAGTGATTCATCATAGCCTCTGCTAGTTCAATCATTTGCTCATGCTCGTCCTATTTCAAAAAACTCACTAAAAAGATAAAAAACAAAAACTTTTCAAAAAGACAACCTAGAACTACGTCGCCTTTGATTCTCCACCCGGAGATACGTAGGAGCAGGGCCACGCCCCTGTCAAGCGCAAAAATAAACAAATTAAAAAATACAAACACATCTCTTTCATTTCAAAAATCAAAAAATATTATTTTCAAAGTAGGGGATTAAGTCGGTCGTACGGCCGGGTTAACCATCGTTTTAGGATAAGTGAACTGTGATCCTTCCGAGCCCCAGTGCTCCTTCAGCCCCCAGCGGCCCTTCAGACCCCCAGTGGTTCTTCAGACCCCCAGTGGTCCTTCAACGCAGATCACATTGTTCTAAAACCCCTATATTAAAAAACACCAACACACAAACATTTTCTACCCAAGAACTACGTAGCTTTGAATTCTCCATCGCACCGGGAGATACGTAGGAGCGGGTCACATCCCGTCAAGCATAACAAATAAAAATCATTTTCACAATAAGTTTTCAAACAATTATTTTCAAAAAGAACCAAGAACTACGTAGCTTTGAATTCTCCATCGCACCGGGAGATACGTAGGAGCGGGCCATGTCCCGTCAAGCACTTTTTTTCTAAAAACCCCTTTTTCCCCCCCTTTTTCTCACCAAAAATAATATTTTCATTAAAGTTTTCCCATTCATCTCCAAATAAGAAATAAATAGGCAAATCTAGGTATTTTTCAAATCAAACATTAAAACCACACATTTAATTAGAGGTTCCCTTTCGGTAGAAAGGACGTGCGCGGTGCTAACACCTTCCTCGCACGTAATCGACCCCCGAACCTATATCTCTAGTTTTCAAAGACCATCCGCCTTGTCCAAAAGACCTTTTTTCAATGTTTTGGTCTTAAAATTAAAATATTGGTGGCGGCTCCAAAATTTTCCACGTTGTGCATTGAGAAACCCCAAACCGGGGATTTTTCGGGGTATAACAAATCTCTAAATAGAAAGTTTGAGGAACTGCAAGGACGGGTTGTTAAGTTGGAGGATGATACCGAGCGTTTGATGAGCGTATATGTCTCTTGTGGTGAAAATAATGAGGATGAACTTTATGCTGATAAAGGGGTTACTTTTAACGAAAAAGATGAAGGGCTCTTCATGACAATGTGGAAATTTTTTTACCAAAAAATGGAGACGTACGCCACTCTATTAGAACCCCGCTGCCGACAATGCTCAAGAGAGTGCCGTATTAAGAGATCGAGTGCCGTATCAAGAGAATGAGAGTATTGGTAGATGTGTGAAAAAAGAAGAAGGGGAGAAGGGGTTTATATAGGAGAAACGAAGTCAAACGGTCAAAAGGCAAGATCCGCTGGAAACGGCAGTTACCGACGGATTTAAGGGATTTGCGGCGGACTTAAGGGATTTGCGGCGGACGGAGGTGCATTTGCGGCGGTTAATTAAAATCTCGTAAAAAAAAAATTGTGAACCCAAATCCGCCGCAAGAACCGTTAAATCCGCCGCAAAAGCCAAGACGAATTTTAATCCGCCGCAACGGTCAATTATTCCGCCGGTAACTTTGAGGCGGATAAAATCCGCCGGAAATGCGTAGATTCCGCCGGTAACTTTGCGGCGGATCCATATCCGCCGGAAACTCCTGGCCGGAAAAACCAATAATTCTTGTAGTGGATCATGAAGCGTTAAAACTCGGAACCAGCTGTCCTGCCCCTCGAGGCACCTACAATGAGCGAGGGATTAGTCACTGCTGTCCGTGCGGTGGATACCTGGGTTTACCCAAAAAAGATTAGATCATGAAGAATTGATTGTGCTCTCAATTTTATTTTTTTTTGAAAAATTCATTGTAAAAATAAATGAATTTGAAAACTCTATTTATGAATTACTTTTGGTAATAATACTTGAAATGGTGAGATTTATGTAGTAAAAATATTTTACACATACATTTATTTATGTGTTATTACATCATTTAATAAATGTAACAAATCATTCGTTAGTCATTCGTTGAAAGTGTTTGGACACTCCGTGGGTAGTCAACAAGGGTCTGAACAAAAAGAAATGTAATAAATCATATATTTTTAAACCAACAAAGATTGGTCCGAGTGATAACTGGGCTCGGATCTCACTCCAAAATCTCGAGTTTGAAACTTGATTGTGACAGCGACCAACAGCACGGTAAAAAAAACCATACATTTTTAAAGTCATTAAATGAGGTGACAATACATTATTGGATGACTCTCTCTAAAGAAAAGTTAAATTTTGAATAAAGAGAATACTTTATTCAAAAGAAAACAGAACACCTATATTGTACGAATATATAACGGGTTTATCTTACTATTGGTACGTACGAATATATAACGGGTTTATCTCACTAACGGGTTTATCTTACTAATGGGTTCGAATCCGAATGTGTATGTATAACAGTGTCCGGTTTATTTGTTATTTAATCTAAACTAATAAAAATATATAACAAGTACGAATGCAGTTGTCGGGGATGCATGATTTTGCAAAAAGAAAAGTAGGTTAATAGAATCAACAAATACATATGTAGGAGAAGATCTTTCCAAATTGACGACATTATCAAAATGGAACCAGCAAATATATATTGAAAAAGAACTTTTTTTTTTTCGGACCATCACTGGTTATCCAAAAAGTGTCCAAACGCTTTAAACGAAAGATTAATCTCCGCTCGTGCTTAGGATCAAATTTTGCATTGACCAACACTGAATTTGTCACTACGGGAATCGAACCCAGGAGCACTGGGTCAAAAAAAAGAACTTTCTTAATTTAATATATCATAAATCAGAATAAAATCAAGAAAATATATTTAGAAAAACCGGAAAATTGGGAAAGGGAAAATCTGCGTAACAAAAATTAGAGAAAGAATGTTTATTTAACAGAAAATAGGGGCAAAATCCCACAATATAATAAAAAATAACAGAAATATAATTTTTTTAACAAAAAACAATGCTTTGTTTATTTCTCTCAGCGTGGCTACTATCTACTACCCAAAAAAGTACTGACCACCCAGACTGAGTAACAGTAGATTTTTTTTAGCAATGCAATGAGTACAAAAAGAGTTGATTCTGAACAAGCTCTCCTGAGGTTCTTCTCTTCTGATAAAGTATGTCTCACTTTTTTTTGTCGTATTAATTCTCATTATTTTTTTAAAATTTCTTATATATATTTTTTTTAAATTAAACTAAACAATTTTAAACCAACACCGTTGGTCCAGTGGCTTAATCTACCCTAAGATACGAGGGTCGACCCGGTGCTCTCGGGTTCGATTCCTGCAGTGGACAAACTCGGTGTTTGACAAACTCGGTGTTAGCCGGTGCCAAATTTGATCCTAAGCACGGTCGGAGATTACTCTTTGGTTGAAATCGTTGGGCCACTCTGTGGATAGTCAGCAATGATCCGAACCAAAAAAATTGCTAATTTTACCAAACACGTGATTTGCTACCTGCTAGTTTCTCCGCTAATCTGCTATTTGCTAGCTTATCTGTTATCGACTACTTTTTACCGAAGATAGCCTAAACAGAACGGTAGGTGGATATATCATAAACAATACCACCTCCATCCCACTTTATTTCACGTCTAAGTTTGTGGCACAAAAGTCTTTAATAGACCAAATATGCCTCATTCCATTTCAGCTCTTTCTTAATAAAACTACACTAATGCTTTAAGATATAATAGGAAAAAAAGTATTAAAGTTGCATTGGTATTTGTAAAATATCAATTAAAATGGGACAATATTTTTAGCTAAATCGTCAAATAAAATGAGACCAAAAGGAGGAAGTCAAAGGAAAATAACCACCTATTATTAATTAATTATAAAAACGAAAACCACTTGATATGTGCATGTATAATGAATATTTGGAGCCATCACCCATGAGGACACAACCAAACAGGGGAAAGCCTACTTTACTGTAACTAATCTTTTTTCCCTAACTCCCATCAGCTGACAGAATTGACTACGTTAAACATGCAACCTACAACTAGGAAATGGAAAAAAGCATAAAAATTCAACTCCAGAAAACTAGAAATCTTCTTCAAATTCTGTTGAGTGCACAGCTTTAAAGAACAGAGAAATTTTTTGATATCTGTTCAGACTTTCAAACTATAAACCTTCTTGAAGTTTGTGTCTAACATCCTGTTATGTGCCGAGTCTAGTCTAGAATTGAATTTAGAAACTTGATTTCTAACACTTGAAGCCTGTATATAGCACATCAATGCTACTGCTAGTGCTACCATTATTACCATTAGAAACAACATCTATTCTTTCCTCTTTTTCAAAACCTGCACCACCACTACTAGAACCTGAACCTGCACTTGCATCTGCACCACCATTACTAGAAGCTGCCACCTTACGAGACACGCGTCGGGAAGGTCTTGCAGCTGAACTGTCTCTACTTTTTCGCTTCTCCTTTCTGTCTAGATATCCAAAGGCAAAAGCTTCCAGCACTTTTGTAGTTGGGGGTCGGTTTCTTGAGCTCTGCCTCCGGGCATGTATGTCCGGCTGCTGTTCAGAATGGTCCACGGATTTGGTGTTTGTCTCTATACTGAGATCACCTGATTCCTTGCTTGTGTCACTTTTCTGTACCTCAGTCACTTCACTCACAAAAGGTTCATCAACATCGACTTCTGGCGAAACAGGTAAGTTAAGGTCAATCATAGTCCTTGGCTGTGGTTTCGGATGTTGTTCCTTTGTGCCTGGAGAACTAGTATCAGGAGCAACTTCTTTGCAGATAATTGAGCTGGAATTTGACAGGAGATCTGCTAATGTCTTGCCCTCTTCGAAGGAGTTATTCTCGCGAGGTGGAACTACCCCTGAATGAACATTGTTACTAAACTTTGAGTTGCATGGAGTACAGTGACTGGCCTTCTCTTGTTTCAATCTGGGAGCCACAAAGTCCGCAATCACGCTCTCACGGTATTTTGAATTGTCCGGACCAAGACAGAAACTGACCTCCTCTTGTTTTACTCTGGGAACCACAAAGAAATTAGCTGTGTTGCTATTTTTCATTGCACGGCTACAGGCGGTTAATCTTCTTCGACGTTTTGTAATAGGGACTAGATCATTTTTGCTATCAGATACCATTCTCTGGCGTGATTCGCACTTCATAGCATCTCTTTTCCGCGTGTTACCCAATAAGTCTGTCTTCTGATTGATCAAGGTAGCTGATAAACTAGTACACACCATGTTGCTCCCTGGAATCTCCTCTTTTGAAGGACTGCTTTTCAAACCATTCAAGTCTGAAGAAGCACCTATATCAATGTTAAATTTACTGGCTTTAGTAATATCATTCTTCCCATTATCAAAGCATGTGCCATTTGCAGACTCGGATTCAATTTCATCTGTTTCCTCCTCTGAAGTATCTTCATCATCTGAATCACTTTCAAAAGTACAAGCTTTTAAAACTCCAAATGGTAAGCTTCTCAGTTCTCTCACCTTTGTCACCTTTTCACTGGCCAGACTTGTGTCCACAACAGTAAATTTCATTACATCTGTACTGCGATTTGGAGTTTTTACCTTGAGATAGCAATGGCGTGGCTGCTCGGGGGAAATTTTGTGGTCCGATTTTGTATCTTTTGTCCACTCATTTCCTTCCTTGCTTGTGGAATCAGTATCTGCATTTGTCTCTAGATCAATCAGCTCAGGATCGGATGCAACTTTACCCAGGACATCAGTAACAGAATCAAAATAGTGACTCCCCTTCACTAGCTTCCTTGAAAACTTTTTAACTCCAGGGACAAGGAAGACCAAAGGATTCTTGGAAGTAACAGCATAATTATAACAACCTGGCTGCTCTGAGTGCCAACCTCTGGCAAGTAAACGGGGCCAAATAGCTTCCCAGAAGAGATCACTAGTTCGAGTTTTACTTAATCTGAAGTCACCTGTTAGAAAGCTTATTATTTCTGAATGTGTTAGCATTGAACATGCTTTGCCTGCTGGTATTTCTTTCCGAACATGAAATGCTTGAGAGGACTTTACAGAATCAATAGTGAGACTTGTAAGATCTTCTTTCCCTTTACCAACTGCTACCGCCTCAACAAGTGCTTTGAGCCCAACTGAAGCTTTTAAAGTTAAAACATAATCTTCTAGAAGCATTTTCCCTTCAACAAAAGTCTTGGAAACCTACCAAGCAATTGAATTTAATAACTAAAGTTATAACAAGTAAAGATGACAAATCAATACATGGCAGTAATGATATTCAAATGGTATTAAACTCTGGAAAAATTTAACTGAGTACCTCAAGTAATTTACATCGACATTCCTCCGATACATTTGGTAGTAAACGAGATAAAAGCTCTTGTTGCCTTGGTCCAATGAATATTTTTTGCCCAGAAATGTATTTCCTGTTTCTCCCTTTCCTACCCCCAGACCATCTCTGATATTTTTCAGACTTATAAAATTTCCCATAATAGAATGACAGTATATCCCCCATGTTCTTATTGCCAACAAATCTTTTCACTTGAACAAGGTTCTTCCCAAATATATACAAGCCAAGGATGAAACTTGCCACTTCAATTTCAGTCCATGTGGCAATTGCAGGCCCAGGAACCAAATAGTAGCCTTTACCTCTATGCTCCTCATGCATCCCAATCTTTGTTTCTTGCTGCACATCAGAATTTTCTAATTTTCCCAATCTCACTCTTTTGGACAATGTACTGCCAATGGCCTCAAGTTTAGGATTCAACTTCTCAATGTCAATTGACTTGCATTCGATTTTCAGTTGATCACGCTTATTGTTCTCTACTCCATCCTTTATCCAAATTATTGGGATGGGTAATCCTACTTGAAACTTATGTGTGTTGCTTTGAAACAAACTATAGTCAGATTTTGAGATTAAAGGTGGAATTTCAACTTGGTACTCCTCACCTACCCGAGGAAATATGTCTGGATCACCGAAAACATCATAATCATCGGAAAATTCCTGAGAAAGTGATTGTTCATCTACTTGTTCATCAATACCAATCACAAGACCATTAACTTTACCGGCATCCACCTGTCCAAAAATTTGAGCACATTTAAAGAGAAAATAAAAATGAAAGAACACGTACATGCTTCTTGTTGCTTGGGTGGTGGGCAATGCAGGTGTATAGCAATAGCTAGATTTAAGGTTAACTGAGTTTAAGAAACATTATTCAGACTATATTGTGCAGATTTAAGATTGTCAACTCAATTATGTTTTTGTAATGAAGTTACTTGGCAACAGAAACAAAGTAGCAGCAAGTACACTCGATGCAGCCTATGTCAAGAAGTTGATATATAGTTTGATTCTTTCTAAGGTAAATGCTGTCAATTAAACCAAAATCAGTGATACTACTACACTAGTTATCATTAATTATAGGCTTAAGACATATTCTACAAATTCACAAGTGAGATTTGCTAGCCATGTTAGTAGATTCTTAAAGAAAGGTTTCAGAAGCATTAATAGCATTCTGATACCATTTAGATATAAATAATCCTAATTACCACAGGTTTCAATCAGCAAAATGTAGAAATTTAAACTAGTAAAGAAGAAAAATCTTACTAGGGATATAAATATTAATTAATTTGACAAAAAATTAATTAAACAAAGTATAGGGGCATAAATGCAAAAATCCCAAATTAAAACTCGTGAAAACCAAGCTCACAAGAACAAAAAAATCATAACAAGGAGGGGTTATGTTTATTTGTGGAGGAAGTGGGCAACACAAAACAGAGGGAAGAACAAAGCAATAAACCAGATCCATCTTCTAAAGCAAGTTATATACCAAATAAGAGCAACCAAAGGTTGAAAGTTTAAAGACTTTACACAAATGCATGACAACCCATTAAGCACATTACTCTCTAATGCCAAAAAACAACGCAATCTCTACGAAACAAACAACCAACACTCAAAGCAGAAACGGTAGTCAAGGAAAGGAAGAAGAGGAAAAAGAAGAACATGAACAAACACGAGACAAAATACACATAAATAATATTAACATGTAATAAACAAGAAAAATAATAAATAGTAAATAAATAAATAAAATAAAGGCACGAAAACACGAACAACGGGGTCTCCGAGTAAGAACTGTAATACTATGATCTAAGAAAATTCAAGATATTTACTGTTAGAATGTATCTCTAGGTACATTAAAATCGTACGTCAAGCAAAGCATAAGAGAGAAAGAGAGAAAGACAGAAAAAAAAGAGAGAAAAGCGAGGCTACAAAAGAGGAAGAAAATAAAAACAAGATTCGAAGTGTTAGTTACCTCCATGGTAGAAGAAGAGAGCACGAACATGAAGACAAGAAGCTGCAAAAATGGGTCGTGATGGTCATACACCGATTGGCAGGTTACAGATTGAAAATAAAGAAAACGTGAAGAAAGCACTTAAATATATGTATATGTGAATATATATAGTTGTTATATAAAAATATTTAGACGCAGACACGCGGAGATAAAGTAAGAGTAGTACCTACCTGTGTTGCGTTAAGAGAAGAGAAGTTTCATGGCTACGAAGGTTGAATTGGAGAAGCAGTAGTCGACGACGGAACGGAGGCAGAGAAACGAGAAAAAAATTACGAGAAAAAAATAAAGTAAAACCCAAAAACGAAAACCCAAGTCGTTTCTCTTTCTATCTCGCCTTGCCTCTCTCCCTTGTTGATATAGGAGTGAAGAGAGAGAAAGAGAAAATTAGGAAATTAGAAAAAATAATAATATAATATATTAATGTATAATCTATGAGGTTGGAGAGAGAAAGGAAGGGTTTTCATGCGTCTGGGCCGGGAGGTATATATACACGCGCGATTGGCGCGTGAGGGTTTCTTGAGACACGTGGCTTTGGAGATTCCAATCATGGTGTAGGGACTAGGAGGGAGAGGGAGAGAGAGAGAGACGAGGAGATCCTCCAGCGCTATTTGTGAAATTTTAAGCCATCAGATATCTTTGATTTGCATTACCATTTCTGGCACTCACACACATGAACTTCCTTTTTTTTCATCCCATCCCAATTCGATTACCAAGATCCTCTTTTACATACTCTACAACACTTGCTGTCTGATCGATTAAAATTCACGTGGATCTCACCGCTTTGAAAATAAGACTCATTAATTTAGTGAGAGTATAAGACTATATGAATTTTAACCAATCATAAAATGAGTGTTAGAAAAAGTATGTAAAATAGAAGATCGTTAGTATTCCTGGTCAAACTTATATAGCATTTTGTATTTTAAATCCAAAGCTTTACTTATTAATAGGATAATTGTTTTCACAAGCTTTTTTTCTCAATCCAATGGTTTCTAAAACCACCACTTTCCACCCGTCATTTGCTTGCAAACGTACCAAGGGACTTCAATCGAGTACATGACACCTGGCACTTATCACTCCGTCGATAGACGAAAAAGATATGTTGGATAAAAGGGGGTGTAAATGGAAAAGCAAATTTTTTGAGAAAAATTAATGCAAGGAGTGATCCTATATTATCCTTTTCAAAAAAAAAATAGGTGGATTGAAATCAAGTCACCAATATGGCCGTTAATAATATAAAGTTGATTTTTGATTTCAATGATTCTCATAGTAATATTGTAGGATCTAATTATTATTTTTTCGCATTAGGATCTAATTATTCTATAAGTAATGAACCTCCAAAGGGGTTGGCAGTGAAAGATGAGTTTGTATTACGGATGTATTTTTGTAAGTATTTAAAGAGCTCAAAGGTCTTCTCTACTTTTAATTGAAGTGCCACCTTGTCACTCTAAAATTTTTGTAACAAAAAAAATTCAATAAGTAATGAATCAACTCCCAAATGTTTCAATTGTCAAAAAAAACTCCTAATGTTTCAAGTCTAATGTTTCAAGTTTTGAGTTGAATGGTGGAGAATAAGGCTGTAGCTCTAATATTGTTTCGAATCGATAAATCTATTTTGACAAAATAACTTAACGTCAACTAGATCACAAAAAATTGTAAAAAATATTAGTAAAAAAAACTCGGTCGCAAAAATATTCATCAATAATGACATAATAACTAATTTAAATATCACCTAACCACATCAAAATTATAAATTAACCACTTAAAACATTTCTTATTAGTTATACTATGTTTGGTTCCATAAAAAAGAAAAGAGAGAAAAGTGTGTAGATAGTAATTAGTTGAATGATTGGCTATTAATATCAACAACGAATCCCAAACACGATTCAGTAATGGACTCCGTGTCTTAGGCACTCTTTGATAAAAAGTAGCAGATAACATAGCGGATAACAGATGAGCTAGCTAATAGCAAATGATGTAATCGATAAAACTAACGGTTAAATTAATTGATAAATGTAAAATGACATAAATTTAGAAATTTAAAATTGTTTAATTTATTTTAATGAGGATAGAGAAAGAATTTAAAAAAAACAATGAGAGTAAAAATGACAAAAAAAAGTGAGACGTTATATGTTATAGCGTTTGAAAAAACGCTAAACGCTACCAAAAAAGTGTTAAACGCTATTGCTTACCAAACACGTCTAAATTGTCATCCGCTAGTCAACTCCATTATTCGCTAATGGATAAGACTTGCCAAACCGAGCCTTAGTTATATGTTCCTCGACCTATCGATCTATCGCGCGATACCAAGATCCTCTTTTACATACTCTACAACACTGGCTGATCGATTAAAATTCACGTGGGTCTCACCACTTTGGAAATAAGACTCATTAATTTAGTGAGAGTATAAGACTATATGAATTTTAACCAATCATAAAATGAGTGTTACAAAAAATATGTAAAATAGAAGATTGTTAGTATTCCTGGTCAAACTTATATAGCATTTTGTATTTTAAATCCAAAGCTTTACATTAATAGGATAATTGTTTTCACAAGCTTTTTTTCTCAATCCAATGGTTTCTAAAACCACCACTTTCCACCTGTCACTTGCTTGCAAACGTACCAAAGGACTTCAATCGAGTGCATGACACCTGGCACTTATCACTCCGTCTATAGACGAAAAAGATATGTTGGATAAAAGGGGGTGTAAATGGAAAAGTAAATCTTTTGAGAAAAATTAATGCAAGGAGTGATCCTATATTATCCTTTTCAAAAAAAAATAGGTGGATTGAAATCAAGTCACCAATATGGCCGTTAATAATATAAAGTTGATTTTTGATTTCAATGATTCTCTTAGTAATATTGTAGGATCTAATTATTTTTTCGCATTAGGATCTAATTACTCTATAAGTAATGAACCTCCAAAGGGGTTGGCAGTGAAAGATGAGTTTGTATTACGGAGGTATGTTTTACAAGTATTCAAAGAGCTCAAATGTCTTCTCTACTTTTAATTGAAGCGCCACCTCGTCACTCTAAAATTTTTGTAACAAAAAAAATTCAATAAGTAATGAATCAACTCCCAAATGTTTCAATTGTCAAAAAAACTCCTAATGTTTCAAGTTTTGAGTTGAATGGTGGAGAATAAGGCTGTAGCTCTAATATTGTTTCGAATCGTTATCTATTTTGACAAAATAACTTAACGTCAACTAGATCACAAAAAATTGTAAAAAATATTAGTAAAAAAAAACTCGATCACGAAAATATTCATCAATAATGACATAATAACTAATTTAAATATCACCTAACCACATCAAAATTAGAAATTAACCACTTAAAACATTTCTTATTAGTTATACTATGTTTGCATTGGTTCCATAAAAAAGAAAAGAGAGAAAAGTGTGTAGATAGTAATTAGTTGAATGATTGACTATTAATATCAACAATGAATCCCAAACACGATTCAGTAATGGACTCCGTGTCTTAGGCACCCTTTGGTAACAAGTAGCAGATAACATAGCGGATAACAGATGAGCTAGCTAATAGCAAATGATGTAATCGATAAAACTAACGGTTAAATTAATTGATAAATGTAAAATGACATAAATTTAGGAATTTAAAATTGTTTAATTTATTTTAATGAGGATAGAGAAAGAATTTAAAAAAAAAAAACAATGAGAGTAAAAATGGCAAAAAAAAGTGAGACGTTATATGTTACAGCGTTTGAAAAAACGCTAAACGCTACCAAAAAAGTGTTCAACGCTATTGCTTACCAAACACGTCTAAATTATCATCCGCTAGTCAACTCCATTATTCGCTAATGGATAAGACTTGCCAAACCGAGTCTTAGTTATATGTTCCTTGACCTACTCGAGAGAGTGATTGATTGAGTGTGTATAATTCAATCTGTACAACAAAACATCACAGTAGCAAAAGTTTTTCAATCATCATCTGGGAATGGGCGGAGGTGTCTAGAGTGGTCTTGTGAATTATCTGAGGTCGAGGCTACTTTAACTGGGCATCTAGATCCTTTTTGAATGAATTTAATCCTGGAGTTGTTTCGGACAGGTGGGAGTGGGGCTTGGAGTCTTTAAAACTCTTCTATGTGAGATCAATATATAGGACATTCCTGAAGGATCGACACAGGTTAGGATTTGAACCAAAACTTAGGAACTTGTTGGATTTGATCTGGAAGTTACTCGCTCCTTCGAAGACTTGTATTTTTTGTTGGAGAATGCTTCTTGCCAGATTACCGATGAGGGATGCGCTTTTGCATAGGGGAGTTGTCCCTGTAACTCATGAGCGGTGTTGCCCTTTGTGTTTTGAGCAGGATGAAACAATTTGACATTTATTTCTCTCATGCATGTTCACCACTCAGGTATGGCGAGGTATCTATTCATGGCTTGGATTCTCAAAGTGCAATTCTCTAGACTCGTTGGCGCAGTTCCAACATTTTGGAAGCCTAATCCAGAACACTTGCACTAAGAAGGTGACTTATGTAATTTGGTTGGTATCCTTATGGTGTATTTAGGGGGGGGGGGGGGGGGGGGATAACATATTGTTCAAAGGTTCAATAACAGGTCTTACGATGACACTATATTAAGAGTATTTGTCAAGAGTGGTTTGTAAGTAATATACGCATATCGTTGAGATTCACGGTTGATGATGGGTGGCTTAGGCAGTATTCACAACCTGTATAATTAGTTTTAAAAACTATAATCAAGCGGACAATATTTAATTTTTCTTTTTTTTTTCTATCTCACTAAATAACCACAGTATCATCTTACTTTTTCTTTTGTCAAAAAAAAGTTATCTTACTTTTTCTTTTCTTTTTCTAATAAATTATCTATTCTACTAGTATTTCTTTTCTGAAAAACATAAATGGGTCAAACTCAAAAATGCAAACTGAATTATTAATAAGACTTAAATATATATTTCGCCCTATAAATATGGTCATAATTCATTTAGGCCCCTGTAAAAAAAATTAAAATGACCCATTGCAAATATTAAGCGTTTACATTTAAGCTCATCTGTTAACTTTCATCCAAAAAACTGACGTGGCTAACGGAGATGACGTCAGCATGACATCATCAATGATTAACAGAAAAAGACTAACAGAAAAAGATTAAAATGATTCTGTTCCGCTTCAGACTATTCCAAAAAAGGGAATAATTAACAGAAAAAGATTGACACGATTCAAAAACGATAATATTTCTCTGTTAATCATTGATGATGTCATGTTGATGTCATCTTCGTTAGCCACGTCAGTTTTTTTGGATGGAAAGTTAACAGAGAGACTTAACTGTAAACGCTTAATATTTCCAATGGTCATTTTAAAACTTTTTTTACTGAGGCCTAAATGGATTATGACCATATTTATCAGGGCGAAACATATATTTAAGTCTATTAATTATTATTCGAACAAACATTTATTGGTGAATTCTAAATGAAAAAAATATTTTTGAAAAACATTTATTGGAGTATGGGATATTTTTGAAAACAACAAATAATCACGTACTTACAACAAGGATGTTTGGTATAGAAGGGTCATACCCTCTCTGCTCGTATTAGCAATCACTAAGCTTACACTATATATTAAATATAAATTTCCTCGTAAATCTTCAAAAAGAGTTGGTAGTTCTCCGTTTTTCAAAAAAAAAAGATTTTGTCAAAAAACAAAACAAAAAATAGTAGTTCTCCCTAATCTTTGTATGGGAGTGTGTTTTTCTCCTATGTAATTGTTGCTTATAAAAACAACACTGTTGGACTAGTGATTTAATCTACCCTAAGATACGGGGCGTCGACTCCAGTGCTCCTGGGCGTCGACACGCTGGCCAGTGCGAAATTTGATCCTAAGCACGAGCATATTAGTCTTTTGTTGAAAGCATTGAAACACTCCATGAGTAGCTAACGATGTTCCAACCAAATGAAATACTGAATTATTTTAATCTATCCACCGAAGATCGTTAAATGCTATCCTTAAGATTTAATTGTTTTATCTATTCATATTTAATTTAATTTTAAAAATATTGTTTCTGTATTCAAGTTTTATAATCGGAAGTCCAAGTCATATTTAATATTCAATTAGAGTTAGAGCTCAAGTTCAAATCTGATAATTAAAATAATAGTTGAAATGCTTGAAGATGTTGCTTAGGCACAAAGATAAAACAATTCAAGCTTCACCACACCCCAAACGAAGAGTGAAACATACAGTACAGAGGGTACTCATAAAAAAAACACACACAGAAGGCAGAAAGTTAAGGTCGTAACCGTTCCAGTGGGGACCGCCACAGCAGAGTCTCACACCGCTTACATGTATTGTATGTAGCGCGTTTACGTAGCATCTGATTTGATTCAGAACGTCCAACGATTTTACCAAATTACCCTCCGCCACCACTTTTTGTGTGTGAAATGGGTCCTTCTAGGATGAGAGAGCAAATCAAATTTCTCGCAAGTGAACCAATAAAATTGATCGTAGATATTGTGTAAAATGCTATGAGTGGTTAAGATTGTCAATCAGTATTAGATATCAACCGTTGATGAATTTTAATACTACATTCTATAGTCATATTTAATGGTTCACCGATGAGAGATTTGATTTGGTTCATCACCCTAGAAGCACCCGTGAAAAGGAAGCTACTAATACTTTCTTTTTATAAATAAAATTTTAGGCGAGGGAATGACTCTTTGGTCCAAGACAAAAAAATTGTTAGACTCTTTGAACAATTATGAAAGAGAATTGTATTTACGATATGCCAACCCTTAAAGTTGAAGCTGCAAATAAATAAATTGTTAACCGGTATACAATATACATGTAAAATAAAGTTATATGATAATATTTTGTCAAATGATGCGGGCTTCTGGCCTTTTTGGTCAAATAGAATATTATTATATTGTCAAATGATAATGTAAAATTAAAAGATCATTAATCCTTGTTATACTTGTTAAAAAAATTAATATTACATTAGTTCCTCTTTACTTGTTTTGATACGTTAATTATTTATGACGTTGACTTTTTTCGATAAATTATTTTTCATTACATTGGTCACAAATCAAATTTCAGAACAGAAGACACTCACGGAACTCAGTTATGCACCAATTGTGAGTCTGTGACAGTGTTGATCTTTTGAACAACAATTACTTAACTTGACTTTATATTTTTGGATTTTTTTATAAGAAAAAAATGTTAGTGGTTAATACTTACTAATAATAAGGGGATAGACAAAAATTAGTTTTCAATATTTGAACCATAGATATTCTTCATCAAATTAATTTAGTGTCTCTTAACTTACAAACTGACCTACTTATTTGGAACAATATTTTTAGATTTATTTTACTTTTGTACAAAAATAATTTCTCTAAATAATAGATTTCAAACTATACAAAGTGAGACTTTTATTGTCCAAATGCGGAAGTCATGATGGTTGAATCGAGTCTTTCTTTTAAAAGCTACACATATCTGCCACAAAAGAAGCAAAAAGTATATGCCAAAAAGTCGTGCTGAGTCCTAAAAGTTATGAAATTCTTGTAATGTCTTTTAAAATCTGTGGAATTTTTTCAGCTAAAAAAGTCTACTAAAATCCTAAATCAATACACCCTTATTATCTAACCACTCCCTAAGCCCCACTGAAGTCTTTAATTTCACACCCAGCTCACATCCAAGCTGAGAGGGCTTGATATTTATCTCCCAACTTTAGGAGAAATACAAGTTTGTTGGGAATTGGTTATTTAGTTAAGGTTTTAGTTAGGATGGACAGATAGCTAATTTTGTCCATACAAAACAAATGTGTTTAACAGCCATAGGTTTTGAAGGTCTTTCTAAAGTAGTAAAAATGGTGTTATATATATATTTACTTTATTTAGCCAAAATGTTCTAAACAAAAATAGCCAAAAACCAAGTTACAACACCAATTAACCAAGTTTTATAGGTCATTAACCAACATGCTTTTTCACAGTTTTTAGTCAATGGCCTAGAAAAGTGTGAAAAAGCAGGTTGGTTAATGCTTTATAAAACTTGGTTAATTGGTGTTGTAACTTGGTTTTTTAGCTATTTTTTGCTAAAACATTTTGGCTAAATAACATTACTCATATTTACCATACCAGAATCAAGCGTTCAAATAAATATTCAGAGATCACCCTTTTTATTGCAGCATCAAAACGTGACAATGACATATTTCTTTTGTGCGTGCAGACACCAAACACCGTGCAACAGAGAATTCAAATACTTGGATGTAACTCTCAACACACCTTCTCACGCTCAGGACTAGACAACTGGAGCATGATCTTAGTAGCCTGATAGCGGGAGATCCCACAGATTTGGATTGGCTCTGATACCATCTTAAAATTTGGGCTGGGCCTAACTCCACCCTACAAAATCAGCTTGCTTGAGTGAAGGATATCTCCCACTTATAAACTCGTTTTCAGATCATATCACATCTGATGTGGAACTCTTAACAAATGCATCACATACATATGGGTGAAAATAGATTAAACGGGTGTTTAGAACCACGGCCATTAGAACTAGACTCGCGTCCAATTTGATGCTACATGTTATAGGCTAAATAGCACTTTTGGTCATTTATCTTTGCTTCAGATTTCACTTTGGTCATTTATCTTTTTTTGGTCTGTTTTGGTCCCTCATGTTTCGTTTTTGTTTCATTTTGGTCTCTCGCGTTAGTTTTGACTAACGGACGCCACGCTGGCAGTTAACTGCTGACGTGGCGTCCCTCCATTCATTTCCACATCAGCAATTTGTTTTTCAATTTAATTAAAACAGAAAATAATAAAACAATAAAAGAAACATAAAACATAAAACAAATATAAAATATAAAACATAACTGTTGCTGATCAAATCTGGGTTCTTCTTCGGATCTGGGTTCATCATCACCATCATCAATTTTTCATTCAGATATGGGTTCTTCTTCGGGTTCTTCTTCTTCACACTGTTCTTCTTCGTTTTCAGATCTGGGTTCTTCGCACTGTTCTTCTTCATTTCCAGCAACAACACCACCCTTCACATTGACACCACCCTGTTTCAGAATCTGCGTCCTCCCCGTCACAACTGTAAGTCGCCGCCAGCGCATTTAATTTCTTCCTTTCAACAACAGATCTGCTTCTGATTCGGATTCGGATTCGGTTTCGGATCTGGGTTTCTTCTGGGTTCTTCGTTTTCCTTTGCTGAAATTTTTGCGCAGAGAGAAAGAGAGGAAAAGAAGGAAAAATGGGAAAGAGAGAAAGAGTGAGGTGGCGACGGTGGTGGGAGGGTGGCGACGGTGGTGATCTGGAAATGACGGTGGTGGGAGAGGGAGAGTGAGGTGGCGACAGTGGTGGAAGGAAAAGAAGGAAAATTGTTTTATGTTTTATTTAAATTAAAAAGATTGTTTTATGTTTTATTTAAATTAAAAAATGAATTTGCTAATGTGGAAATGACATTCAGCTATACTGACACGTCATTTAATGAATGGAGGGACGCCACGTCAGCAGTTAACTGCCAGCGTGGCGTCCGTTAATCAAAACTAACGTGAGGGACGAAAATGAAACAAAAACAAAACATGAGGGACCAAAACGGAACAAAAAAAAGATAAAAGACCAAGGTGAAATCTGGAGCAAAGATAAAAGACCAAAAGTGCTATTTAGCCTAAATTTTATCTTTATCAGCATATATATTATCTCTAACTTTTTTTTGTCAACAGTACAATATTTTAAAGAGATCATGACACGCTTATTTAGACATTGTGAAGCATAATTCATACAATATGGAGAATATAGGTCACCAGAACTTAATATTAAAAAAGGGAGGGGCACTTGTTATAAATAGTTCGAAGTTGTTTGGAGGATATTATGATTCATGAAAACCTGTACATGTTTTTTCGTCAAAGTTGCATTTGTATTTCAGTGAAACAAAATACATGCCCAGCCCAAAAGTTGAATATGGAAAATAGTTTCTAGCTTTGAAAAGCAAGTTGATCGATGAAAATGTTATGAAAGAAAATGCCCTTTTGGTTGTATCAGGTAAAAATTGTGCGCCCAAAAAACCAATATGAATCCAATGTACCCTAGTTCTTCAAATTGGATTTAAGAGAATTTGGAAATGGATTGGTTGATCTAGAATTTAAATATCCATTTCCAAATTCTTTGGAATCCAATTTGAAGAACTAGGGTACAGTTCATATTTTGGTCTTCAGGGCATAGACAACTTTTACTTGAAACAACCAAAATGTCATTCTTTTTCCCAACTTCACATTTTCATCCATCAATGTCCTTTTGAAGACTAGAAAATATTTTCCATATAGGCAACAAAATAGTGATCTCAACTGCAATTCTATTTCTGCCAATGCTATAAATAAAGTTTCTCAACAAAGTCCTACACTGCAAAAGGTGCTAAAGGCTTCATAAAAAGTCAGTCAATGCTAAATCAATTTTCACTAACTCATTGGAACCCAAACAGAATCAGTCTTTCTGTTGAGTCCAGATCCTTACAGTTTTGTCATTGCCAAGAGCACCTGAAGCAATCATATTCTCCGTAGGATGACAAGATACAGATACAACCGTATCGGAATGACCTTCCAATTTCTGTACTATTTTCCTGCCCTGCAAATCCCACAAGTATATACAACTATCTTCTGAACCACCAACAACATACTTCCCATTTGTTATAGAAAAGGTGGATGAGATGCAGTATTTTGAATTAACATGACCGGTGTAAGTCTTCAGAAATTTCCCAGTGGAATAGTTCCAAAGCCTCTGCAGACAGAAAAACTCCATGTAAGTCAATAACATGGAAAACTAGACTAGATGCTTCAAGCGACCTCAAATAGTCAAATGAGTGTACGAGTCGATCTATCGTGACTACATTTGAGGACCTCAAACAGATTTCCAAACACACAATAACACATTGAAAGGTGAAGCATGAGAAAGCAAATCTCACAGCCAAATGAGCTACCAAATCAGCAACAATACTCAACAAATAAGAAGGCAAAAACATTGCTAAAACATAAATTGGCTATCAAATTAGTTGTATGCCATTACATACAACAACATAACATTGCTAAAATATAGAGCCCATTGGAGAAACAAAACAGGTAAAGGTGATTGGTTCTGCTTTTACATATCTATACAGCCTAAGGAATAGCAAATCTCAGTAGAATATTTCAGCAGGGTTTCAAAAAACAGGTTCATGGTAACGACATTGTGATTTTTTATGTCTCAACGACAACAACACAACCATTTATCAAACTATCCTAAATTCCATAATATCAAAAGCTCCACCATCTATCAAAACAGGAAAGCACGGGACAAAATGGGAGGACTCCAAATGAGATTCTTTAACACACCAGCTGCCGATATCATGCTAACATGGCAAAGAAAGAAAGGGAAAAATAGTGGGTGAGGGGGAATACGGTTATATGAGTTGTCAGTTGTACGGGAGAGAGGGTAAGCTGAAGTTTCATTTCTGATTTAGCCAGAGAATTGCATCTTCTCTGTGAGGAGCCTAGCTCTGTGGGAAAATCCCTTCTGCAGTGTCCTTTTACCAGTATCAACTATCAATAATATCTAGTTATTCCTCTTAATTGTTTGCAGTTTACTGTTAATTCTGAGTGTGTGGAATTGGGTTTGCAACACAATACAATAGCCGGGTTCAAGTCTAAGACCAAGACCAAATAGTAAGAGTTGAGATACCCTCCATTTCTTTTGAGAAATGGAGAATTCCATTTGGAAAGAGATAGACACAAAAGAAATGGAGAATTCCATTTGGATGACGGAAAGCTCCCCCAATGAGCAATAACGACAAACAAAAGATGTAAGACATTGTCGAATACAATAAAAACAATCTTTTGACATTTTCAGAATTTCTAAAAATAATTGACATGTTATCAAAAATGTATTTTAAAAAATTTCCTACCCAATGTTATTTTCCCACAAATTACCAGAAACTAGAAACTTGAGCTGAAAGTTAGAAATTGAAACATGATCAAGTACCCGGACAGAATGTAATTGTGAGTGTAAACATAAATACATTGGAAGCACTTATTTATTTTTTACCAAGAACATGATTCTTGAAAAAGAGTATAGGCAATTAGGAAAAACAAGAATCGCAGCAGAGGTTTATTATAATGAAAAGGAATGTTTGATAAATTACCAGATTGTTGTCCAACGTGCCCACGAGAATGAACTTGCCATTGGGAGAAAACTTGACATAGGAAACAGGGGGGTTCTCATCATCGATCAGAGTCTTCGTACAGTGACCAGTGGAAGCATCCCAAATCCTGCAAAGGCCATCATAGCTACTAGAAACTATAAGTGATCCATCTCGGTTGAAATCGACGGCGGTGACAGGGTCGGAGTGAGCAGGGAGAACCTTGAGACATTTACCGGACTTCACATCCCATACCCTAACGGTCTCATCAAAGGAACCAGATACGATGATGTTGGATTGAGGATTGAAATTGACGCAAAAAACATAGTTAGTGTGACCAGTAAGGGTTTTGATAAGGGAACCAGTGGGAACGTCCCAAAGGCGGAGGGTTTTGTCGTCGGAGGCGGAGACGAGGAACCGAGAATCGGAGGAGAAAGCGAGATCGGAGACGCCTTGTTCGTGTCCCTCGTATTGTTGCATAGGTGATAGGGTTAGGCTGTCGGAATCAGAGTCGGAGTTGGTGAAGCCGTAGGTGCGGAGGGTCTTGTCGGCGGAGGAGGATGCTAGTAGACGGCCGTTGGAGGAGAATTTAACGGCGGAGATTGCGCGCTTGTGACCGCTTAGGGTTTGAGAGTGTGTGTAGGGTTTGAAGTTGGATGAATCGGAATCAGATGGTTCTGTCGCCATTTTCCTTCTTCCGCTTCTCGCTTTCCAAACTTCAATTCGACTCTAATCACACCAGCTTGAAAAAAAAATCGCATTTTTTTATTTTATCTTTTACTTAAGTTTTATTTTGGTACTTTATTTTTTTTATTCATTTTGGTTATTTATCTTTCAACACAATACAAACCACAAAGCTCATATTACCGAAAATGAAAAGAGGAGACACGGTTGCAAAAGATACACTTCGTGAGCTCCTTCTCATGAGACGGGTAGATGACGCTACAGCACAGCTTCACAGCGTTGGAAATGATGATCTTCTCTTGAAAAGTAAAAGGTTGAAGTGGAGGATTAATTGAAGAGAAGTGTGTCAAGTTTTTCTCTCCAAAAACCCTCTCTCTTTCAAAATCTATCTTGTGAGGAAGAAGAAGTGGGATATCTTTGTTTATTGTCCATAAAGTAGCTTTCCAAAAAGTAGACAAGACATTCCCCACCAACCAAAATGATCTTCCAACAACAAATGGACAAGTGTCCCTATAAAGCTTTTTAGTTGGTGGATTCAGTAGCAAGTATATCCCTTAAATATGGGCTGAAGTGACATAAAGCTTGAGCTCCAAAATTGTCCAGCTGGCCCATCGTCATATACCGCTATAGCGCTTAACGCTCTAACACTTAACAGAAACATTAAAATACTCACAAAGGCACCAAATGTGTCAAATGATAACAAATTATCTCCTAACCCTTCTTTTACACTTCTTAACACATATTTACATATTTAACCACATAATTACTTAAGAACTCACATTAATTTATGCCTAAAGAATATAAATAACTCTTATAAATAAGAGTTATCACACCCTCAAACTTAAACCATGGCTTATCCTCAAGTAATGACACTTGATAAAGAGAACAACTGAATAAAAACAGAATAACAACTGCATATCAAGACCAAACTAGTTGCACCTTTAAATCAGACAGATTTTCAAAACTACTCTCATTAGGCCAAACTTTTAGATTCACACCCAACACACACACCATTGGTTTTCACAACATCTAAAATTATTACTGCTCAATTGTGAGTGTGTGACTACTAGGCTTAGTTTAGTTCCTAACTAGTTTCAACATTTCTCCTAGCCTTGGAAAGAGTGGTCTTCTTTTGGTTTAGCCTAAGAATTTTTCAAAAAGGAGAGTAGACTAACAACTTCACATAAGACTTGAGCGGGCTTCAAAGCACAACAAATGGCTTGATTAGACATTTCAGATCTTTGGCCAGTGCACTAGCTATTGATTTGGTGATATCTCAGCGCTATAGCGTTAGATGCTATAGCACGGGTGACTTGATGAATAGATTCAGCTGCAATGCCCTCATTACTGAACTCCTTATTTGCATTTCTTTCTTTTTTTTTCTTTTTTTTTCCTTTTTTTTCTTTTTTTTATATGCATTTTTGGAACAGTTGAGCATTTGTTTCAGGTAATTGCAGCTAATTACAATATACATGACCAATTGACAATACATTTGTATACTTTGTGAGTCTATTGCACTGACCATCTACAATCCTCTTACCTAGCCTTAATATAACCGATGCACCCCCAAACTTAGCTTCAAATGCTACTCTCAAATTTTAATAAAAACTTGACTAAACCTTGGTTAAGTAGGACTTACTTCAGCATTAGATCATCCCCAGCTAACTAGATTCCTTGCTAAGCCTAGAGTTTGAGTGTAGAAGCAGCAATAAGACTAGTCATCAATCAAACAAGGCTACACTACACATATACACTTAATCATCATTAAATTTAGCCCAACAAGTACAACTTCTATTACTGAAAAAATTAAAAATTGCAACTAATCATGCCTTTTTATTGAAACAAAACATAACATTGACATTTATAAACATTTATAAGGTTCTCCCCCCAACTTAAGACCTAGCAGTGTCCTCACTGCTCATGCAATTCCTAATGGGAGAGTCTTATGACTAAAACTCAACAGAATTAAAAACAACAGAAATAAAACTCTAAACATACTGTTAGATGCAAAAACATACGCTATAGCACCTAACAGGTTTATGGAAAACAGGTAAACAACTTTTTTTTCATATATATTTTTATTTTTTATTTTTTTAAAGAAGGGTTAGAGTGCTTGTCTGCTAACCCAGATTTGAGCCTTTTGCTTGCTCTGGTGGGCACTGTGGTGGCTCTGCTGCTGGATGCCTTGGGCTTCTTCTTTGGTGGCTTCTTTTCTCACTTCACAAAATTCACTCCTGCACAAAAGAAAAATCAAAAACACAAAATTGTTAGTTCAAATCCATGGGTTGCCTCTCAGGAGCGCTTGCTTTAAGAGTCTTCAGCCAGACATCCTCTTTTGTTAGAGGTCTTGAAGTTCAATGGTGGTCTTGTCCCTGACCACATGTGCTCCAGAGTAGTGCTTCACCCTTTGACCATTGATTTTGAATGTTCCACCAGTGGCTTCATCAAACATATCCACATCAGCTGCAGCAACATTTATTTGTTCAGCAGATGTTGTAGCAACAGATGCTGTAGCAGCAGATGCTACAGCCAGGTTTTCTTCAGCTTTTGGTTTTGACTGTTGTGCCATCTGGTTGGTTTCTGGTTGTTTGATTTCAGCAATTACTTGAGTGCATTTAGTGATTTTTGGTGGTGAGGGCGGTATGGGCTGTTGGGGTGGTGATTGTGGGGATAAGTTTTTGTGAGGTGGGGAAACTTGTTGGTTGAGGGTTGCTTTAGGTCCTGGCTCAGGCTCAATCTCCTTAACACTCTCTTCTTTTTCTTCTGATCCATCTCTTCTGCCCTCACTCTCCTTAGAGCTCTCGTTGACATCATCCTCACCTTGTAACACACCTTCTTCCATAAGCTTTTCTTTTTCAGTGTTGGCAAGAGCCTTGACCAAGTGATCACCTTGCTTGTGGAAGTGTTTTTGAATAACAGAATCAAGAGCCACCACAAAAGAACACTCCTCAGTTCCTGCATCTGGGGACTTGAGAGCATTCATCGCATTAAACTTAATCTCTTGATCATTGACTCTCATAGTCAATTATCCCTTCTGGACATCAATCAAAGTCTGGGCAGTAGCTAGGAATGGTCTCCCATGAATGATAGGAATCCCCTTATCTGCATCAAAATCAAGAACAACAAAATCCACTGGAAAAACAAATTTATCAACCTTAATAAGCACATCCTCTATTATCCCCTCAAGATAGGCTATGGACCTATCTGCTAACTGAAGGGTAACAGTGGTAGGCCTAGCAGTTCCAATACCAAGCTGTTTAAATATGGGTTTGGGCATCAAATTGATGCTTGCCCCCAAATCATATAGTGCACGGCTAGAATAAGATTTACCAATAGAACATGGTATTGTGAAACTGCCAGGATCCTTCAATTACCTTGGGATCTAGTTCTGCATGATCACGCTGCATTCTCCAGTCATTGCTACTGTCTCAAATTCCCTTAGTCTTCTCTTTTTGGTGAGCACGTCTTTCATAAACTTTGCATAGTTGGGAATTTGTTGAAGTGCTTCCAACAAGGGAACATTGATGTGGAGTTGTTTCATCACATCCAAGAATTTACCAAATTGCTTGCTCTCATGAGCCTGCTTCAACCTCTGTGGAAAAGGAGGAGGAGGGTATTCTGGAACAATCTTAAGTGGTGACACATGTGCAACATGGGACGCTATAGCGTCAGATGCTATAGCGTCTGGAGAAGAATTTTTTCTTTTTCAGATTTTTATTTTTTTTTCACCTGGAACAGTTGATGGCCTTTGCAAATCTTTCCCACTTCTCAGAGATATAGCCTTCACACGCTCATTTCCTACTGAATGGGAAGTAGAAGTTTCTGTAGTGGAGGGTAGTGATCCACTAGGTCTTTGGGTGAGAGCTGAGGCTATCTGCCCAACTTGGGTCTCTAAATTCTTTATAGATGCTTCATGAGTTTGCAAAATGGTTCTGCAATCACTCATGAATGACTTCAGTAGGGTTTCCATAGAGTTATCCAAAGTTGGGGGAGCTTGTCTTTGATAATTCTGAGCAGGAAATCCTGGTGGTATAGCAGAAGCATTGGAATTTGTTGTTGCAGCATTGTTACCACCCCATCTGAAGTTAGGGTGATTCTGCCAGCCAGGATTATAAGTATTTGAGTATGGGTTATTGTTCTTGTTGAATTTCACATAATTAACAGAGACAGGATTGGTTGGACATTGTTCATAGAGATGCTCTCCTCCACAATAAACACAGCTAGTTGAACCTAGAAGAGCTTGTTCAATGGCAGCCACATTTGGTTCTGCTGCTGCTGTAGTGGCAGACGCTGTAGCGTTAGAGGTGTTCATGTTTTTAATCATGTTGGTGAGAGAGGCCATTTGTGCTGATAGAGCTGAGACTTCACTGATTTCATGGACTCCAGCTACCTTCTTCTATGGAGTTGGCCTTTCTGTTGGCCATTGGTAACTGTTTGTTGCAATGTTGTCTATCAATTCACAAGCTTCATTGTAAGAGGTCTTAAGTAACACACCCCCAGAAGAAGCATCAAGCATAAGTCTAGTACTTGGGTCCAATCCATTATAGAAGGTTTCCATTTGAATGATAACTGGTATGCCATGATGTGGACATCTCCTAATCAACTCCTTCCATCTTTCCCATGCTTCAAACAGGGATTCAAATTCTTTTTGTTTGAATGCAGTAACTTCTTCCTCATTCTTGCATTTTTACTAGGTGGAAAATATTTTGCCAATAATTTTTCAACCATTTCATTCCAAGTGTGGATAGAGTTAGGCTCTAGAGAAGTTAACCAGGCCTTCGCTCTATCCTTCAAGGAATAAGGAAAATTTTTTAGCCTAAATGCATCATCACTAACTCCTGAAATGATAAAGTTACTGCAAACCTCCAAAAATTTCTTTAAGTGTAAATATGGGTCCTCTTGGGGAGAACCACCAAACTGACCTACTGTTTGGAGCATTTGGAACATCATGGGTTTGAATTCAAAATGATCTGTTTGAAGAACGGGCCTAACTATGCTTGTCTCCATGGTTTGGGGATCAAACACAGCATAGTCCCGCATAGGTCTGTCCCTATCATTTACCATGTCTACATGACCTTGGTTGATGAATTGATGTCTGTACCAGTCTTCTGGATCATGTATTGTGACAGAATCAGTGATTGGACCCCTATCTCCATGGATTGGACCACCACCAGGGTCAGAACTTCCACCTCTTGTACTACGGCCACCTCTGGAATTTGATCTTCCACCAATTGTACCTCTACCATAACCATTATGTTTTGACATGGTAGGCCTCAATTATTGTGATCTCTGGAGTTGTCTTAACCTTTTGAATCTTCTTTCAGGTTCTGGATCCAACTCAAATTCTGGTGGTTGGGACCTGGGCATGCGCTATAGCACCTAATGTTGTAACACCAAGAAACAACACACCAGCGTAAAATCTTCACTAATATTGCTAAAAACTTAAACAATAAAAATTAAATGCAATCCCCGGCAACGGCGCCAAAAACTTGTTGTGCGAAAAGTAGTTTGTGCAAGTGTACACAATCGCAACAAGTAATATACTGATAGGTAGAGATCGTACCCACAGGGATTGATGTTAATTTATAAGTTTAAGTAGTTAACAAGCTAGTGAAACAAACAAAATAGTAACAACGATGTTTATATGCATAAAAAGTAAAGGTGTTGTATGAAAACAGTAATGAAAGTTCAAGAGTTGATAAAGTGAGTTGGAATGCTCTTTGCTAAGTAATTTCTCGGTAGTGGAGCGTTATAACGTTAGACACTATAGCGTTAAGTGCTGTAGCATATGATTTTGTGCCTTTCGGTCACTGACGCCAGGGTTTTGTTACAAGACTCCTATGTCTAGGTTCTAAATAAGTCCACCCCTGTATAATGAGGAACCCACAGTATTCACCTTATGAACTATTGCTCCCCTATGTCTAGAGTTAAGCACAAGTTGTCTAAATTTCTTTAAACAACCTTTCATTCATATCAATCTTTGAGTTAGAATCGTAGACCATGTCTATACCTACGAATGTACCCATTTCAGTTGGCCAATTCCAAAACAAATTTGAAAGCATTAAAGCACAAAGATTGAAACACAAACATCATAACGTTATATTAACAATACTAAAGAGTCATTACAAAGCTTAAAACAATCCAACTATTAAGTGTTTAGCTCATTAAGAGCATCATCAACACAATACAAACCACAAAGCTCATATTACCGAAAATGAAAAGAGGAGACACGGTTGCAAAAGATACACTTCGTGAGCTCCTTCTCATGAGACGGGTAGATGACGCTACAGCACAGCTTCACAGCGTTGGAAATGATGATCTTCTCTTGAAAAATAAAAACTTGAAGTGGAGGATTAATGGAGGAGAAGGGTGTCAAGTTTTTCTCTCCAAAAACCCTCTCTCTTTCGAAATCTATCTTGTGAGGAAGAAGAAGTGGGATATCTTTGTTTATTGTCCATAAAGTAGCTTTCCAAAAAGTAGACAAGACATTCCCCACCAACCAAAATGATCTTCCAACAACAAATGGACAAGTGTCCCTATAAAGCTTTTTAGTTGGTGGATTCAGCAGCATGTATATCCCTTAAATATGGGCTGAAGTGACATAAAGCTTGAGCTCCAAAATTGTCCAGCTGGCCCATCGTCATATACCGCTATAGCGCTTAACGCTCTAACACTTAACAGAAACATTAAAATACTCACAAAGGCACCAAATGTGTCAAATGATAACAAATTATCTCCTAACCCTTCTTTTACACTTCTTAACACATATTTACATATTTAACCACATAATTACTTAAGAACTGACATTAATTTAAGCCTAAAGAATATAAATAACTCATATAAATAAGAGTTATCAGTGACCTTCTCCAAGGCCGGGCTTATAGCTACGAATGTGTCTGCCCCAGCCTGGGAGTGTCCGAGATTCGGGTTCTGTTATGTCGCCTTTAGGACAGTTTACTAGGACTTCAGGGTAATGGCAGCCTCGGCCATTTTAAAACGTGACCACCTGAGGGAGTCGAGGTGTCGGTTTAATGTCGGAGGATCTCCGTGAGTGAAGGCGCCGACGTTCCTTCCTTGGGGATTTTTCCCGGCTTCTGGAACGTCGCCTTGGAGAAGAGGAAGCCAGAGACGAGTAGGCCGAGGGGAACCCTCGGGATGTTGCCTCGGAGAAGAGGAAGCCAGAGACGAGGTGGGCCGAGGGGAACCCTCGGGATAGCAGGTATCATCAGGAGTCCAACTTGGGGGAATCCCCGATCCCCGTCCTCCTCTATGACTAGGTGGAGAGCGATAATGGTATCTCCTCCAAGCTGGAGATCGGTGGCGCCTGTGGCCATGAGTCCTTCCACTTGAAGAGTTGTGCCGAGAGGAACTCCGATCCGGCCCTCCTTTGATTCAATTTTTCAAGACTCGGCTCGGCCTAACTCAAATCACAGCGAGGAGCGACTACCTTTAAAGTCGCCTGAAAGTCAAGATGAAGGTCAACTCGTCAATGTACCGACGAGGCTTAGCACCTCTGCACGACTGCATTGAGCCGAACCGACGATGTGTCTTCACAGCCTCAGATCCTCTGCTAAAGGGTACACTGTATCTAACCGGCTGCTTGGTTTCTTGTTCCCTTAGCAAGGGTCTTTGGGTGCACCCCGTACCTGAAATGAAACAACAGATGCGAGCGTACAAGATATTTGTAGGTGAGATATAAATATGAAATTAAACAAAAATCACAAGTTTCCCAAACAATTGGCGTAATGCCGATCTATTACAATATAAAGTCTCGACATAGGTGCCCCGAGCTGAAGCAATGGAGCGTAGCACCCTGATGTAGGTGCACTGAGTCAAATGATCCTTATGATTAGATTGCGCTCTTGTGCTAGAGCCGACCTTCTTGCCGTATAGGTGTACATGACATTGATTTAGGCCATGTGGCTAGCGTGTCTAGGATTGTCAGGCACGACAGCAGTTCGGATTGGTAAATTCGTACATATGAAGTACGTCGTGTCCAGGCTCTCTAGTAGCCCCCACTCGTCGTTAATTTCTGTCATAAAAAGTCAGACAACAACTCTAAAGAAACACATTGTTGTTAGAGTGACCAATGTCAAGTTAGCTGGGAAAGCAATAACAACACAAGCGTACCGAGCACATTTTATCAAATATAGATACCATGATGCAATAAAAATAGATCAAATCCCGATGCATCATATCGGCCGCTTAAAACTATGAGGACTTAAACATGATTCTAATGATTGCAATATCATACTGTGAATGTGCATGCTTTTCCCTTATGCCCGGGCATTAACGGTTTAGAAGTGAATGCAATGAAAGTGATTACTCAAAGTAACTACTAAATCAACACTTGGATAAAAATTCATTTGACACCCTCAAAATGATGTAGGCATTCAACTCGACTAATGCCTTAGTACTTCGTATATTGACAAAATTAATATATGTGTAAAGTTCCTTTAGCTCATGATCAAAGAAAGTGCAAGCCTAACTTGGTAACCAATTATACACATCACATGGTGATGAGCGGCACAAACATGTTTTAAAACGAAATCATATTAAAGCATTTTTATCTCAACCACGTGATAAAAGATAAATAACATTTATTGGCAATTTCTATCACGCATGTCTATAAGCGCATTAAGCAACAACTTATTATGCATTGGTGTAGTGGTGTGTCATGCAATAAGGATTTGCAATCAACTCAATCAAGTAAAAATCTTAGCGAATCATTAGTTAAATGTCTACCACCTTAGTGTTATCAAATGAAAAATTGAACCTGGATGGCGTGCCGAGGTTGATTTAGAAATTGATGTCGATCACCCTCTCGGTTGACGCATCACTTGACCATAGCGTCGGTGGAGATGTTTTTGTCGGAGTTTGAAGTTAGAGGCCGAATAGTATGAATGTCAATGTCCATTTCACTTGTCCGTTCGTTGGCCGACTTACCCCTCCCGACATCAGCTGATGATGAATCAGTTCGTAGTTCCATATTTTTCTATAATGTCCAAACCAGAACATCCTTACTGCCATTTCCGAATTCTGTAAGCAATGCACTCACCCAACGGTTGTCTTTCGATACAGCAAGGGAGAGAAGGAACTCAACAAGAAAAAGTGAAGAAAAGATGCCACCATCAGTTGTCGTTCTGGGATCCAGCAACAAAGGATCTGAAGCTGCATTAAATCCAGCTAATGCTTTCTTCAAGTGCTCTCTAAGAGAAGAACAAAAGGCATGTGCCAGAGTAGTGGAGTGATGTCGAGAAAATCCCTTAAATACCATAGTGCTACGTAAAGCAATAGACATGATATCTAATGATTACATCTGAGCAATAGACATCCCTTAAAACCCAATACCATTTCTGGACTGGGCCAGAGAATCAGAGTTCGGCCCAATGCAAGATCAACCGAACTCAAGCATACACGACCTCGGCATGGCCCGCAAAGAGAAGTTACCAAGGACAGGTGTCGCAATGAGGGAACACGTGGAGCTCATTTGGCTGGAACCGAGCTAACCGCTGATAACCGACCTCCCAAGGTAACTGCCGAGAAGCTTTGGAGAACTAGATATATAGGACTCTAGGCCAGAGGATAAGGAGGCATTCATTCAGGAGACTAACTCCATTTTCTGTACTGGAGAAGACCTCCATACCTGTAACAACCGAGTTGATTATTCTTATTCAAGAACATTTGGCGCCCACCGTGGGGCCCGATAAATTTAATCCCGGCCACACCTTACATTTTCACCATCCATGGTAACCACCCGTCGCGGACGCCGGAGTCAACCGCCGCCATCCCTTCCACGCAGAACACAAGCCTCGCAAGCCGGACCACATACACCGGATCTTGCCACACCGGAAACAATTCAAATACCGGTTGCTCAGCCAGCCAACGCTGCGACCACCCAAACAGTTACTGAAGAACAACAACCAATTCCTCAATCAAACCAGGCTGCGATGCCTGAACATCCGTTCATGGTTGGCGTCAATGCAGTCCTCGACGAACTGCGAAAGCAGAACTAGTCCCTGCAACAACAAGTTGATGACATGAAGCAAGAAAGAGATCCTAATTCGCTTGATAGAGTCCAAGTGGAAAAACCCCAACCATTCACAGATGCCATCATGAATGACTTAGTTCCCCAAAATTTCAAACCGCCACCCTTGGAACCATATGATGGTCGCCGAGATCCTCAGGAACACCTAACCGCATTTGACACGCAAATGGCCATCATTGGTGCGCATGAAAGACGCGGCGTTACGATGGTTCATGAGCCTTCCTCGGCAATCCGTTGTTTCTTATGCCGACTTCACCAAGAAGTTCCTCAGACATTTTTCAGACAGAAGACAAAAAAAAACCTCCACTGCTACATTGTTTAACACCCGACAACGCCCAACTGAAACTCTCCGTGAATACCTGGGAAGATTTAGTGACATCACCGTCGACGTGGAACACCCTGACCAGAGGCAATTTGCAGACGCGTTCACAAGCGGGTTGCGTGGAGGACAGTTCAACGAGTCACTAGCAAACAGGCCTGCAACCAACATGCAAGAGATCTTAGCCCGAGCAGAAGCATACATGAAAGGAGAAGAAAGTAATGCCGAGAAGCGGCACCGAGATGAACGCGAAAGGCAACCTGATAGGGGATACGAGCGCCGCGGCAGATATGACGACTATAGTCGGAGTGTTTCACAACGACGCGATCCTCCACCACCTCCTCGGTGAAGGTCTCCACCACCTCCTCGGCGAAGCAGCCCTGTCAGAGGAACTTTAACACCTTTGAATCAGAGGCGTGCGACAATTTTGAAAGAGGTCCTACACACAAGGTTAATCCCTGAATTAAACCCAGCAAGAAGAGTCCTAGGCAGAGACAGCGATAGTTGGTTCGAATACCACCGAGGTCGAGGACATGATACCGAGAACTGCTATGCCTTAAAGAATGAAATCGAGAAGCTAATCCGATGTGGTTTATTGAAACAATATGTGAAAGATGACCCAGGACACTCACGTGCCAGAACCCCGGAACAGCCGAAGCCTAAGTTGCAGTCTCAAGTGGTAACGTTGGCAGAACATGCAGATGAAGTTCCACCAGTGCAACATACTCTCAACACCATTTCAGGAGGATTCGCGGGAGGGGGGGAAACAAGCTCTGCTCGCCGCAGATATGTACGCCAAGTCATGCATATCAGCAGTTCATCCGATAGTTCCATGATACCCAACATTCCTGATCTCACTTTTTCTCCCAAGGACTTCGCAGGAATCTCCCCACATGAAGATGATCCTCTGGTCATAGTAGTTCAGCAGACATCATCTATTGAGAAGCTTTCAAAGGTATGAACTTATCTAATGACCACTTGCAGCCTTACCATGGTACACTAGTTGGTTTTTCAGGAGAACAGGTGCAGATAAAAGGATACATTACCCTCAACACCACATTTGGCATGGGTCACAATGCCAAAACAATCAAGGTCAGATACTTGGTGATTGATGCTGAATCGTCTTATAATATCATAATGGGAAGGCCAGCACTCAATATCCTCGGCGCCGCCATGTCAACCCGATATCTCACAATGAAGTATCCCCTTGACGACGGACGAGTTGGAGTCCTTAAAGCAGATCAGGAGGCAGCAAGAAAATGTTACTTAGAAAGCTTGAAAACGAAGAAGAAAAACACCGTAGACTCGACGGTCAAGGCCACATCTTTCAACATTAATTTTGCTGACATAGACCCTAGGGAAGATTTCAGTGATCACCGATTGAAGCCAACAGAAGATCTCAAGCAAATTCAGATCAGATCAAGTCCTGAACAGACGACAAACATTGGAGGTGCCCTCCCAATGGACGAAGAAGTAGCAATAGTTGAGTTACTAAGAAAGAATATTGATCTCTTCGCTTGGACCCCAGCGGATATGCCAGAGATTGACCCATCGTTCATTTATCATAAACTGTCATTAGTTCCAGCTGCAAAACCGATCTCACAAAGTGTTGCGCCCGAAAAAGTCCCCGAGGGAGAACCTTCCTTGTTCACAACTTTTTCTAAGACAATGAAGCCGCCACCAATATTTATTAAGGAAAATATTAGGAAAACCTTTTTTGGAAAGCGATTGGTCTTGCGAAACTAGAGAATAGGGTTCGGGGGTCAGTTACGCGCGGGGAAGGTGTTAGCACCCCACACGTCCTCTCTACTGAGAGGGAACCTTTAATTAAATGTGTGGTTTTAGTGTATTGACTTAAAAATACTTAATTTTGCCTCTCTACTTCTTATCGAGAAATTCTTAATGAAAATCTTTATTTATTATGAAAAAGGGGAAAAATGGTTTTTTAGAAAAAAACGCTTGACGGGACATGGCCCGCTCCTACGTATCTCCTGGTGCGATGGAGAATTCAAAGCTACGTAGTTCTTGTTTGTCCCTTTGAAAAGTTTTTGTTTTTTATCTTTTTAGTGAGTTTTCGAAATAGGACGAGCATTTAGTGAATGATTAAACTAACCAAGGTTATGGTTAATCACCGCTAAGTACTCTAGAAAATGAGGGTCAATACCACTAGTCAGACGAACAAAGGTTCCGATTGACTATTATGTTACCAAGTGGCTTCAGTCTCAAGAGGGGGGGTGAATTGAGATTTAAAAACTTTTCGGATCTTTTGAAAATGTTTTTCCCCTTTTCAATGACTTAGATCAATTTTCGCGCAGGTTAAGTGAAAGCGAAGGAATTAGAATATAAAGTAGTAAAGTAGAATAACAGTAAAGCAGGAAAGCAGTAAAGCACACAGAGATTTATCCTGGTTCGGTCACCTCCTAGTGACCTACGTCCAGTCCTCACACCCTTGTGAGATTTTCCACTAACCAAAACAACAAGGCTTACAGGTGCCTTGGAAAACCTTTACAGACTCAGGCACTCTCCTCCTAGGATACCCCACCTATAGAGAGCCCTCAGATCTAATATAACAATAACAAGAGATACCCCACCCCTGTTACAATCACTGCCCTAGAAAGATACCCCACTTCCTAGTACATGCAGCTACCCTAGAGAGATACCCCACTCCCTAGAACAAAATTATAACAACAATATAACAGTAATGTAAATACAGAAATACCTCTTAGAGTAGGCAGATATTACAACTTGAAGGACACAACCCCAACTAACTCTTAACGTAGGATCAGCTCTTGATGGACCAGTGGTGCGAGAAGAACACAAATAAAATATAAGAGTTTTTCAGAAATGATAGATCGTGAGAATGGGTTGGTGTGTGTTGTGTGTAAAATGAATCGTGAAGCACTGCCTATTTATAGGCTATGAGAAATTCATTTTTACGTTGAAAATAATGTAGGAATCGATTCTTTGTTAAAAAGTATTTGATCCAGGAATCGATTTATTTAGGTAAGGAATCGATTTTATCTTTGTTTGTAAAATATGGGAAATCGATTCTTGAGTGCCATGGAAAGCTAGGAATCGATTCTATACTTAGTGAAAATATGTAGGAATCGATTTTCAGCTTGCCTGAGACAAGTGGGAATCGATTCTCAGTTATGTGCAAAAGGTTGGGAATCGATTCTTCCCTTAAAAAATATTTGGCTCAGAAATCGATTTGTGTATTATAAAACATGGCCTGACAATCGATTTCTATCTTTTCTAATTTGCCTGAAAATCGATTTTGCTATTTGTTTATGCATGAGGAAAATCGATTTTGTTATTTAAAAAGGTGATAAGAATGTTTACGTAAATATGCATGCACCTTAAAAAACTTTGTGAGTGTGTGAGACTTTGAGATACGAGCTGACCTTTGAAAGAGCTTACACTTTTTCCTAAGACACACCCAAACCCTAAGGACTACCCTTATATTTAAGGACTACCCTTAAACTTGAATCTTCAATTCTTGAGCTTGGTTGACTTGGATTGACTTTTGAATATATGATCCTTTTTATCAGCTTTGCTTTGACACTCTCATTCCTTTGGCCATCAACTTGGCTTTGTCTTTTTCATCATCAAAACCTCTTAACCACTTCATCATCAAAACTTAGCCTGCAACACAAGATATCTACATATTAGTAGCAACCCGTTTTTATTATCTTTTTTGAAAGTAATTTTCGAAAGAGATTGATTTGCACGATGATCAAACTAACAAAGGTTATGGTGGATCATCGTTTATTATTCTTATGAGAAAAGGATATTGCCACTAATAGCTGAACGAACAAAGGCTCTGATGAGCTACTAGCAACAATGGGTTTGAAAATGATTCTTTTTGTTTGTTTTATGAAAATGGTTTGTTTATGATTGCGAAAAGGATTTTTATTTGTTGCGCTTGACGAGAACGTGACTCGCTCCTACGTATCCCAAATGGGAATCAAAGCGACGTAGTTCTAACGAGAAATGTTTTTGAAAGGGTTTGCAAGGGGGCAAGTTGAATCATCTGAGACCATCTTCACCACTTAGAACATGATGCACTAGGCATAAGTGGGAATCATATGGTTCATCATCAGCAATGGACGATAATATACAAGAACAAGTAAGTAACACTATAGCTAAATTAGATCACATAGGGCAATTTTGGCACGGATCACAATAACTAAATATTAACATATGTAAAGACAGAAATACCTCTGATGAAGGCAGATATTACAACTCGAAGAACGCAACCCCGACTAACTCTTGCAGAAGATCAGCTCAGACGGACCAACGGAACGAATAGAGCAAGAAATAAAGCGTAGAAGAGTTTTTTTTTCTAAAATGTGAGAGATTTCGAGAAAAATGGGTTTTTTCTCTGATCTCGTGAAAAATGTCTCTCTTTTCTGATCTCGTGAAATCTGTCCCCCCAAAATGTGTCTTGAGGCTGCCTATTTATAGGCTTAGGAAAGCGTAGAAATGATTTCTGATGCATAAGAATCGATTGTTTGATGAAAGCAAAATATAGTATAATCGATTCTTTGCTTTTAGAAAACATAGGAATCGATTCCTTGGGCTTTAGAAATTAGTGGGAATCGATTCTTGGACTTCCTGAAATGATAGGAATCGATTTCATTGTGTTTTAAAAAAGAAGGAAATCGATTCTTGAGACATCCTAAATAGGTAGGAATCGATTTCATGTTTAGTTAAAGTAAGTGGGAATCGATTCTTGGCCTTTAGGAGAGCTTAAAAATCGATTTCAATGCCTTTGCAAAATAGTAAGAATCGATTCATGGCTTTGGCTTATGTATAGGTGTGAATCGATTCTTTGTTTCAAACATAGGATAAGGAAATCGATTCTTGGCCTATAGGTGAGTCTAAAATCGATTTCATAGCCTATATAAATTGTATAAATCGATTTTTGGTCATTTGGAACAGAATAGAAATCAATTCTTGCTTTCCACAAAAATGTTTTTAGGTCCTTGCCATGCATGCATAAAATATTTTCCAAAGCTTGCCATGCATAACATATTTTCAAAAACCCTAATTTGATGCATGAGGCTTATTGCAAAAATTATTTTTATAGACCCTTTTGTGAGAAATGACCAAAATGCCCTTTTTGACCCTAAAATCCTAATTTGCCTAAAAAGTGCATTCCAACCCTAAAAATGATTTTAAAGACCTTGGAATGACTTCTAGGACCCTAAATGCAATGCATGATGCTCTTTTCTCTTTTTTGGGGAAAATTAGGGTTTTAACCTAAGCCGGACAAAATTAGGGTATGACACAAAGAAAGAGGAAGCTCGGACCTGAGCGCAGGGTAGCAGTCGCAGAGGAAACCCAGAAGTTGCTTGAAGCCGGTTTCATTAAGGAAATTCAATACCCGACTTGGCTTTCTAATGTGGTGCTGGTAAAAAAGTCTAATGGAAAGTGGCGTATGTGCGTGGATTTCACGGACTTGAACGCTGCCTACCCAAAAGATCCCTACCCTCTGCCCAGCATTGATGCGCTGATAGATGGGGCCTCTGGATATCGCGTTCTAAGCTTCATGGACGCATATTCCGGTTACAACCAGATCAAAATGGACCCAGATGATGCAGACAAAACAGCATTCATGACTGATACCTGCAATTATCACTACACTGTCATGCCTTTTGGCCTCAAAAACGCAGGTGCAACATATCAACGTCTAATGGACAGCGTGTTCCAAGGCCAAGTTGGAAGAAATCTTGAGGTGTATGTCGACGACATGGTGGTCAAAACCGAGGAGAACCATAATCGTGTTACAGACTTGGAAGAAACCTTCAATTCCCTCAGAAAGCATGAAATGCGGCTCAACCCAGCAAAGTGCTCCTTTGGAGTACAAGCTGGAAAATTCTTGGGATTCATGTTGACCAATAGAGGTATAGAGGCAAATCCTGACAAGTGCAGAGCAATACTTAATATGCCAAGCCCATCAAATCCCAAGGAAGTTCAGCAACTATCGGGGCGCCTGGCAGCTTTATCACGCTTCCTATCTTGTGCAGGTGGAAACATCTTTATAAATGTTTCACTCCCTCAGCCAAACCCCATTGACAATGAAAATTCGCAACATAACTCACTACTATTTTCTCATATTGTTTCCATTTTTTTGTAATTAACTATGTGCAGGTGACAAAGCTTTCCATTTCTTTGCTTCTTTGAAGAAAAAGGGCTGCTTCGAGTGGACAACTGAATGTCAAGAAGCTTTTCAAGCGATTAAAACTTTCCTATCCTCTCCTCCCATCTTGGTGAAACCAAAAGTAGGAGCGCCGTTGTTGCTTTACTTAGCAGTTTCAGAAAGAGCCATGAGTTCGGTCTTAGTGTCTGAAGAAGGGAAGCAACAAAGACCGATATATTTCTGCAGCAAAGTATTCAAAGGAGCCGAGGTCCGATACCAAAAAATAGAGAAGTTAGCTCTGGCTTTAATCACCTCGGCACGTCGACTTCGACCTTACTTCCAAAGTCACCGGATAATTGTGAAGACGGACCATCCTATCAAGCGGGTTTTACGTAAGCCGGATCTCGCAGGTAGAATGGTTGCCTGGTCAATTGAGCTTTCTGAATACGATTTTGTCTTTCACCCAAGAGATGGCATAAAAGCTCAGGTTCTAGCAGATTTTGCTGTGGAATTGACACCACCCTCATCAGAACCAGACGTTTCTTCTTGGACCCTCTCGGTAGATGGAGCATCAAACTTAAAAGGAAGTGGCGCAGGCATCACACTTGAAAGTCCTGAGGGCCTCCTCATTGAACAATCATTAAGGTTCGACTTCAAAGCTAGTAACAATCAAGCGGAATATGAAGCTCTAATCGCAGGAATGAAGCTTGCAAAGGAGGTCGGAGTCCAACATCTCAGAGTGCAGAGCGACTCCCAACTCGTAACTTCCCAGGTTTCTGGCCAATTTCAAACCAGGGATCCACAACTCGGCAAGTACCTCAAGAAAGTTAAACTACTCTCCGCTGGTTTCCCCTCTTTTGAATTGTTGTACGTCCCAAGAGAGCAGAATATTCGAGTTGATATCCTATCCAAATTGGCAAGCACAAAGAAACCTGGCAACAATCACACTGTGATTCAAGAGACACTCCCACTGCCAAGTATTGAAACAAAAGAGATCCACTCAGTAGAACTGTCAACCAACTGGACTACTCCAATAATAGCCTTTCTGCAACATGATATCCTGCCTCACGAAGAAACCGAAGCCAAAAAGATGCGGCGTCACGCAGCGAAATATGTTATCGTCGCCGGCAAGCTATATAGAAGGGGTTTTGCAGCACCACTCCTACGCTGTCTGACACCCACTGAAACGGAATACGTGATGAAAGATATCCATGAGGGCATATGTGGCAGCCACATCGGAGGACGTTCATTGTCAAACAAAGTCATAAGAGCAGGATATTATTGGCCCCAACTGGACAAGGATTGCGTGTACTTTGTGAAGAAATGCGGTAAATGCCAACGGCATGCCGACCTTCACCATGCTCCTGCAACCACGTTGCAATCCATTACAACTCCTTGGCCTTTCTACAAATGGGGGGCTGACATCTTGGGCCCATTCCCAGTTGGACCTGGTCAGGTGAAATTCTTACTTGTTGCCGTCGAATACTTCTCCAAATGGATAGAAGCAGAGCCTGTAGCAACCATCACAGCAGCTCGGGTCAAGAAATTCTATTGGAAGAATATTATCTGCAGATTTGGTATGCCAGCAGAAATAGTGTCAGATAATGGTACACAATTTGCCAGCTCCCTGTCATACCCCAATTTTGTCCGGCTTAGGTCCAAACCCTAACTTTCAACACAAAAATTACATAGTAGATTTAATTTATTTTTCTTGTTACAATATCTTTAATTAAAGAAACGAAAATAAAAAATAAAATAGATAAGAAATAATACAAATTACAAAAGAAAATAAAAAAAGGGGAGGTGCAATAAAAGATTATTATTACAAAAAAAAGGGAGAATGTCCATGTACATGACTTGGCCCAAGAATGTCAAAGTTACAAAAATACAAAAATAAACCAAGTACCCAAAACTGCAGCTACTTTGCAAAGGTGATTTCTCTCTCTTCGGACATCATTTCGACGATCCGACCGGTGAAAGTGAAGATGGATGTCTCATGAACTTGGTGTCAAAAAACAACGATGATCCAACGGTTAACGAATCCAGAATCGCACTTGTACGGTGGCTGGTTTGAGAAAAATGGGAGTTGTTTTTTCTACTTTTGCGAAGGCAATTTCTCTCTCCTCAGACCTCGTTTCGACGATCCGAACGGTAGAAGTGAAGATGGATGTCTCATGAACCTGGTGTCAAAAAAACAACGATGATCCAACGGTTAACGAATCCGAAATCGCATTGTCAATATGGCTGGTTTGAGAAAAACGAAAATTGCTTTTCTATGTTGTTTTAGTCCCACATTGCTTGGGAGAAACAAGAACTACCTAGCCTTTGGCTATAAAAGAGATGGAGATGCAAAGGCTATGGACATGGGTGATTGATGGGGTAAGTGATCTTTTGGGCTAGCATTTGCAGTCCATTAGATTAAAAGCCTGTCTTTAATTCTTTTGGACTAGCTTTTGCAGTCCGTTAGATTAAAAGCCCGTCTTTAGTTATTTTTGGGATGACCGTTGAGGTCCTTTACTTGGTGGTTTTCGGGTGAAAACGGACCAGATAGGAGTCCGGTTCGCGGTTGATATGGTCAGATTGCTCGGTCCGTTTCGGCGTTGATCGCATTGATCAGCTGGAGGTTAGTTTTGCATTTATTTATTTAATTTATTTATTTATTTTTGTATATATTTATTTATTATGTATACTGTTTATTTATGTACATACTTATTTATTATTTATATTGTTTATTTATCTATGTAAATAATTATTTATTCATTTTTTTATTTATATGCATAGTTATTTATTTATTAACTTTACGCTTTATTAATTGTTAGTGTCGTCATTAATTTTTTTAAATACACATATTATTTTATAAAATTTCAAAAATATAAATAGGGGATTAAGTCGACTGTACAGTCGGATTAGTCAGCTTTTTAGGACTACAAATGAACCGTTACGGATCATGTCCTAAAATCCCTATTTAAAACAAACAATTTCTAAATTAAAATAAATACAAACATACTTCTTTCCCCTAAGTAAACCTTTTTCTCACCAACCTTTTTTTCAAAATAACAGATTTTCTTTTCCCTAAACGAGAATCAATCCAATTGCGAAAACTCTTCAAAATCAAACTTTGTTAAGTAGTCTTGCGAAGCCTTTGCTTGCATGATTATTAACAATGAGGTACCAGTGGCGATCACTTGGAGCCTTTGCTCAATTGATCATCATGAACGCCTAATTTTCCTAAAGATTTTCACTAAATCAAAAACTTTGTTAATAGTCTTGCGAAGCCTTTGCTTGCATGATTATTAACAATGGAGTGCTAATGGTGGTCACTTGGAGCCTTTGCTCAATTGATCATCATGAAAGCTCAATTCTCACAATTAAACAAGATAAAAAACAAAAACCGTTTTCCAAACAAAGAAGAACTACGTAGCTTTGAATTCTCCATCGCACCGGGAGATACGTAGGAGCGGGTCACATCCTGTCAAGCATAACAAATAAAAATCATTTTCACAATAAGTTTTCAACAATTATTTTCAAAAGAACCTAGAACTACGTCGCCTTTGATTCTCCACCCGGAGATACGTAGGAGCAGGGCCACGCCCCTGTCAAGCGCAAAAATAAACAATTTCTAAAATTAAAGAATATGCAAACAGATCTCCTTCATTTCAAAAGCAAGAGTCTTATTTTCAAAGTAGGGGATTAAGTCGGTCGTACGGCCGGGTTAATCATCGTTTTAAGATAAGTGAACTGTGGTCCCTCAGAGCCCCAACGCTCCTTCAGCCCTCAGTGGCCCTTCAGAGCCCCAGTGCTCCTTCAGACCCCCAGTGGTCCTTCAGACCCCCAGTGGTCCTCCAACACAGATTACACAGTCCTAAAACCCCTACATTAAAAAACACCAACCCACAAACATTTTCTACACACAAGAACTACGTAGCTTTGAATTCTCCATCGCACCGGGAGATACGTAGGAGCGAGAGGCTAATTCTCGTCAAGCACTTTTTCTAAAAACCTTTTTTTCTTTTTCCCCCTTTCTCTCCAAAAATAAAAAAATTTATTAAGTTCTTTAATTCATTTTCAATAAGAAATAAATAGGCAAATTAGGTATTTTTCAAATCAACACTTAAAACCACACATTTAATTAAAGGTTCCCTCTCAGTAGAGAGGACGTGTGAGGTGCTAATACCTTCCCCGCGCGTAACCGATCCCCGAACCCAAAACTCTCAGTTTTCAAAGACCAATCGCTTTCCAAAAAAGGTTTTCCTAATATTTTCCTTAATAAATATTGGTGGCGGCTTCATTGTCTTAAGAAAAGTTGTGAACGAGGAAGGTTCTCCCTCGGGGACTTTTTCGGGCGCAACAGCTGGCGACTTCACTGGGGACACTAAAAAAACATTTTTTCAAAAGTGGGTCAAGCCTAATTAATTAAATGTGTGGTTTATATGATTGATTTGAATATCTTGCTTTGCCTCTCTTCTTCTTCCTTTTTCATAAGCATGTTACATCCATGTGCATTCTTCTTCTATGTTTGCTTTTGCAATAGATAGTTACTTCTTTGCTTAGTTCCCTCATGCACTTCTTTCCCTTTCTTATCATGTCCCCTTCTTCTCTGCTCCCTTTCCTATGGTAAGCACATGCATATTTCCCCTTTCTTATCATGTCCCCTTCTTCTTTCCTCCCTTTCTTGAGGTAAGTAGTGCATTGTTATTGGCACCCTAGATTAGTTTATATTGGATCGATATTGAACCCTAGGATAAACAACATGCTATTTGTCTGGACTGCTCTAGATTTTCATTTGCAGGTGGGGAAGGGTAGTTATTCCTAGGTGTTGTGCTCTCGACACACACTTCACATCCTATACTTGTGAGCATTGAGTGGGGCCTAAAACCCAAGGTCTGAATAAAAAACTAGGAGAGTGGGAACGATTAGTGACTGCCATTCGTAGACCTTTGTCTGTATGGCTCTCATGAAAGTTCCGCCCAAGAGTGCGCTTTGTCATGATGCCTCACACTCGGTAGCTTTCTACGATTGTGGGTGCTATCATGAGAAAGACTTTAGCTCTTGGTTGCCATTGTAAGGAAGTGATTAGAACCTACATGAGAAAATTACCCCTAAAGTACCTTAGATCATAGGTTCTACCCCCTTTTAGGTCACAAGGGCTTTCCAAATTGTGTGTTGCATCGTTGCATTCAGTTCAATCAATTTTTCCTTCAAAATTTTTGAAAATTAAAACAAAAAAAGATATGCTTTCCCTTTTCAATAAACGCCTATATGAGGTGGCATATAGTGTGAAAATTTTCAAATCACCACCTGTAAATATCCTCTTTCTGCAAAAACACAAAAAAAAAGCATCCTTGCATCATCGCATCATTGCATAACTGCATCATTGCATCATTTGCATTGCATAAAATTCCAATTTTGAAAAAAACCATTCATCTTGCATTCCCTTTCATCCCATAAAGATAAAACAAAAACAATTATCATCTGCATAGCATAAGCATTTCATTTATAATCATGCAAAAAAAAAATCCTCGTCAAGTTCATCCAAGACGAGACATCCATGCATAAGCATTATTTCAAAAAAGACACGGTAGAACTACGTAAGCTTTGATTCCTCATTACAATGGGGATACGTAGGAGCGGGTCATACCCCGTCAAGCACATTTTTCTAAAACCTTTTTTCCAATAAATCATTTGCATCTCCAAATAATTTTCAAAATCATGTTCCAAAACTAAAAAACAAAAAAAGAAAATCATTGTGAGTATCATGCATTTCATTGCACAAAAAAGCATCTCATTCATAATCATGAATAAAAATCATCATTTAGAAAAAATCATCATTCCTGCATCTTTCATCATTCAAAAGAAAAAAGGGCATTGGCACTTCATACCTTGTCTCGCCTCTAAAAAATAAAGAAAAAAAAATCAAAATCAAAAATCATTTTGAAAAAAAAGGGGCGTCATTCTTGCATCATTCGCATTGGCATTCCATGTTTTGTCTTGCATTAAAAATAACAAAATTATTTAGAATAAGCCACGCTCTTCGAGTGGTCATTCTCCACGCATTTGCATCATACTTGCATATCATAATCTGTTCATTCATTCATTACATAAAATAAGAATTGTGATGAGAAGCGAGACGTTCTTGCGAAACAATCATCCTTTTTGAAAAAGTTTATCCTTACTTGGTTGCAAACTCAAGGTGTTCCAAGGCACTCGGTTTTTCAAAAGCACTGCATCCCATCCATTCCATGACAAAAGACTGAAATAGTGTATCAAAGAAAAAACAATTTTTTAACTAATGTTAACTCTCTGTGAAGCATTCTTCTAATGAGCGTGCATGCTATGAGTACATTCTCTTGTTTGAGTCCGTTGGTTTTCCTCCCTTACCACAGTTTCCCGTCCAAGTCTAGTCCCGCCCCGTCCACCCATAAAGTGCATATTCTCCCCATCCGTGCGTATTTGACTTTTGGTTCAAGTCCTCCATGCTGGGGCAAGTCTGTGATCATTAATTCCCCTTGATTAATATCATATTCCTTCAGTGCAAGTCTCTCAAAATAATAATAATAATAATAATATAATAAACAAGAAAACAAGCTCGCTAGGTTGAAAACCCGCAAAGGGCGGCCTAGGCAAAAAGGAGCGCCCGGTGGACTGAAAACTCACAAAGAGCGGTCCAGGCAAAAATTAGGGCACAAAAAAGGAAAAAAGAGCAAACACATGAAGATAGATAAATTATTATTCTAAAGTTAAGTCTTATAGAAATAAGCAATCGGGATTTGAAATGAAGTTTGGCCATCTCCTCAAAAACCCCAAAATCCCAGAAAGTCCCTTTCCTACCCACCTTGAGCCAAGAAAAACCAAAATCCAAAAATCACCCTAGACAAGGATCACCCCAAATAAAAAAACAGTGCATCACTTTTTATCAGCTCACCCGAGTCGAAGAAGGAAAAGAATCATAAAAAAAAAAGAGAAAAAAAAGGGGATTCAAAAATGAAAATCCCAATACAAAAGAAATGTAAGTGGTGAGCCGGTACATGTTACCACAAAACACAAGAGATCCTTGTCCAAATAAACCTTCAAACACTTCATCATTCCAACACCTGATTCCATAAACCTTCAAACACTTCCTTTGGCCTCAACATCAAACCCCTTAGTCATTCTACCATGAGACACGAATTTGCTTTAACAGAGCCCAAACAAGCCCAATAACCATCTTCCTCATAGACCATTAACCGTCAATCAACGCCAAACAAAACTCATCCTCCCATTAGCCTCAAACACTTCATTAAGCCTAACCCTCCTTCCTCCACAAAACACCACAATCCCGAAAAGTCCATTCCGATCAAAGACCGGTTGCTTTTGTTCACTCAAAATCTAATCTTAGGACGAACAAGCTTATCTATGTACAATGTGTTTGCTCAAAAGAAAAACAAACGATCAGAAAAAAGAAAGCTGATCAAGAAAGAATAAACCCTCAGAAAAAAAGAGAGCTGAGGAAACAAAAACGAACAGTCAGAAAAAAGAAAGCTGACAAAATAAAAAAAAAGGAGGGACTTGCACTCCAAAACACATTCAAGATGCATTAAAACAAGGTTTAGTGATCACCAGGTAAGGATTCTTTCGCACCAAAAAGTCAAGACACCAATAGAGAACCAAAGCCTTGTACTGAGAATACCACTCAGACCCAAAAGTTGGGGCATTCTCTTCACCACCCACACACCCTAGTCTTGGGAAATTCTGTTCAATGCCCATCCCATGTCACTCCAGTTGTCAATGTCATTCCAAAGTGGGGCAAGTGCATTCCCATTTCTTCACCTCATTCAAAACCTCACCGGGGCAATTTCTCAACTCACTATCCTAAACAAGACCTTGTCATTCTGATTGGGGCAGCTTTGTCCTTGTTATGACTAGGGCAACATCAAATTCTGTGGGTTGAAGCAAAACCCCCCCTCATTCCAGCTTTCATCCCGAGAGCCGAAGCGTTCCCAATTCATCATCTTCTACACCCCTAGTCGTTGTCACCACTAGACAGGGGCAAGTTATTCACTCGTCAAAGACCTGAATTGGGGCAATCTTGTATCTCTTGGTCCCTCATAAGCTTCGGCAAATGTCTGTCATTCCTTCACTTGCCATAAATGTCCATGCCCTAAACCAATTCCAAGTTAACTGGCTCATTCATTCACATTTGCACTCCTATGCATGTTTACTAGATAATGCTTCAAAGGAGAGAACACAAGTTGTTTACGTGATATCTAAAATTCAGTCATCGTGGAAAGAAAGAGAAAACAAGTGAGGTTATTTGTAAATAAAAACCTTGAGAACACCAGAGTTTGAATCAAATTCAATTTTTCAACAGAATGGTCAATAATCATCTCAATTCCTTGCATTCGAAGTCTCGCATCTCATCATCACAAAAATGTTTACCTCATGCATCTAGGCATTATAGCATATGCATCAAAGCATTACATTTGCATCTTCACATTTTGTGCATTCATCACATAGTAAAAAGAAAAAAAAAACGTTCCACATCAGTCGCACCATATTAATACTTGCATTTCATAGAAGAAAATAGTAAAGAAGAAAAAGCAGAAATCTTTTCATTGCATTGGCATCATATTCGCACTTCATAAAAAAGGAAAAGAACAAAATCATTGCATCATTAGAGCATCACATTTTGTATCAGATATTCCATAGAAAAAGCAAAGAAAGCAAAAAGAAAACAAAGAAAAGAAACCACAAAAGCAACACAAAAACATTCCCTGTCATCCAGCATTCCATATCATTCATCATTTCACAAGCATTCCTTTGTCATTCAATCATCAAACATTAAAGTAGTGCATATGCATCATATTAACGTTAGCATTTCCATAAAAGAAAAAAGAACAAGAATCATTGCATCAAACATCAGAGCATTGCATCATATTAATGTTTCCATTTCATAGAAGAAGCAAAAAGAAACAAACAGGAGTTGGAACAGGAGCATTTCATTCATCAAAACATCAATCACCGCATACATTTGCATTCAAACATCAAAGCAATACAGTTGCATCACATCAATACTTGCATCTCATAGAAGAAAAGAAAGCTAAAGCGTCCCATGTCATTCATCATTTCATGTTATTCATCAGCAATATTCACACTTCATAGAAAAAAGGCAAAGAAGAAAAATTTTCCATTACATACATGAGCATTCATCAAAACTTTGCATTCACATACCCATGATTCTTAAAAGAGCAAAAACAGAAGCCAAAAGAGAGAAAAGAGAAGAGCCAAGAGAGCAACAAAAAGAAAAGAAAAGAAAGAAAGAGAAAAAAGAGAAGCTAGAGAAAGAGAAAAAGACATATAAGAACAGGAGAAAATCATGCATTCATCAGACATAAGCAAAAGAAAAATAAAATCATGCATTGCGTACAGACAAGAGAAGAAAAGGAAAATCATTGCGTTCATCAGGCTTATAGGAACAGTAGAAGATCATGCATTCATCCAACATAGACAAAGGAAATAAGAAACTCATCATTCAAAGAAAACAGCAATCATGGCATTTGAATTGCATGCATTTGTTCATTTTCAGCTACAGGTACAAAGAGAGGATGAGCACTTCGGTGTTAGCCCTCGCCCCCAGATTCCAGAAAATGTTCCCCCAAGTTGGGAGTTCAGAAAGAAAATAGAAAAGAAAGAGAGAAAAGAAAAGAGAGCGCTCAAGCATGCATTGCGGATTGGAGCACAGAGATCATCGCTCCCTTCTGCCTAGGTCTCACGTCGCGTACGAGCAACGCGATGGACCGCAGCCCCATGTGAGGTTCAACGGAATAGTTGTATCAGCCTAAGATACAGTGGACGCCGTGCATTGATCAGTATATCAGTTCCGGAGCTGATGACGATCCCCCCGGTCGCTCGAAAAGGCCAACAGGAAGCGTGCTCCTCAAAGCCACGTGCAAACTCGGATTCACCAAGAGTCTGTTTAAGGATTACAGGTTTTAGGCAGCCTGGGCAATTTACCCCTTTCTGCACGCCAAGTGCCCATTTACCGCTTTCTGCACGCCAAGTGCCCATTTACCGCTTTCTGCACGCCAAGTGCCCATTTACTTTTCTGTCTGCACGCCAAGTGCCCATTTTACCTTTCTGTTTGCACGCCAAGTGCCCATTTTACCGTTTCTGTTTGCACGCCAAGTGCCCATTTTACCTTTCAGTCTGCACGTCAGTGTTCATTTACTGTTTTTGTAACACCCCAAATATTTAATTAATTTATTTAATTAAGTATTTAGGTGTTTATTTTATTTAATTAGTACAATTAAAAATTATAGCATATAATAAGGTGTGGTATTGTAGTAGGAGGTGGTGTTGACAATTAAATTGGGCTTAAGCTGAGGAGAGCCCATAACCCATGACCTAGGCGCATATTTAATCAAAAAAAATTAGGGGTTAGTGCTCATTAGCACATTTTTTTTTTTAGAAAAAGGAGTGAGGTGAGGCGAATTGAGAGGGAGAGTGGCGCACATGAGGAGAAAGGGAGAGAAGGCTTGCGACTTGGAGAGAAGAGGAGAGGAGGTTTGCGCAATTTGAAGGCCTTGGCTCGTGTGTTGCGGTGGTTTCTAGTGGTGCATTCGGTCATCTCCTAAGGAGCATACGTTTAAGAGGTAACCGCGAGTGAAGGACCTGCTGCCTTCCTTATTAGCTGTGGGATGTTGTCGAGTCGCTCTCTGATACTGTAGCACCTAGGGGGCGTGGCTGGAGTTTGATAGTTTAATTAATTTAACTGTTTAATGACTATGTGGAGTGTATGCGACGTGTTCGAGAGGCTTAGCGAGTTATTATTTTTATTCCGCTGTGGCGTGTTGAATGTTTGGTGAAGTTCAATTTTTATGACGATGTGGCACTTCTTTTCTATCAACTCAATTAACATTTTTGAAAATGAAATTACCCTGATAATGACGTGCGAACTAAGGGGTAGAAAAGGGGTGTTACAGTTTTCGCACCAACACGAAAGTGTCTATCTTTCCAAAAAAAAAAAGAAGAAAGAAAATTCGGATTTCTCCAAATGGACAAAATTGGTATAATTTCTGAATTCTTTATTTCTATTTCACCTTCGAAATATGTCTTGCGCAATTCATATTTCTTGGTAAAATCCAAATAAAGAGGGGCAGCTGTCATGCCCCAATTTTGTCCGGCTTAGGTCCAAACCCTAACTTTCAACACAAAAATTACATAATAGATTTAATTTATTTTTCTTGTTACAATATCTTTAATTAAAAAAACGAAAATAAAAAATAAAATAGATAAGAATTAATACAAATTACAAAAGAAAATAAAAAAAGGGGAGGTGCAATAAAAGATTATTATTACAAAAAAAAGGGAGAATGTCCATGTACATGACTTGGCCCAAGAATGTCAAAGTTACAAAAATACAAAAATAAACCAAGTACCCAAAACTGCAGCTACTTTGCAAAGGTGATTTCTCTCTCTTCGGACATCATTTCGACGATCCGACCGGTGAAAGTGAAGATGGATGTCTCATGAACTTGGTGTCAAAAAACAACGATGATCCAACGGTTAACGAATCCAGAATCGCACTTGTACGGTGGCTGGTTTGAGAAAAATGGGAGTTGTTTTTTCTACTTTTGCGAAGGCAATTTCTCTCTCCTCAGACCTCGTTTCGACGATCCGAACAGTAGAAGTGAAGATGGATGTCTCATGAACCTGGTGTCAAAAAAACAACGATGATCCAACGGTTAACGAATCCGAAATCGCATTGTCAATATGGCTAGTTTGAGAAAAACGAAAATTGCTTTTCTATGTTGTTTTAGTCCCACATTGCTTGGGAGAAACAAGAACTACCTAGCCTTTGGCTATAAAAGAGATGGAGATGCAAAGGCTATGGACATGGGTGATTGATGGGGTAAGTGATCTTTTGGGCTAGCATTTGCAGTCCATTAGATTAAAAGCCTGTCTTTAATTCTTTTGGACTAGCTTTTGCAGTCCGTTAGATTAAAAGCTCGTCTTTAGTTATTTTTGGGATGGCCGTTGAGGTCCTTTACTTGGTGGTTTTCGGGTGAAAACGGACCAGATAGGAGTCCGGTTCGCGGTTGATATGGTCAGATTGCTCGGTCCGTTTCGGCGTTGATCGCATTGATCAGCTGGAGGTTAGTTTTGCATTTATTTATTTAATTTATTTATTTATTTTTGTATATATTTATTTATTATGTATACTGTTTATTTATGTACATACTTATTTATTATTTATATTGTTTATTTATCTATGTAAATAATTATTTATTCATTTTTTTATTTATATGCATAGTTATTTATTTATTAACTTTACGCTTTATTAATTGTTAGTGTCGTCATTAATTTTTTTAAATACTCATATTATTTTATAAAATTTCAAAAATATAAATAGGGGATTAAGTCGACTGTACAGTCGGATTAGTCAGCTTTTTAGGACTACAAATGAACCGTTACGGATCATGTCCTAAAATCCCTATTTAAAACAAACAATTTCTAAATTAAAATAAATACAAACATACTTCTTTCCCCTAAGTAAACCTTTTTCTCACCAACCTTTTTTTCAAAATAACAGATTTTCTTTTCCCTAAACGAGAATCAATCCAATTGCGAAAACTCTTCAAAATCAAACTTTGTTAAGTAGTCTTGCGAAGCCTTTGCTTGCATGATTATTAACAATGAGGTACCAGTGGCGATCACTTGGAGCCTTTGCTCAATTGATCATCATGAACGCCTAATTTTCCTAAAGATTTTCACTAAATCAAAAACTTTGTTAATAGTCTTGCGAAGCCTTTGCTTGCATGATTATTAACAATGGAGTGCTAATGGTGGTCACTTGGAGCCTTTGCTCAATTGATCATCATGAAAGCTCAATTCTCACAATTAAACAAGATAAAAAACAAAAACCGTTTTCCAAACAAAGAAGAACTACGTAGCTTTGAATTCTCCATCGCACCGGGAGATACGTAGGAGCGGGTCACATCCTGTCAAACATAACAAATAAAAATCATTTTCACAATAAGTTTTCAACAATTATTTTCAAAAGAACCTAGAACTACGTCGCCTTTGATTCTCCACCCGGAGATACGTAGGAGCAGGGCCACGCCCCTGTCAAGCGCAAAAATAAACAATTTCTAAAATTAAAGAATATGCAAACAGATCTCCTTCATTTCAAAAGCAAAAGTCTTATTTTCAAAGTAGGGGATTAAGTCGGTCGTACGGCCGGGTTAATCATCGTTTTAAGATAAGTGAACTGTGGTCCCTCAGAGCCCCAGCGCTCCTTCAGCCCTCAGTGGCCCTTCAGAGCCCCAGTGCTCCTTCAGACCCCCAGTGGTCCTCCAACACAGATTACACAGTCCTAAAACCCCTACATTAAAAAACACCAACCCACAAACATTTTCTACACACAAGAACTACGTAGCTTTGAATTCTCCATCGCACCGGGAGATACGTAGGAGCGAGAGGCTAATTCTCGTCAAGCACTTTTTCTAAAAACCTTTTTTTCTTTTTCCCCCTTTCTCTCCAAAAATAAAAAAATTTATTAAGTTCTTTAATTCATTTTCAATAAGAAATAAATAGGCAAATTAGGTATTTTTCAAATCAACACTTAAAACCACACATTTAATTAAAGGTTCCCTCTCAGTAGAGAGGACGTGTGAGGTGCTAATACCTTCCCCGCGCGTAACCGATCCCCGAACCCAAAACTCTCAGTTTTCAAAGACCAATCGCTTTCCAAAAAAGGTTTTCCTAATATTTTCCTTAATAAATATTGGTGGCGGCTTCATTGTCTTAAGAAAAGTTGTGAACGAGGAAGGTTCTCCCTCGGGGACTTTTTCGGGCGCAACACTCCCTTGTCACAGATTTTTGCACTGGACTTGGAATCAAGAACAAGTTCACGTCGGTAGAACATCCTCAGGCAAATGGCCAAGCTGAGTCAGCAAATAAAGTCATATTATCTGGTCTAAAAAAGAAGCTTGATGAACACAAAGGTGCCTGGGCAGATCAGTTATGTCAAGTGCTTTGGTCATATCACACGACCCCACATTCTTCAACTGGTGAAACCCCTTTTAAGCTTACATATGGGGCGGATGCTATGATACCAGTAGAATTGGGTGAGCCTAGTTTCAGGCGAGAAAACACAAGGGAGGATATGAACTCAATCAACATGGCAGTGAACCTAGATCTCCTGGAGGAAATTAGAGAGGCTGCTCATCTACGAGAGTACGCAGTGAAGCAGCGCGTAGCTCGGAAATATGATTCTAAGGTCATCCCTCGTGAGATGAAGCAAGGCGACCTCGTTTTAAGGAAAGTTTTGGGGCCAGATACAAAGGGAAAGCTTTCACCTAACTGGGAAGGTCCATACAAGATCCTTGAGAAGTTGACTGCCGGAGCTTACAAGTTAGAAACGCTAGCGGGACACCCAATACCGAGGAGTTGGAACTCGGCAAATCTCCGCTTCTACTTCAGTTAAGCTTTTTCAAGTCATTTCAGTAGCAATAAGGGTGCACTCTTTTCTCCCACTGGGAGTTTTTAATGAGGCACCCCCTGTTTTATCTCTTCCATATTTTCATTTCCTGTTTTTACATTAGACAACTTCCCCATGAAAAGGGTTGATTATGTATGTACTCAAAATGATGCGCAGACATTATAACGCCAACGAATAAAACCTGGCAAGTACTCTTTTCTCCCACCGGGAGTTTTTTACGAGACTTGCCAGTTGAAAAAGTGGTGTCAACGTTTCTTACAATTTTTTACTGCTAAGTCTTTGCTTGAGAACAAATCGATACAACTCAGTTAAAACAAAACGAAACAATTTACAACTCACCTCTGCAAAACTTCTAATCGAAGTCATTTCGAAACACTTCGGCAAAGATCAATACAAGTGATTTGTTCAAAATCTCATACAACAATGGTTGGAGATCCACGACCTAACAAATGTAAAGGTCAAACCAATCTTGGATGATGTCGGGTTAAAACTCTTAAGAGAAAGAGATACTCCCTCTTGCTGAAATAAGGTAAGAAAAAAGCAACTACTGGAATGAACAAGCGGATCAGGTTCTACTCCATAGTTACTCCTCGTAGTCCTCGTAAACTCGAGGCTCACCCATGGAAGTCCTTATAAACTAAAATGACTCACTCAAGCTACTATCTACTGGCAAATTCAGAAACTCGACAAAGTCTTTATAAACTTTATAAGTATGCCAAAGTCTTCATACACCCAAACGATTTTGCGAAATTAAAACAGAACTGAAAGAAATTGCAGAAAGATAAATTTCATTCATAAGTTGACGGTACTAAAGTAACATACAACAAAACAACAAGGAAAACCGAAAGGAGAAAAGTAAATCAAAAAGATTCATCGAGTTCCTTCATCTCGGCATCCTCTTCCTCGGGCGATGGAAACAACACCAATTTGCCATCCACAACCTCCTTCAATGGATCAAGTCCACACTCACATCTAAAGTGGGGTAGAGCGCCAAGGCTTGGCTTTTAGCTTTCTCAAAACCCTTCAAGAGAGCTACAGCATTCTCAATGTGCAATTTCCCAATCTCGGTCTCCTTGGCAACACGCAAATCCGATAGTTGAGATTTCACCTCAGCCAAAGACGCCGTAAGTCCAGTATTTTCAACTCTCAATCCATCAATGGTAGATTCATGAGAAGAAACCTTGCCTTCTTTCTCCTTCAAAGTAGTTCGGACTTCCTCTATCTTGGCCTCCCACTGAGTCTCCGTTTCTTCAAGTTGCTTACACACGAACTTTTCCTTTTCCTCAAACAGCTTTACCTGCTCAGCTAACTTGGATTTCAACGCTTCATTTTCCTTCACCAACTCGGCACGAGCAGCAATGGCCTTCTCAGCAAATTCAACATCTTTTCGCCCTTGGCGTTCTCGACTCCTAAGCCTGCCGAACTCGTCACAAACCACATGACCAAGGGCAGGAGATTTCAGCGCATAAGACTGCATCGCCAAGAAAGCTTGTTCCACCCCCAAACTCCGGATGCGATCACCATCATCAGCAGTAGTAAGGTGTTCCCTCACAAAGTGTTTCAGAGGGAAACACTTGTCCCACAAGGACGCGATCTCCCCTTCACCCTCAAAATCCTGCAGAAATTCCATCCAAGAAATCTCGCCTTCAGAACTCTTAAATTTCTTCTTAGAGGACGAACCTTCCTGCATAACAGGTCGCTTGGCAGGAGTTGGAATCGCAGCAGCAATTTCTTCAGCCTCTTTCACAACGGCACCCCCTTTATCCTCCTTCAACACCTCAGAAGAATCTCTGGGAACGACTTTCAAAGGAATAGCCGCGATGGGAGTAGAGCTGAGATTCATTCCAACAATAGTAGTTCGCCCAGTATTCTTGGCAATCTTCACCAAGCCTTTATCCGAGCTCTCCGTTGCAGAAGTCCCACCTTGACTTTGAGCATTCAGTTTCTCCTTCGCTAACCTCTCTTGAGCCTTCTTGATGTAGTTTTTGATGTCCTTCTCCTTCAAACCCATCCTAACTGCACGACGAGATAAAAGGAAACATTAGAAGCGGTTACAAAATACTAAAAAGAAGGCGGGAAGAAAAACTTACTCAATAAACTTTGAAGACCTTTGTCATCCCCCTCCAGACTAATCACCTCCTTACAAGTCATAGTATGAAACCTTTGCAGCATTGCTGCGTCCTCAAGGAGCTCGGGACTTAAGTCATCCGAGATGACTCCAGTCACACCAAAAACCTCACTCTGCCAATACAAAGGGAAGTGGGGCGCTCCTGTCTTGTTTATGAGGAGTTCGGGAAAAGAGGGAGGAGCTCGAACTCGGAAGAACTTCGCCTTAAAATTCTTGTATGAGGTGGTGAATAGACTAAAAAGGGGGCGAGGAGAATGGCTGTGGAAAGATATCCATTTTCCCAAACCTTCACCCTTAGTCCAGAAAAACTGGAAGAACACCCCTACATTTGGAGTCATACCCAAAGCTCCACAGATTATCTCATAGGCGCCTATAAATCCCCAGCTATTCGGGTGAAGCTGCGTTGGAGCAACGTTGAGAAGCTGCATCACGTGGTTTTCAAAGCGGGTGAAGGGCATTTTCACCTTCAAGTCTTCAAAAAGACAAGCGTACATATAAGTACTCTCTTCCACCACTCCCTTAGGTCACATCATACATACAGGCTCGTTATGCTTGCAACACTCCAGAATCACATCTTCTTCATTTCCAGTGGAGGACACGGTGTTCTTTCGCCGAAAAGCTATTAAATCTTCTGACTTTGTAAACATGGTGAATAAATCCCACGCTTCAAAGTTAGGAACGGACTCAACGCTCTGTTTCGATGCCATCAACACCTTGACTCCACGCGCAGGAGTAGAAGGAAGAGCCAAGGGCCCCACCTCTTCTCGTCTAAAATCTGAAAAGGCCACAGTGTTTTTGAAATTAATCTTGGTCCCTGGGAAAAGAGGAGAAGCAAAGTCAGCATCCTCACCATCTGAAGAATCAGAATCTGAAGAGCTAAAATCAGGAAGACTTGAGAGGGTCTCGAAAATGGATGATTCGAGGCGCCTCCACTTCTCCTTTATTTTTTCCCAACGAGGCCGAGATTCATCCAAATTCACTCAATACGCTGAAGGTACCTCACTCACCTCATTTCCACTTTCATCAACTTCCCAAATTTCCACCATTTTAACTAAGATACAAGAGAAAAAGGAAGAAGAAGGATAGAAAGGTATACCTCAATACAAGCAAGCGAAACGCTGAAGGAAGGCGAAACTTCACAGCAAGCAAACCTCGACAGAAGAGCGAGCGGAAATCAAAAGAACAAGCGAAAATAACAAAGTTCTCACATCCCCTGCGCGCTTTTTAAACCATACCAAAAGCCTACCTTCAACGCACACGCTCATTCAAGCGTGAGGTAGGTGAAACGTTCCACTGGAGCGTCACCTCAGTCAGCTGACACGCTTTCCCAAGTCAACGATCACTTCAACCGTCAAAACAGATCAATGTAAGTTCAAACCTCTTCGCCGAGCTCACTCAGCTCGAGCTTGGGGGGCTGTGGACTGGGCCAGAGAATCAGAGTTCGGCCCAATGCAAGATCAACCGAACTCAAGCATACACGACCTCGGCATGGCCCGCAAAGAGAAGTTACCAAGGACAGGTGTCGCAATGAGGGAACACCTGGAATTCATTTGGCTGGAACCGAGCTAACCGATGATAACCGACCTCCCAAGGTAACTGTCGAGAAGCTTTGGAGAACTAGATATATAGGACTCTAGGCCAGAGGAGAAGGAGGCATTCATTCAGGAGACTAACTCAATTTTCTGTACCGGAGAAGACCTCCATACCTGTAACAACCGAGTTGATTATTCTTATTCAAGAACAATTTCCATCACCAAAAGATGCAATCTTAAGGATGATTTCAATAATAATATCAACACCAGTGCTTCTCAACGAAGATACATGACGTAGAAGTTCTTCCATAGCATTCGCCAAAAGAACAATAGCCTCATTCAATACTTTTTGCTAGTAAAAATATCAACAAGGAACCGCAGTGATGAAGATTCTTTAACAGCGATTAACCTTTTGGCATTGAGACAAATGGCCCCAAGACCATTGGGAATGCATGTTAACGCCTTTGATGAAGGTAGGATTTCAGATCCAACGGACAACAAAAAAGCATCAGGAAGACCCATATCATGCAGAACAGAGAAACATGTCGGATCTTTGTGGATTATTTCACTCATGACAGTAACATCTGAGTAATAAATGTTACCTCCAAACTCATCACAAACAAATAAATTGGTAAATTGAACCTGGATGTCGGATGTCGTTCTGAGGTCGACTAAGAAATTGATATCGGCTGACACCTTAATTAATGTGCTGCTTCTGAATTCAAGATCTACTTGACGTCGTAGGCATGGTGAATTGATCCAGAGCTCGAAATTGGTATATTGGTCCCAGACTCACCAAAAGAAAATGAACCTACCATAATATGAGTAATCTGACTCCTACTTTTATCATTTAAACAAATGATCAAGTGATGAAAACGAATCCATGATGAGCATGATCTTTGTGGTCAAAATCTGGTGACCCAAGTTTAGTCCACGAGGCCCAATGTTTAAAGCAAAACCAACGGTGCTAGTGGGGATATATGAGCCACAATGCCATGAGTTGAGCACAATTTAATTAAGGCTTCTGGAACTTCACCTCGAAGAAGAGGAAGCCAGAGACGATTTGGGCCGAGGAGAACCCTCAGGACAGTAGGAATCACCAGGAGTTCCGATCCTAGATGGAGGAGTTCCGATCCTGGATGGAGTTCCGATCTCGAATGGAGTTCCAATCTTGGATGGAATTCCGATCTTGGATTGAGTTTCGATCCTGGATGGAGTTCCAATCTTTCCTGGCTTCTGGAACGTCACCTCGAAGAAGAGGAAGCACTAGTGCAAAAATGGGATTAGAATTAGATATTTAAAGTCAGGCGCTTAGATGCCTGACTACATAAGTAGACACGGTGGCAAACTTGTAATTAAGAGGCAAAACTCGCGAGTTTTAAAGTCAAGCGAATACACGCCTGACTTCTAAAGTGAAAAAATAGGAAAAAAATTAGACTTTCGAAGTCAGGCGTGTATTCGCCTGAAAACATAAATAGACACGGTGGCAAACTTGTAATTAAGGGTGAAATTCTTTTTTTTCTCTTTTAGTACTTTAGAAGTCAGGCGTGTATTCACTTGACTTCTAAAGTACCAGAATAGAAAAAAAGATTTTCACTTTACGCGAAGCCAGCTCTCCACCTTCTCACTCTCAGAACACGCACACGTACACGCACGGAGCCTTCGCCTCTTTCTTTCTCATTTCTTCTCTGGTTCCTTCTTCTTCCAAGCGAAACCCTACGATTCTGATCTTCTTTACGCGAACCCTAGCTCTCCACCTTCTCACTCTCAGAAGCCTTCGCCTCTTTCTTTCTCCTTTCTTCTCTGGTTCCTTCTTCTTCCAAGCGAAATCCTAAGATTCTGATATTCTTTACGCGAACCCTATCTCTCCACCTTCTCACTCTCAAAACACGCACGAAGCCTTCGCCTCTTTCTTTCTCCTTTCTTCTCTGGAAAGGTATGGATCTCTCACTTATCTTTCTTGTTTCACTGATTTCTTTAATCTTCAGCGAAACCCTAAGATTCTGATCTTCTGTTTTCAGGCTCTCTGCTGCAAGGTTTTGCTGCGGACCGTTCCACTAGGTAGATTCTTCACTTAGATTCTATTTTGATGTTGATTTGATGATTTTCCTTTTCAAAACCCTAACTTCTGTGTTTGCTGTTTTGTGTGTGGCTGAGACGTGTGCGATGATCTTCAATGCTTTGAAGTTCTCTTCACAAAGATGACTCACGAAGGTAGAAATCCCTTTTCTCTCTTTTCTGTGCTATTTATGTTTCTGTTTTTGTGATTGTAGAACAAATACTCACTTGTGTTTGTTGTTCTTTTGTTGTTGAAGTTTTGTGTAAAAGATCAGAAATTACTCAATGGTAAATTACCAACTTACCATGGTTTGTGTAAATGAACAAATACTCATTTCTGGTAACAGATCAGAAATGTATGATTTTATTAATTTTTGGTGTTACTGCAGATATACCCTAATCCTTTGCAAGACAATCCTGCTTACTCAGGAGTCAAGTGAGTTGTTTCACTTCTCATTTGTTTGGTGATTTCCTTTACTGAATTGCTTTATTGATAATTGATTTATGAATTGAATTTTACTTTGTCCTTTCTCAGGCAATATTTTGTGCATGTTGATGACACTGTTCCTCAGAAGGTTGGTAGTATTTGGTATTTTTGTTTTTATTGTAGTTACTTTTTAATTAGTTACATAATTGATTTTATGTAGCTTATAAGTGTCACTTTGAACATTGATGAAAACCATCTTCCTAGAATTGAAAAGCATTAGACATTAACTAATCTCTATATTAAGGTAGAACAGCAAGTACAGGATGAACATTTAAGACAGTGATCCAAACTGACAAATAAACACCGCACACTATCAAATGGTCACACTAGGGTTCAACATTGGGAGTCAGCGTCCTCATGTCGCTGAGCAGTAGGGGACAGTTGGTGGAATGTTGTTTGTTATTTCACCATTACCTTAGCTTACATGTCATTTATTTCCACTTTTGTTTTGACTCGTGACAGGTAGTTGTCCACAAAGATAGTCCAAGAGGGATACATTTTCGGCGTGCTGGACCACGTCAGAAGGTATGTTTCCATGCTGTTTTCATTTATTTGTACAATCATCAATATGTTTGGTACCTTAATTTTTCTGTATGGTCTTTTGAAATTGGATTTTTAGGTGTATTTTGAATCAGATGAAGTTCAAGCTGCTATTGTTACATGTTGGGGTCTATGTCCTGGACTCAACACTGTGATTAGGGAATTAGTCTGTGGATTACACCATATGTATGGTGTCAAGAGAGTTCTAGGAATTGAGGTATGTGGATATGTTTGTTGCATTAAATCACAGCTTTGTTGCATCTTTCTTTTTTCTCGCGGGCCGGGGAAATTAAAATCTATAGAAGGCTCTTGTTGCGTCCGTGTGTGTTCTAGTCGCAATATCAGTGCAAGTATACGCGTCGTACAAGTAATAAAGTGGATAAAAGTAAGAGATCGTTCCCACGAGGATTGATTAACTTTCAGAGTTCAAGTCTTTAAAACACAAGTGAAACAGGTAATAAATCGGCACTAAAAGTAGGTATTAAGACTAAGAACATAAATGAAGCAAGTAAATAGGAAGTGGTTGTGAATATGGAAAAGTATGAGTTGGATTGCTGCATGCAAGTAAATCTCCCCTAGTCAGACGTTATAACGTTTACACGTTAATACGTACAAATGCTATGTTGTATAGACGTTATAACGTTTGAACGCTGTTGCAAAAGAGCTGTGCTTTTCAGTCACAAAACGTCAGAGCTTCAAGTACTAGAATTCCTATGTCTAGGTTCTAAGTAGGCCTACTCCTGTATTTTAAGTACCCACAGCAATGTCCTATGAACTATTATCCATTCTATGTCTAGACTTAGATAAAAATGCCTAAATGTCTTTAGTGCACCTTTTTATTCACATAAATCTTTGAGTTCTTTTCATAGACCATGTCTGTACCTATGAATCTACTTGTTTTAAGTGGCCAAGTTCAAAACAAGTTTGGAAATATTAACATGCAAAGATTTAAAACGCGTAAACATCAATACTTCATAGCATTAAACTAGAGGTTCATTATATGCAAAACAACAACCCAACTACCAATGTTTAGCTCATGCTGAGCATCCTTACAGAAATAAGAGGAATTAAAATCCAAATACCGTACATAGAGAAAAGGAGACTAAACGCAAATGATACGCCTAAGTGGCCTTCCTTCATGCACGCTGTAAAGACGTTACAACGTCTGAGCCTTACAGTAATGGTTGCGAAATGGAGATGGAAATTGGGGCTTGAGAAAATTTAAAATGAAGAAGTCTGTGTCCAGAACTTCTTTTAGAAAAACTATCTCTGAAAAATGGAGGAAGGTGGATGATGAATGGAGTCGTGTGTAATCCGCATGGTGCACCCTTGCCTTTTTGTAGAGAGAGACTAGCCATGGTCAAAAGAGGGTCACATGCTTGCTGATGTCATTCCCCACCTTCCAAGCTTGCTTGCGAGTTGACTCTGCCCTGAAGTGACACCGCACTGCTACAGTGCGTCAGCTGCGTCAGCGCTGAGGAGAGAGAAGATCTTCTTCATTTCCAGATCTTTGACCATCATTACATGCGCGCCAAAATGAGATATTACTTTCTTGCTCTGCTGCCCTTCTTCAGACGTGATGAGAGACGCTGCCACGTTCAGATTACTGCACAAACACAAGAAGCATCAAAACGCTCACAAAGGCGCCAATTGGCACCAAAATGCCTAGAACTTGTAATTAAACCCCTTTCTAACTAAAATGCAATAAACTAACAGAAACTTAATACAAACAACCTACTATTGCCAGAGAACTTGCATGATTTACTTTGAATAAGTATAAATAACTCATATAAATATGAGTTATCACACCCCCAAACTTAAACCATTGCTTGTCCTCAAGCAATTGAAATACAACATGCGAAAAGATGCAAGAAATTAAATACACCAACAGTTTACACCCTGCTCAAAAACTTTCCTCAAGGGGCTAATTCCTTCAGACTCACACTACACACTCACGCACCAATGCACAATTAAATTTTAGATTCATTACTGCCCAAAGTGAGTGTGTGATCTCTGTATCAATTCTATTCCTAGCTAGGTTCAGAAGCTACCTTAGCCTATGAAAGAGTGGTTTCCATATGGTGAGAGTATAACATCTTTCAAAACATAGAGTAGGCTAACATTTCCACATAAGTCATGAGGGTTATTTTAAGCACGACAAAGGGTCTTAATTTGGGTGCTAGGACTGGATTTGTGCAAACTACTTTTCTGACTCACACAACGCAAAACACACAGCTGCAACCCCTCATTACTGAGCAACTTTTCTTTTGATTTACTTTACTTTTTGGTTTGGAGCTTTTGTGATTTTCTCCTTTTTTGATCCTTTGAATTTGACAATTTAGGATTGAGATAATTGGGGTACCCAGTATTTGTTTCGGAAAATTGCAGCAAACACAGAAGACATGTGGATTTTTCCACTTATTTGAAACAACACACACTTTTTGGTCTTTTTGGAGTAGACGTTATAACGTTTATAGGAGAGACGCTACAACGTCTGATAACACACAACACAACACGAAAACACACACGGCATACGTTATAACGTTACGGGTAGACGTTACAACGTTGCACTCACACTACACAAGCACTAATCATCCTACAGTCTTTGCACCCAGCCTTAGCACAACCTGATATACCCCCAAACTTAGTTTCTACTGCTATTCTATGTTTTTAATCAAGTTTTACCATCACCATAGTCAACCAAAACTAGCTTTTGCATCACATAGTCCCTAGCTAACTAGGTTTTCCTCAAAACAAAGTTTGTGTGGAAGCAGTAATCAATTCTATTCATCTAAGCATGCATCAGCTACTCACACACATTCACCCACAGTCATTCCTAGATTAAGCCCAAAGAGAAATATTTTTGATGATTTCTAGAGTGGGGAAGTAATCTGATTTTGCATTTGATTTTATGCATACAAAACATAAAAATGATCCTCCCCCCCCCCCCAAACAGAAAGAGGAGCAGTGTCCCCACTGCTCACTGAATTTTGAAAAAAAAAATGGGAGAGGACATTCACACACAACAGAAACAAAACAAACTACTGACTAGTAATTCTCCAGACGTTATAACGTCTGGACAGCTATTTATTTGAACTGAAATTGCAAACTATAACTATACTACTGCTAAAAAGAGGGCTAAACTACTTGTTCAGAACACCTGACCTGAGCCTTCCACTCTGTCTGGCTGGGATGCTTGCTTGCACAGTCTTCTTTTTCTTTTCCTTCTTCTTCTTCTCTCCTTCACCATCACCAGCATCAATTGAGATTTCAGTTTCTTGTGGCATCTTTGCACTGCTCTCAGCAACTCTTTTCTTTGCTTCCTCCCATGCTTTCTGCTTTTCCAGCTCTGCAGGATGAATCAGCTGCTGCTCTTTGGGGTCCTCTTGGGCTTTTTCAACCTCTGGCTCATGAGACGTTGTAACGTCTGCAGCTTTTTCTTCAGCAACAACAGCAGGAGCATTCTCTGAACCAGTAGCAGCAACAAATGCTGCACTGGTGGCTGTTGCTGGCTTGTCTTTAGCAGCTTCAGATTTCTTTCTTACCTGCAACTTTTGCCTTTTGGTTGCAGGAGCATCAACTAGTTGTTCTTCTTCTTCACCTTGTCTTGCTTCTTCACTTGCAGCGGCTAATTCACGCCTTTTCTTCTTCCCAAATGGACTCTGGGTGGGTACAGTCTTGAATCTTTGCCTTTTGGGTGGGGGAATGAGTTGTGGGTCTGGGTTAGTTTCAACAGCAGTTGGTTCAGACGTAGCCACGTCTGCACTGGTTACTTCTGGAATGGATGGTTGTGATGGCTCTTTAGTTGGTTCAGGTTGAGTGGGGGTTGGTTTTGAAATGGGTTGATCTTCAGGTTCAGATTGTGGTGTTTTGGGGATGTTTTGGTCATGGGTGGGTTGTTCTTTAGCTGAGGGATGGGGCTGTTTGGCTTTTGGTGATGGAGGTGTGGGTTGGGCTGGTTCTTTGAGTGTTTGGGTTGGTGGAGAGTCAGCCTCAATATCAGTCTTATCATTGGAGCTTCCTTTCTCTTCTGAATGTGTTTCTTCCTCATCATCACTTAGGATTTCCCTACTCACCTTCTTTGATTCCTCTGCATCACTCTCACTGATGCTATCCATATCAGCTGATTTAAGCTCTTCTTCCTCACTACTTACCTCCTTCTGCTTTTTCTTTGCTGGGCTCTTTCTTTTTGTGGCTGGTTTTCTTGTTTTCTTGACTTTTTCCTTCCTCACTTTTCTGAGGTTCATTGTTGATAAGGGTGTGTTGTCTTCATCTTCCTCTTGCATCCAATCTGGAAGTACTGGTTCTTCAATCACCATCTTGCCTTTTGCTGTCTGTGCAATCACCTTCTTTTGCCACTCAAATTGCTCCTTGACAAACTTGGCTAGGCTGTTTTGCTGGTCCACCAGACGTTGTAACGTCTGTGCATCAACTGACGTGGTAGCATCTGCAGCTCTCTGCCTAGCTTTGAACTTTGTAGATAATGCCCCCTGGGGTTCCTCTCTTAGTTCAGATGCTTCAATCTCCACTCCAGCCTCCATGCATAGATCAGTGATTAAACAAGGGAAGTATAGGTATCCATCCTTCCTGTTCTGCCATTTGTTAATCTCCCTGTTGATGAGCTTACCCACTTCAATCTTATCTCTTGACATAATGGCATCAATAGCAATCAGCCTCTCTTTATCAACCCAGAGAGTGTGAGAAGTGGGTATCAAGCAATGCCTAATGAAATGAAACCAAGCACTGGCTTCATCACACAGGTATCTCTTCAAAATTTTGAATTCATTTCCATGGTCGCCTCTTCGCTCCCAAACAGCTCCTTCAACACATATCCTTTCTTTGATTTCAGTCATCTCTGCCACTCCGTAAGTCTTTTGCTTCACCTCGACTGCCTTGCCATAGTAACCTAGCCCAAAGTAGTCATTTATGACTCTTACACCAAACTTGACTTCTTCTCCTCGAACGATGGAGGTGCTTGAAAGTTCTCCCTCGGTTCTTTCAACGATCCCTTTGTAAAAGTCATGCACCAGAGTTGCAATGTATTCCTTTCTGTGAACTACAAATTTCTGCCATCCCAATGCTGTCACTGTTGCGAGAAAGTCAGGATTTGGGTTTTCCAAGCTGAAACCCCTTTCTGGCAGCAAGGCTTTCTTCTTTGAAGGAATGGGGATTTCTGGGTTTGGAACAGAGGAAGAACTTGGGTTGACATTCTTTCCTTTACCAGATGATTTTACTGCAGCTTGCTTGGTTTTAGTCATGGTGATTGTATGAGTTTTCTGGAGAGTGGGGGATTTGAGATTTGAGATTTGGGGGAAGGGATAAGATTGCGGTTTCTGAAAGTGTCTGAAGGTGGTTTTGGTGATTGTAACTGGTGAGTGTTTATTGGGGAGGTTTTATGGGAAGTTGAGAAGTAGGTGGTGGCGTGGGTTTGGGAAAAAGGGGTAACCGTTGGAAGTGACGTCATGATCACTTTGGCAGTCACGTCTTAAAAAAAAAAATTTTTTTTTCATTTGAAAACTGCTTGACTCATTTTCTTTTCTTTTTCATTTAAAACTTTACCCAGGCAGCAAACGTGACAACATCCTGGACACGCAGAGACGTTATAACGTTTACCATACTTCAGCTCCCATTCCTGCACAAAACAAAAAATTTAAAGACAAAAATTGCTGGTTAGTTAAAACCATTGGGTTGCCTCCCAAGAGCGCTTGCTTTAAGAGTCTTCAGCCAGACTATTCCCTTTTTGAATTCAGGGGTTGTTGAGAGCCACTGTGGTCTTGTCCCTAACCACATGTTCTCCATAGTAATGCTTCACTCTTTGGCCATTGACTTTGAAAATGGAATTAGTTTTCTCATCAAACAGGTCCACAGCACCATGAGGATAGACTTTTACCAGCTTGAAAGGTCCTGACCATCTTGATTTTAGTTTCCCAGGGAACAACTTTAACCTTGAATTAAACAGCAAAACTGATTGTCCCTCTACTAGCTCCCTTCTCTGAATTTTCTGATCGTGCCACTTCTTGGTTTTCTCCTTATACATTGCTGAATTCTCATAGGCAGTGTGCCTGAATTCATCTAGCTCATTTAGTTGAAGGAGCCTTGCTTCTCCAGCCTTTGAATGATCTAAGTTCAGTTGCTTCAGTGCCCAGTGAGCTTTGTGTTGGAGTTCAATGGGCAGGTGACAAGCTTTTCCGAAGACTAGCTTGTATGGTGACATGCCTAGTGGTGTCTTAAATGCTGTCCTGTACGCCCACAATGCATCATCAAGGTGCAGGGACCAATCCTTCCTGTTTGGACCAACCATTTTCTCAAGTATTCTTTTAATTTCTCTGTTGGAAATTTCTGCTTGACCACTTGTCTGTGGGTGATAAGCTGTAGCAATCTTGTGTTTCACTCCATACTTAGCCAATAGGTTCTCAATCAGCTTGTTACAGAAGTGAGAGCCTTCATCACTGATTATAGCTCTTGGGGTACCAAATCTTGTGAAGATGTTTTGCTTAAGGAATTTGCTGACTGATTTGGCTTCATTATTGGGTAATGCAATGGCTTCCACCCATTTTGACACATAATCCACAGCTACCAAAATGTATAAGTTTCCATGAGACATAGGAAATGGCCCCATGAAGTCCATTCCCCACACATCAAACAGCTCCACTTCAAGGATATTTGTCAATGGCATTTCTTGCTTGTTGGAGATGTTTCCAGTTCTTTGGCATTTATCACATCTTTTCACTAATTCATGAGCATCTTTGAAGAGTGTTGGCCAATAGTATCCTGACTGTAGCACCTTTGCTGCAGTTCTGGTTCCTCCAAAATGTCCTCCATAAGGTGATGCATGACATTGTTGTAACACATGAAGTTGTTCTTTTTTAGCAAGACATCTCCTAAGCAACTGATCTTGACACATCTTATACAGATAGGGCTCATCCCAAAAATAGTGCTTCACTGTGTGGAAGAACTTTTTTCTTTGCTGATGGTTAAAATCCACAGGAACAATCTTGCTAACTAGGAAGTTGACTATATCAGCATACCAGGGTGCAGTAGCATCAGACGTTATAACGTTGGACGAAATTGCCATAGACGTGGTAACGTCTTCAGCTACTGTGGCTACTGTCAGCAGTTTTTCATCAGGGAAATTTTCTTTTATCTCTTCTGCGCCTGTACCTGCATCAACATTCTCAAGCCTAGAAAGATGATCAGCAACTTGGTTCTCCACCCCCTTTTTATCATGAATTTCCAAGTCAAATTCTTGGAGGAGGAGAACCCATCTGATGAGTCGTGGCTTTGCATCTTTTTTAGAAATCAAATACTTGATGGCTGAGTGATCAGTAAAAACAATAACTTTTGCACCCACCAAGTATGATCGAAATTTGTCAAAAGCAAATACAACAGCCAGTAACTCTTTCTCAGTTACAGTATAATTTAATTGGGCATCATCTAAGGTTTTACTAGCATAATATATAGAGTGAAAAATTTTGCCATACCTTTGACCCAATACAGCCCCTACAGCGTAGTCACTCGCATCACACATTAATTCGAATGGTTTGGACCAGTCAGGAGTGACTATCACAGGAGCTGTTACTAGGGCAGTCTTCAATTTCTGGAAGGCTTCATGACAATGCTCATCAAAGTTGAAGACGTTATCACGTTGCAGCAGCAGACACAAAGGTTTGGAAATTTGTGAGAAATCCTTGATAAACCTTCTGTAAAAACCAGCATGCCCTAAGAAACTTCTAATACCTTTGACAGTGGTAGGTGGAGGTAATTTGTCAATAACATCAATTTTTGCTTTATCCACCTCCAACCATTTCTTTGAAATTTTATGCCCCAAAACAATTCCCTCTTGAACCATAAAGTGGCATTTTTCCCAGTTGAGTACTAGGTTGGTTTCTTCACATCTTATTAAAACTCCTTCTAAGTTCTCCAAGCATGCCTTGTATGAGTCTCCATAAACTGAAAAGTCATCCATGAAAACTTCCATGGATTTTTCAATAAAATCTGTAAATAGAGCCATCATACATCTCTGGAATGTTGCAGGAGCATTACACAACCCGAATGGCATTCTTCTGAAAGCAAAGGTACCATAAGGACAAGTGAATGTGGTCTTCTCTTGGTCCTCAGGCACAATAGCTATCTGGTTATATCCTGAGTAACCATCAAGGAAACAATAGAATTCTTTGCCTGCAAGTCTATCCAACATCTGGTCAATAAATGGCAGAGGAAAATGGTCCTTCTTGGTTGCTTTGTTCAGCTTCCTGTAGTCCATACATATCCTCCATCCAGTCACTGTTCTTGTTGGAATCAACTCATTTTTGTCATTGGTCACCACAGTAACTCCACCCTTCTTTGGTACACATTGTACTGGGCTCACCCATGAGCTGTCACTGATTGGGTAGATGATTCCTGCGTCCAACCATTTGATGATTTCCTTCTTGACCACCTCTTTCATTATCGGGTTCAATCGCCTTTGTCCTTCAATGCTGTTTTTTGTATTCTCTTCTAAGACAATTCTGTGCATACAGATTGTGGGACTGATTCCCTTGATATCTGCCATTTGCCAACCAATGGCTTTCTTGTGTCTTTTCAAGGTACTAATGAGATCACTTTCCTGCTCTTGTGAGAGATTAGAAGAAATGATCACAGGTAAAGAATCATTTTCCCCTAAAAAGGCATACTTCAGGTGGTCAGGTAGCACCTTCAGTTCCAGAGTGGGTGGTTCTTCAATGGAGGGTACTATCTTCTTGAGATTGGAGTCTTCTTGCCCCAAAGATTCATACTTCTTTGTCCACGCCCTGGGTACATGGGAATCAGACGTGACAACGTCTGTGGTTGACGTTGTAACGTTTAACAGATCAGCTTCTTCTGTTAACAACTCTTGAATCTCATTTTGCCCAGAATCTTTTCCAAGTGGTCATTATCTTTATTAAATTGTTTTTGAATCACATGGTCAAGGGCAACCACAAAGGAACATTCCTCTGTGTTAGGTTCTGGATACTTGAGTGCGTTGAGGACGTTGAACTTGACTTCTTGGTCATTGACCCTCATGATTAATTCTCCTTTCTGCACATCAATGAGTGTCCTTCCAGTGGCCAGAAATGGTCGCCCCAAGATGATAGGAACTTCCTTATCTGCATCAAAATCTAAAATAACAAAGTCCACTGGAAAAACAAATTTGTCAACTTTAATCAAAACATCTTCTAATATGCCCTCAGGATAAACTCTACTTTTATCAGCTAAGGTAAGACTTAAAGAAGTAGGTCTGGCAGTTCGTATACCAAGTTTTTCATAAATGGACTTGGGCATCAAGTTAATACTTGCCCCCAAGTCACATAAAGCTTTGCCAAGGTAAAAATCTCCAATGGAGCATGGTATAGTAAAACTGCCAGGATCCTTCAGTTTTCTAGGGAGTTTATTCTGCATGATTAAGCTACATTCTTCAGTTAAAGCAATAGTTTCAAACTCCCCTAGCCTTCTTCTCTTGGTGATGATATCCTTTAGGAACTTGGCATAGTTTGGCATCTGTTGTAGAGCTTCAACCAAGGGAAGGTTTATGTGTAGCTGTTTTAGCATCTCCATGAACTTGCTGAATTGCTTGTCTTCATGAGCTTTCTTTAGTCTTTGAGGGTAGGGTGGAGGAGGATATTCAGGTACAAGCTTAGGAACAGTCTTGATTCCTGGTTCAGAACTAGACGTTGTAACGTCTGGCTTAGACATCACAATATCTGGACTATTTTTCTCTTTCTCTCCACCTTTGTTTTTCTCTTTTTCCTTGTCTGGCACCTCCGATTCCTTAGGCATAGATGGTTCTGGATACTCAGTGCCACTTCTTAATGAGATAGCATTTACCTGTGCATTCACCACATCTTTACCATTTGACTTTGATGAAGATGGTGTTTCGGTTGTGGATGGAAGAGATCCATTCTGTCTCTGAGTAAGAGCTGAGGCTATCTGTCCAATTTGGTTCTCCAAAGTTTTGATTGAAGATTCATGGGTCTGTAAGGTTGCCCTACAATCACTTATGAAAGTTTTCATCAAGGCTTCCAAATTGCTGTTGTTGTTATTCTGCGTATACTGCTTTTGTTGTTGAGGGGGAAATCCTGGGGGTATTGCAGGAGCAGCATCGCTAGCATTCAAAGAATTGTTGTTCTTCCAACTAAAATTTGGGTGATTTCTCCAATTTGAATTGTAAAAGTTGGAGAAGGGACTGTTACCTTTGTTATGTGATACAAAGTTTACAGACTGGGGGTTATGTGGACACTCCTCGTAGACATGCCCTCCTTCACAATAGACACACACTACTCCCCCAGATGGTGTTGGTTCAACAGCTGCAGCAGTCTGTGTTTCAGACGTTGCCACGTTTGGGGTATTCAAATTTTTAATCATGTTGGTCAGAGAAGCAACCTGGGCAGAAAGGGCAGTTACTTCACTTATCTCATGGACACCAGCCTTCTTTCCGGGAGTGAATCTATCAGAAGGCCAATGGGCATTGTGAGTAGCTATGTCTTCAATAAGTCTGCATGCCTCAGAGAAAGACATGTTCAATATGACACCGCCTGATGAAGCATCAACTATAAGTCTGGTGGGTTGATCTAGACCATTATAAAAAGTCTCCATTTGAATAACCACGGTTATACCATGGTGTGGGCACATTCTTAGTAATTCCTTCCATCTTTCCCAAGCCTCAAATAATGATTCCCCTTCTCTTTGTTTGAAGGAAGTGATGTCATTCCTTAACTTGGCATTTTTGTTGGGAGGGAAGTATTTTCCAAGAAATTTCTCAGCTAGCTCATCCCAAGTGTGAATTGAATTTGGCTCTAAAGAGTTCAACCAATTCTTGGCCTTATCCTTAAGAGAATATGGAAATAGCTTCAATCGGAAGGCATCTTCTGAGACTCCAGGGATGACAAAGTTGCTACACACATCCAAAAATTGCCTTTGATGTGCATAAGGATCTTCTTGAGGAAAACCCCCAAATTGCCCTGCAGTCTGCAACATTTGGAACATCATTGGCTTGAATTCAAAGTGACCAGTATGAATAGGTGGTCTTGCAATGCCTGTTTGTAAATGGGCAGGGTTGAGCACGGCATAATCACGCATAGGCCTGTCTCTGTCATTGACCATGTCTTGTGGCCCTGCATTGATGAGTTGCTGTCTCTGCCAGTGTTCATCATCAACATAGGTTTCTGTATGAGTTTGTGGTCCACGACCACGTCCTCCAGCGTCAGAGTGCCTTCCTCCTCTTGGAGTGCGTCCACCTCTAGAGCTTCTACCACCAGTACCATGTTCAGACATGGTGGGTGGCTGAAATTGCTGTTGTTGTTGTTGCCTTCTTAGCCTTTGTTGTCTCCTTAGTCGCCTGAAGGTTCTTTCAGGTTCTGGATAGAATTCAGGCTCAGATCCACTCCTTGGTTCTGTTGAACTAGAGCTTGAACTGGAACTAAGCATACGCTGTAACGTTTACCTGTTCACTCACAAAAACAACAAACAACACAGCAGAATTCTTTCACCTAGTGTTTTAATTCTTGTTGAGCAATAAAAGTTAAATACAATCCCCGGCAACGGCGCCAAAAACTTGTTGCGTCCGTGTGTGTTCTAGTCGCAATATCAGTGCAAGTATACACGTCGTACAAGTAATAAAGTGGATAAAAGTAAGAGATCGTTCCCACGAGGATTGATTAACTTTCAGAGTTCAAGTCTTTAAAACACAAGTGAAACAGGTAATAAATCGGCACTAAAAGTAGGTATTAAGACTAAGAACATAAATGAAGCAAGTAAATAGGAAGTGGTTGTGAATATGGAAAAGTATGAGTTGGATTGCTGCATGCAAGTAAATCTCCCCTAGTCAGACGTTATAACGTTTACACGTTAATACGTACAAATGCTATGTTGTATAGACGTTATAACGTTTGAACGCTGTTGCAAAAGAGCTGTGCTTTTCAGTCACAAAACGTCAGAGCTTCAAGTACTAGAATTCCTATGTCTAGGTTCTAAGTAGGCCTACTCCTGTATTTTAAGTACCCACAGCAATGTCCTATGAACTATTATCCATTCTATGTCTAGACTTAGATAAAAATGCCTAAATGTCTTTAGTGCACCTTTTTATTCACATAAATCTTTGAGTTCTTTTCATAGACCATGTCTGTACCTATGAATCTACTTGTTTTAAGTGGCCAAGTTCAAAACAAGTTTGGAAATATTAACATGCAAAGATTTAAAACGCGTAAACATCAATACTTCATAGCATTAAACTAGAGGTTCATTATATGCAAAACAACAACCCAACTACCAATGTTTAGCTCATGCTGAGCATCCTTACAGAAATAAGAGGAATTAAAATCCAAATACCGTACATAGAGAAAAGGAGACTAAACGCAAATGATACGCCTAAGTGGCCTTCCTTCATGCACGCTGTAAAGACGTTACAACGTCTGAGCCTTACAGTAATGGTTGCGAAATGGAGATGGAAATTGGGGCTTGAGAAAATTTAAAATGAAGAAGTCTGTGTCCAGAACTTCTTTTAGAAAAACTATCTCTGAAAAATGGAGGAAGGTGGATGATGAATGGAGTCGTGTGTAATCCGCATGGTGCACCCTTGCCTTTTTGTAGAGAGAGACTAGCCATGGTCAAAAGAGGGTCACATGCTTGCTGATGTCATTCCCCACCTTCCAAGCTTGCTTGCGAGTTGACTCTGCCCTGAAGTGACACCGCACTGCTACAGTGCGTCAGCTGCGTCAGCGCTGAGGAGAGAGAAGATCTTCTTCATTTCCAGATCTTTGACCATCATTACATGCGCGCCAAAATGAGATATTACTTTCTTGCTCTGCTGCCCTTCTTCAGACGTGATGAGAGACGCTGCCACGTTCAGATTACTGCACAAACACAAGAAGCATCAAAACGCTCACAAAGGCGCCAATTGGCACCAAAATGCCTAGAACTTGTAATTAAACCCCTTTCTAACTAAAATGCAATAAACTAACAGAAACTTAATACAAACAACCTACTATTGCCAGAGAACTTGCATGATTTACTTTGAATAAGTATAAATAACTCATATAAATATGAGTTATCAGCTCTCTTAGTTTTTTTATTGGCCTGCATAACTTAGAGAAAATGTTGTGATGTTGAAGGGAGGATACAAGGATTTCTATGCTGAGAATACAATCACAGTAACTCTCCAAATACATACAGATCAGTTGCTATATCATAGTTTTTTATTGGTCTTTATAACTTAAGAACATGTTGTGATGTGAAGGGAGGATATCGAGATTTCTACTCTGGCAAACCAATATAGTATCTGTGCTATTTCTGTTTCTGTTTTTGTGATTATAGAACAAATACTCAATGGTAAATTACCACTTATGCAAAGAAGGTTCACTTAACAGACCTTTGTGTAAAAGTCTGGTGGAGAGCACTTATCAAAGTGAGTAGGACTGAAATCTAAGCTCCAACCATGTCCCATGTATACCTTTACCTATTATTGGACATGACAACTTAACATTTAAGATGTCACCAAAACAAATGAATTTACCTTGTAGTATTCAGTTTAGTATGTTATGCTTACCTTTAATGTCTTCTTCACTGGCATCATCATTCTAGGATCAAACTGATTGTCACATTGAAGTTTCTGCATTAGAATTTGAGGCTTTTTTACATAACCACATCCTCCATTTGCCTTGAACATTCCCTGCATTAACCACAGTGATTTCCCATGCCCCTATTGAGGAAAACAAGTAGTAAAACAGCAGAAAGTTAGCATTGCCTGTAAAGATATGGTATAGCAACTTGCAAATAAAGTTATTGCATTGTCTTTTGTAATAGCCTCTAAAAATTCCAAAAAAAAAGGAGAAAAATTCCATGTATTTTTGAAACAGTTAGCCTTGGTTTTCCTTCTTCATTTAATCACTTGCTCAAATAGAAGTAACTGAACTTTTGGTGTTGAATTATAATCTTAACAGAAATCATGCTGATGTTGTATATTGATTGTTCAAAGGTATGGAATAGAACAAGAGTACACCTTACTTCAAACAGATGTGAAATGGCCTCTAGGTTGGCCCGTAGGTGGCTATCCCGGTCCTCAGGTAATGCCACTTCTATTGGAGTTCATTTCACATTATACATGAATTTGTGAAAAAGAGGATTTAATGAGTTATTCCTTCATATATCAGGGTCCTTACTACTGTAGTGCCGGGGCAGATAAGTCATTTGGACGTGATATATCTGATGCTCATTACAAGGCTTGCTTATATGCTGGAATTAACATTAGTGGCACCAATGGGGAGGTTATGCCTGGACAGGTAACTATAATCATTTTTAAGGCATGTTAGTTAGCTGGCTTAGTTAGTTAAATTTGTTAAGTTTCAGTTAGTTGAGTTTTTGCCTTTATCAAATAAAATTAATTGGATCCCGCGCTTGAGTCTTGGAGCTCTTACAGTATGAAACTTTATGGTAGTTTTGAAATCTTGCTCAGGCATAGGATTTTCCATGATGTGGTTTTTCAAATTTTTATGAACAAATCAGGTTGGCATTTGGCTTAATATGAATATACTACTTGCAGTTACTGTTGTTATTAGTTAAATTGAAAGTTCTTCCCATCTAGGAATTGAAAATGTAAAAAATTAAAAAGTAGTTGTATAAAACTTCAAGGAAAGAAAAATATGAAATTTCTTAAAAATTTCACTGTTTTTATTTAGATCAAGTTAGCAAAAAGTGTTTAGATTTTAGTGAGCTTGACATGATATAGCGATCTGATTTCATACAAGACATCAATGTATAATATTTTGCACTAGTGTAAAACACTTTTTTGATTCTTTCTTTTTTGTTTTTGTTTTGGGGGATAAATTATCCCTATCTTTTTGAAAGTGGAAGAAGAGTTCAACATGGACAAATTTATCTCAGATTTTGAGACGTTGACCAAGGATGCAGAAACAGTTCAAAAGGAAACACTCAAAAGAATTTTGGAGGAAAACTCATCAGCATAATATTTACAGAATTTGGGTCTTAATGGAAGAACTGGCCCTGAGAGTTTCAAGGCTTGTGTTCCAATCGTTACTCACAAAGAATTAGAACCTTACATCTATAGAATCATTGATGGTGATTCTTCTCCTATTCTCACTGGAAAATCCATCACAACTATGTCTCTAAGGTCTGCTTTTACAGTTTTACCCTTATTTTTTCTTCACCTTAGTCCTTATTCTTCAACAACTTCACTTAACAAGTTTATATATATTGTTGCAGTTCTGGAACTACTCAGGGGAAGCCAAAATATGTTCCATGGAATGATGATTTGTTTGAAACCACAATGCAGATATATCAAACATCTTTTGCCTTTAGAAACAGGTCATCAATTTCATCTCTTTTCTTGTTCATTTCTATAGTACTTTTGTTATGTTTTGTTACTATTTATTAGAATTGGTTCCTATTAGATTAGACAAATTGGTCTCTATTGGACGACCTTTTCTGACACGGTTCAATTAATATTGTTTGTTCAGAGAGTTTCCTATATCAGCATGTGCTATTGTTCTCAATCTAGCAAGATTGACTATATTTCTATGTGCCTCTCTGACTACTCTACTTTTAATACCTTGTGCAATATAACTACAGGTGGCCGCTAATTATGTTGCAATGGTTCCATCTGGACAAATATTTGATAGGTATCCACCAATCACAAAGTTCTATCAATCTCTTTCCTCTGTCCTTATTTTGCAAGATTCTTATTGTGTATATATGAGAATTTTTGTTTGAACGTACAAAATAATGTAACCATGGCAAATGAGCTACATTTAGCAAACAGGTACTATTCGTTTTGGTGTTTAAATTCCACTTTACCTTTTTTAGTTTTTCTGTCACCTTCCAATTTTGTTTTGAAGATGTTTTCATTGAACTCTTGATTACAATATGTCTATGCAAGAGTGACTCACGTGTTGTCCTTTGTCCCCTTTCATTTTTACAGTTCATTGGAGGTGGAGTAGAAGGGTTTAGTGAGCCTAGTGCGGGAAAGAGAGATCAAAGCAAAGATGGCTTCATCGAGGGCTAGCGCAAGCGCAGCGATGTCCCTGGAGAAGATGAGCGTGGAGCAGTTAAAGGCGGTGAAGGAACAAGCCGATCTAGAAGTGAATCTCCTCCAAGACAGCCTCACCAACATCGGCATCGCCACCACTCGCCTCGAGATCGCTTCCTCCGCCCTCAACGATCTCTCTCTCCGTCCTCACGGCAGCAAACTCCTCGTTTCCCTCACCGCCTCACTTTACGTTCCCGCCACTCTTCAAAATCCTCATCACGTCTTGGTTGACATCGGAACCGGTTACTTCATTGAGGTAGGTCATTCTATCTCTTCCTTCTTCCTTAGATTTTTGCAGAGTAATTAGGGTTTGACATTTTTTATTTTCGTATTTAATTTAAATTTAAGTGTTTGTTGTTTTAATTGATGCCTGTCATACCCCAATTTTGTCCAGCTTAGGTCCAAACCCTAATTTTCCACACAAAAATAAATTATGCATCATCTTTAGGGTTAGAATGCACGTTTTGGGAAGTTAGAGTCAAAAAGGGCATTTTGGTCATTTCTCACAAAAAGGTTCTCTAAAAAACAATTTTTGCAATAAGCCTCATGCATCAAATTAGGGTTTTTGAAAATGTGTTATGTATGCATGGCAAGTTTTGAAAAATATATTATGCATGCATGGCAAGCTTTGGAAAATATTTTATACACTATGGCCTAAACCTAAAAAACATTTTTAGGCAAAGCAAAAATCAATTTCTATTTTGTTCTTATGGCCAAGAATCGATTTATACCTTTTTCCTAAGCCATGAAAATCGATTCTTTATCTCACCTATAGGCCAATAATCGATTTCCCTTGCCTATGTTTAAAGCATGAAATCGATTTCTACACATACTCATGCAAAAGCTAAGAATCGATTTCCTTAAATTTTAAAAGACTATGAAATCGATTTTCAGGATCTCCAAATGTCCTGAAAATCGATTCCTACCTTTTCCCATAGGCCATATAATCGATTCTTATCATTTCCAAAAATAAAGAATCGATTCCTACATATTTCCAAAGGCCACATAATCGATTTTCAGGATCTCCAAATGTCCTGAAAATCGATTCCTACCTTTTTCCATAGGCCATATAATCGATTCTTATCATTTCCAAAAATAAAGAATCGATTCCTACATATTTCCAAAGGCTCAAACAATCGATTCATCCTTGCAATAAATGTTTTTTTAAAAATTCTACGCTTTCCTAAGCCTATAAATAGGCAGCCTCAAATCACATTTGGGAGGGTTTTCACGAGATCAGAAGAGAAAGAGATTTGACAAGATCAGAAAAGACACACACATCTCACAAGATCAGAGAAGAATTGCTCCAGACACATTTCACGAGATCTGAGAAGACAACTCTCGCAAATCTCATTTTCCAGTTCTACGCTTCATTTTTGCTCTATTCGCGCCGTTGGTCCGTCTGAGCTGATCTCCTGCAAGGGTTAGTCGGGGTTTGCGTTCTTCAGAGTTGTAATATCCGTCTTCATCAGAGGTATTTCAGTCTTTTCATTTGTTAAAATTTAATCATTGTGATCCATGCCAAAATTGCCCTATGTGATTTAATTTAGCTGTAGTGTCCTTGTTGATGATGAACCACATGATTCCCACCTATGCCTAGTGCATCATTTTCTAAGTGGTGAAGATGGTCTCAGATGATTCAACCTCCCCCTTTTAACTTCCTAATGAATAAAAGATAGTTAGGTTTGTGGTTTAAGGTCCATGGGGTATTGCAAAGGATGGGTTTCCCAAAACCTTGATGCTCCCTCCTCTTTGATTGTGTTACTAACCTTTGGGCACATATTCATGAATGCAAAGGATAGGCTTACCTTAGCTTTGATGCAATTTCCCCTTTTCTCATGTTATTGAGAAATCATTGTTCATATGTTCCTTAGTTTAATTAAGATCATTCTACGCCTATGATCAACTGCTTGCTTGTTATTGGATGCATTTTAAATGTCTCGATTCAATATGCCATTCCATCCATGTGTATGACCTCCTAATGAAGACGTAAGTCTACATGCCTGTTGTAGCATAGAGTCATTAGGGTAAATACACTCCTTCCTACACACACACTTGCTTTGTATGACCTCCTAATGAAGACGTAAGTCTACATGCCTGTTGTAGCATAGAGTCATTAGGGTAAATACACTCCTTCCTACACACACACTTGCTTTGAGAACTTTACCTTGCATCCCTGATAAGTGGGTCTTTTGATCATATTGGCATGTTTAGTCTTGATTAAATGTTCAACATATGCATGATTTCGTGATTAGTGAATGTGCTTGAACTTTTGTAATCAATCATTGATAGTGCCTTCACCCTTTTTCCAGAAATCTTTCAAACCCTTTCAAAAACAATTTCGTTTAGAACTACGTCGCTTTGATTCCCGTTTGGGATACGTAGGAGCGAGCCACGTTCTCGTCAAGCGCAACAAATAAAAATTCTTTTCATCCCCCTAAACCAATCATTTTCATAAAATAAACAAAAATCATTTTTCAAACCCATTGTTGCTAGTAGCTCATCAGAGCCTTTGTTCGTTTAGCTATTAGTGACAATGTCCTTTTCTCATAAGAATAATAAACGATGATCCATCATAACCTTTGTTAGTTTGATCGTCGTACAAATCAATCTCTTTCGAAAATCATTTTCTAAAAAAGATAATAAAAAACGAGTTGTTATCAATATCCCATCAGAACCTTTGTTCGTTCGACTAGCGGTACAACTCTCTTTCTTGAGTATTTAGTAGTGATTCATCATAGCCTCTGCTAGTTTAATCATTCACTAATGCTCATCCTATTTCAAAAACTCACCAAAAAAGATAAAAAATAGAAACTTTTCAAAAAGAACCAAGAACTACGTAGCTTTGAATTCTCCATCGCACCAGGAGATACGTAGGAGCGGGCCATGTCCCGTCAAGCACTTTTTCTAAAAACCCTTTTTTTCCCCCTTTCTCACCAAAAATAAAATTTTCATTAAAGTTTTCCCATTCATCTCCAAATAAGAAATAAATAGGCAAATCTAGGCATTTTTCAAATCAAACGTTAAAACCACACATTTAATTAGAGGTTCCCTTTCGGTAGAAAGGACGTACGCGGTGCTAACACCTTCCTCGCACGTAATCGACCCCCGAACCTATATCTCTAGTTTTCAAAAGACCATCCGCCTTGTCCAAAAGACATTTTTTCAATGTTTTGGTCTTAAAATTAAAATATTGGTGGCGGCTCCAAAATTTTCCACGTTGTACATTGAGAAACCCACAAGCGGGATTTTTTGGGGTGCAACAGCTGGCGACTCCACTGGGGACCTTTTTTTTAAAGACGAGGGTCAAGCCTAACTAATTAAAATGTGTGGTTTAATGTATTGTTGATTTGATTGAAACCTTGTTTGTCTTTCCTTCTTATCATTGACTGTAGGCGTATGCATTTGTGTTCTTCTATGTTCCTTGTCTCGTCTTATTCCCTTTCTTTTATCGTTTATGCCCATGCATTCTTCCAATCCCCATGTTCCCTTCTTTCTTTGCTCCTTTTCTTCAAGGTAAGCTCATGCATCTCTCCCCAATTCTATCATGTCCCTTCTTCTCAGCTCCCTTTCTGAAGTAAGTAATGTGTTTGTTGTTGGTACCCTAGGTTAGTTGTATTTGAATGATATTAAACCCTAGGGTAAACGACATGCTATTGTCTGGACTGTCTGGATTTTCATTTGCAGATGGGGTAGTTTTGAGGAAATGCCCTTCACACACACTACACTTATACCCTGTGACTATGTCTTTTGAATGGGACCATAACCCAGGTCTGCAAAAACTTAGGAAAGTGGATTCGAGTAGTGAGAGCCCATCAGGACCTTTGTCCGTTTGGCTACTTGCGAAAGTTTCAACCAGAGTTGTGCTCTTTCATGATGCCTCACACCTAGCAGTTTGCTGCATTTGTGGGGAATTTTGTGAAAGGGACTGTAGCTCTGGTGGCCTTGTGAGGAAGTGAATAGAGCTACATGGAAGGATTACCCTCTAAATTGCCCTAGATCATAGGTCTCACCTCTTTTTAGGTCACAAGGGCCTTTTCCAAAACTGTGTTGCATTATTACATCTAGTTTAGTTCATTTCCGCCAACATTTTTTTGAAAAAACAACAAAATCAAAAAAAAGAATATGTTTTTCCTTCTCTTTCATGAATACCTATATGAGGTGGCATATAGGGTATACTGCCCTAAAATTTCAAAACCCCCACCTGTAAATATCTGTCTTTATAACAAGCATCCTCATCATCCGCATTTTACATCATAACAGCATGCATTACATAAGCAAAATTCTGAAAAAATTCATACAGCATTCCTCATGCATCTAAATACAAAAATAACATAAAGCCATATGCATTGCATTCATTTACGCATTCCTACTTGTACTCATAAAAAAATGTTCTATCATCAGAGAAAAACAAAAGGCAAGCTGGTTCACCAACACCGATACTCCACCCGTCTGCAATCAAGGTTGATGGCTAGTAATCGGAATCTTAAGAATAAGGGCCGCCGGAGCCAATAGGAGTTAGTTGCAGAGGTTCTTAATCCTGAGCAGCTGGATCGGGAGAGTCAAGCTCGGAAGACTAAAGCTGAAGAAGCACAGATAACCGAAGAAATGAGTATGCTGCAGAGGGGTGAGGCCGCTGTTGGGGCTATCGCTTTTGAAAATCCTGAAGGAGTTGTTACTTTCATTCCTCCTAAATTCAAAGTACCTGACTTTGATCAATATCACGGCACCGGGTGTCCATCTAGCCATTTGACGATGTATGTTAGAAAAATGGCCGCTTATGCTCATGATGACAAGGTGCTCATTCATTATTTCCAGGACAGTCTGACTGGTGCGTCTCTAGACTGGTATATGCAGCTGCCATCCTCCGATGTTCGTAGTTGGAAGAATCTCTTTAAAGCATTTCTGAAGTACTACCAGCATAACTTGGACCCAGCTCCAGACCGGTCTCACTTACAGTTTATGAGCAAGAAAGATCGTGAGTCTTTTGAGGAATATGCCCAGCGGTGGAGAAGTGTAGCTGCACAAGTGAAGCCCCCGTTGACTGAGAAGGAAATAGTGTCTATGTTCATGGATACCCTCCCAGCTGTTTTCTACAAACGTCTGATCGGAAGGGGACCTTCAAGCTTCTCAGATGTGATCAGAGTAGGGGCAAGACTCGAAGTCGAGATAAAAAGAGGAAGAGTCCCCTGCAATCCTATTGGCGCCAACAATGCTATAGGGGAACGAAGAAAGTCGCGTTAGTTTGACTCCATCCCCATGCCATACACAGATCTCTTTAACTACCTCATCACAAACAAGCTCATTACCACAAGACTAATGAAACCCGTCCGACCACCATATTTCAGAGGATACAACCCTAACAGTACCTGTGCCTTCCTTGAGGGAGCGGCGGGGCATGTCGTGGAGAACTGTAAATCCTTCAAGCATGTAGTGCAAGACCTAGTAGATGCTAGGTGGATCTCTTTCAAGCCGAACAGTCCCAGTACAACTACAAACCCCCTACCGGGACATGGGACACCATCCGCTAATGCAGTAGAGGATTCTATGGGGCAGACAATGATAAAAGATGTTAAGTGTATCCAGACTCCTCTGGAAAATATACATGCTGAGTTGTGTCGTCGTGGTGTTATCAAGAAGGGCTGTCTATGCGCCGATCCTTTATGTGTGGGTGCCTGTGAAGTTTTCAAGTCAGTCCTGCAAGACCTGATAGATCGGTGCGTGGTTCAGATAGGGACCCATGATATTGAAGATGGAAAAGAAATCAATGAGGAAGTAATAGCGGTGCCTATGAAAGAGAAACGTTGGGATACCCTAGGGGAGTCCAGTGGAAAGTTTGACTACTTGGTCAGATATGACGCTCCCGAGAGTGCTCAAATCCGAATAGAAGACATCCAGCCCACAGGATGGGATAAGGAAGAGGAACAACACGATCAAATTGTTGTCATCAATGAAGAGGGTGGTGCAAACCTGGTTTGTCGCTGCAGTGCTGGTGAAAGAATTAAAGAATTGAAAGACTGTTGATCCTCCTGGGACCTTTGATTTAAAGTAGTCATTTGTAATGCAACCCTGTGGCTCTGCCCAAGGCCACAGGACCAGTTGTTAGGGGCACACATGTTTTTATTTTCTAAATCATCATCATCAATAAAAACGTTGTTTTTGAATTCCAATCAATAAAAATCAATTCCTTTTCATTTCATGTGTCTCTTCTTTTTCTTTATTATTTTTGCCTGCATGTCTCACCTTCCATTCTGCTTTTTCGCCTCGGCAAAAAGCAAATCCACAGCAATTGTCTCTCAAAATAACAGTGCCAACGGTCCATATTTTGACTTTGATCACCTTATCAATCAAGCAGAGTGGGACGTTGAGAAAGACCGGGAAAATCCTCCAGAAGGTTAATGAAACAAGGAAAAAGGGTTATTCAGCATCACGGGGAATCTACTGAAGTGATCAACTTGGGAACCGCTGAGAACAAGAAAGAGGTCAAGATGGGTACTTCAATAAAGGAAAATTAGAGCTCAAAAGGGAAATAAAGAAGAAGGGCAAGTGCATGAAAATAAGTGAATTATTGTCCCAGAGTTAATTTTTGAGGAAATAAGCAATCATGATTTGAAATGAAGTCGGACTACCATTCCATATCCAAAAACAAAATCCCTCCTAACCATCTTAAGCCAAGAAAAAGCCAAAAATCCAAAAGTCACCTTAGACAAGGACCACCTCAGAAAGAACAGTGCATCGTTCTTTATCAGTTCACCCAAGCTCAAGAAAAAGAAGAAGTCAAAGAAGGAAAAATCATTCAAAAGGAAAATCCCAAAACCAAAAGAAAAATACAAAAGAGATGTAAATAGTGAGTTGATACATGTTACCACAAAACCCAAGAGGTCCTCGTCTCAATAAACCTTCAAACACTTTCTCATTTCCATGCACCCCTCCTCTCATAAACCGCAAACACTCTCATTTGACCGCGATGACCCGCCCTCCACAGACCTTTAGCCAGGAATAAAATTTCCTAATACCTCATCAAGCCAGTTAACCATCATAAATCATCGATCGACAGCCAACACCGAATAAAAACCATCCTGCCATTAGCCCCAAATACCTCATTAAGCCTACTCATCTCTCCTCCACAAAACACCACAATCCCGAAAGGTCCATTCCGATCAATGATTGATTGCTGTTGTTTTCTCAAAGTTTTAGCTCAAGGACAAGTAAATTCATTTGTTTACAATATGCCAAGTGGGGCAATCCTGTCGCTCTTCACCCCTCCTACAATTGGGGAAATTGATCCTACACCTATCTCATCCCTTGTCGCACTCACATTCATTGAAATCTTACAGGTGCAACCCCCTTTCTTCTCTAGTGTATGGGTCAGAAGCAGTTCTTCTCATCAAGGTTGAAATACCCTCTCTACGAGTAGTCATGGAGGCCAGGTTAGAAGAAGCAAAATGGATCCAAGCTCGTCTAGATCAACTGAATCTCATTAAAGGGAAAAGAATTGCTGCCCTGCGCCATGGCCAGTTGTACCAACAAAAGATGAAGGCAGCTTTCGGCAGGAAAGTCCATCTTCGAGAATTCGGCGAAGGAAACCTTGTACTCAAAAAGATCCTACCTATCCAGACTGACTCCGTGGGAAGTTGATACCCACTTATGACGGTCCATATGAAGTCAAGAAAGCTTTTTCCAGAGGAGCGCCGATACTCATAAATATAGACGGCGAAGATCTCGGGAATCCAGTCAATTCAGATTAAGTGAAGAAGTATTATGCCTGAAAGAAATATAAAAAAAAAAAGAGAAAGACAAGCCAAGTAAGAATTAGCTCGCTAGGTTGAAAACCCACAAAGGGCGGCCTAGGCAAAGTCAGAGCGACCCGGTGGATTGAAAACCCGCAAAGGGCGATCCAGGCAAAAATTAGGGTCTAAAAACTTAGGCATGAAAAGTAAAGAAAGGCATACAACTCTCCTACAAGCTTGGATGAGGGAGTGGTCAAGGTCAAGGACATAGATGTTTGGCACTGTTCCACAGACGGACAGTCAGAATTTAGTTTCTCCTTTTTTTTCGTGTCTTTTTATAGTTTAAACTCTCAAATGCAATAAACAATCGGCGTAACTTCTTGTGCGACCGGTTTCCGCATTAATAAAGTTCAAATTTCTCGTATCTGTTCACTCTTTGATTTTCTGCTTTTTCTGCTCAAAATAAACGTTTTATGATGATGATGGTCCTGAACTGTAAAACATGTGCATATATCATAGAGCATTGCAAATCATTACGAGATTCTTAAGAGTCCTGAGAGAAAGCACACCCTCAAAATCAGTCAATCATGCAAGAGAAAGCAACTACATCCACGATTGCTTCAAACCAGCAAAGTCAAGACCAACATGCACTCGGCCCATGAGCCCCGCAAGTCCAACAGGTTCCTCAGTCTCGTGTCATGAGTGTCGTGGGTTGGCTGAACCAGCAAAAATAAAAAGTAAGCAAAAAAAAGGGGGGCAATAAACAAACACAGTCATGCATTACATTCATCATGCATAAAATCATGCATTTATCAGACATAAAAATAATCATAAGAAGAAAATAGCAATCATGGCATTTGCATCATGCATCTCATAGAAAAAACAAATCGAAGCCTTCCATTGCATACACTGGCATTCCATGCGGTCAAACCAGAACTTTGTGTCCTTAAACCAGATCATTGTGATCTATAAACCAGACCTTTGTGTCCTTAAACCAGATCATTGTGATCCATAAACCAGACCTTTGTGTCCTTAAACCAGACCTTTAGGGTCCATAAACCAGACCAATATGCAGACACATATTGCTCCATAAACCAGGCTTGTCGGCCCATAAACCAGACTCGCTGTGGTCCTTAAATCAGACTAATGTCAAGTCCATAATTTAGCATTCCATCAAATAAACCAAGGCATTTCACAACTCTCAAGCATTGCATTTGCATACCCGCACTTCATAAATAAAAAAAGCAACCATCAAGGAAAGCCAAAAGAGAATATCAAAAGCGTCCAGCATTGCATGCATCAGCGTCACATGCATCCACGTAGCATACATCTGCATTACATTTGCATAACCGCATCTTGTGCATTCATCACATGACGAAAACCAAAGTAAAAGAATCAGGAATAGTATTTCATCACATTCATCATTACACCAAAATCATAGCATTGCATGCACATGCATAACATGCCCTTGCATAACATGCACTCATACTCCATGCACCATTCCTTGCATCAACCAACGCATGCAGGTACCTCAATCCAATACAGCAGCCTCGGTCATTTCAAATCAACCAATCAGCAGAATTTGTGAGCCCTCTGCGCTCATCCTGAGCCCTCTGTGCTCATCCTGAGCCCTCTGTGCTCCCTCCTGAGCCCTCTGTGCTCCCTCCTGAGCCCTCTGCGCTCATCATGATCCCTCTGCGCTCCTCCTGAGCCCTCTGTGCTCACCCTGAGCCCTCTGTGCTCCTCCTGAGCCCTCTGTGCTCATCCTGAGCCCTCTGCGCTCCTCCTGAGCCCTCTGTGCTCACCCTGAGCCCTCTGTGCTCCTCCTGAGCCCTCTGTGCTCATCCCGAGCCCTCTGTGCTCCCTCCTGAGCCCTCTGCGCTCATCCCGAGCCCTCTGTGCTCATCCTGAGCCCTCTGTGCTCATCCTGAGCCCTCTGTGCTCATCCTGAGCCCTCCGCGCTCATCCTGAGCCCTCAGTGCTCCTTCCTTACTGCTTTCCTTACCGCGTTCTTTACCGCTTTACTTTTCTGTCTGCACGCCAAGTGCCCATTTTACTTTTCTGTCTGCACGCCAAGTGCCCATTTTACCTTTTCTGTCTGCACGCCAAGTGCCCATTTTACTTCTCTGTTTGCACGCCAAGTGCCCATTTCTTCTGTCTGCACGCCAAGTGCCAATTTTATCTTTCAGTCTGCACGCCAAGTGCCAATTTTATCTTTCAGTCTGTACGTCAGTGTTCATTTACAGGATTCGTGAATCCCTTCAGGACCCAAGTGTCCCTTCAAAAACAGACTTCACCTCGTATTCGAGCTGCGGGTAAGTCCTTCAGACCCCGAGTGGTCCTTCAGGCTAGTTGTGTCAGCCTAAGACACAACGAACGTCCTTCATGGTCAACATATCAGTTCCGGATCTAATCTTGACCCATCGCGGCCGCTCGGAAAAGGCCACCCCCCAAGCAGACCGTTTTGCTAGTACCGTTGCTAGTTTGCACTCCATCAGACCCATTGGTCCATCAGGCTTAGGCATGCCCTTCAGACCTCGTCGGTCCTTCAGTTTAACTCCAATCAATGCGCCAAGCATCGACTGCGAATTGGTCCTTCAGAGCCTTAGTGCTCCTTCAGACCCTGAGTGGTCCTTCAGAGCCTTAGTGCTCCTTCAGACCTTGAGTGGTCCTTCAGAGCCTTAGTGCTCCTTCAGACCCTGAGTGGTCCTTCAGAGCCTTAGTGCTCCTTCAGACCCTGAGTGGTCCTTTAGAGCCTTAGTGCTCCTTCAGATCCCGAGTGGTCCGTCATTTTCTCTCTCGGTTAATGCGCCAGGTGTTAACCATTCCCCGTTTGTTCTCAAGCCCCTCTTTTCAAACAAAACATAGAAAAAGAAAAGGAGGAAAATTCGGGTTTCCCCAAATGGACAAAATCGGTATAATTTTTGAATTCTTTATCTTCATTTTGCCTTGGAATATGTTTCGGCCAATTCATATTCCTCGTTAAAATTCAGATAAAGAGGGGCAGCTGTCATACCCCAATTTTGTCCAGCTTAGGTCCAAACCCTAATTTTCCACACAAAAATAAATTATGCATCATCTTTAGGGTTAGAATGCACGTTTTGGGAAGTTAGAGTCAAAAAGGGCATTTTGGTCATTTCTCACAAAAAGGTTCTCTAAAAAACAATTTTTGCAATAAGCCTCATGCATCAAATTAGGGTTTTTGAAAATGTGTTATGTATGCATGGCAAGTTTTGAAAAATATATTATGCATGCATGGCAAGCTTTGGAAAATATTTTATACACTATGGCCTAAACCTAAAAAACATTTTTAGGCAAAGCAAAAATCAATTTCTATTTTGTTCTTATGGCCAAGAATCGATTTATACCTTTTTCCTAAGCCATGAAAATCGATTCTTTATCTCACCTATAGGCCAATAATCGATTTCCCATGCCTATGTTTAAAGCATGAAATCGATTTCTACACATACTCATGCAAAAGCTAAGAATCGATTTCCTTAAATTTTAAAAGACTATGAAATCGATTTTCAGGATCTCCAAATGTCCTGAAAATCGATTCCTACCTTTTCCCATAGGCCATATAATCGATTCTTATCATTTCCAAAAATAAAGAATCGATTCCTACATATTTCCAAAGGCCACATAATCGATTTTCAGGATCTCCAAATGTCCTGAAAATCGATTCCTACCTTTTTCCATAGGCCATATAATCGATTCTTATCATTTCCAAAAATAAAGAATCGATTCCTACATATTTCCAAAGGCTCAAACAATCGATTCATCCTTGCAATAAATGTTTTTTAAAAATTCTACGCTTTCCTAAGCCTATAAATAGGCAGCCTCAAATCACATTTGGGAGGGTTTTCACGAGATCAGAAGAGAAAGAGATTTGACAAGATCAGAAAAGACACACACATCTCACAAGATCAGAGAAGAATTGCTCCAGACACATTTCACGAGATCTGAGAAGACAACTCTCGCAAATCTCATTTTCCAGTTCTACGCTTCATTTTTGCTCTATTCGCGCCGTTGGTCCGTCTGAGCTGATCTCCTGCAAGGGTTAGTCGGGGTTTGCGTTCTTCAGAGTTGTAATATCCGTCTTCATCAGAGGTATTTCAGTCTTTTCATTTGTTAAAATTTAATCATTGTGATCCATGCCAAAATTGCCCTATGTGATTTAATTTAGCTGTAGTGTCCTTGTTGATGATGAACCACATGATTCCCACCTATGCCTAGTGCATCATTTTCTAAGTGGTGAAGATGGTCTCAGATGATTCAACCTCCCCCTTTTAACTTCCTAATGAATAAAAGATAGTTAGGTTTGTGGTTTAAGGTCCATGGGGTATTGCAAAGGATGGGTTTCCCAAAACCTTGATGCTCCCTCCTCTTTGATTGTGTTACTAACCTTTGGGCACATATTCATGAATGCAAAGGATAGGCTTACCTTAGCTTTGATGCAATTTCCCCTTTTCTCATGTTATTGAGAAATCATTGTTCATATGTTCCTTAGTTTAATTAAGATCATTCTACGCCTATGATCAACTGCTTGCTTGTTATTGGATGCATTTTAAATGTCTCGATTCAATATGCCATTCCATCCATGTGTATGACCTCCTAATGAAGACGTAAGTCTACATGCCTGTTGTAGCATAGAGTCATTAGGGTAAATACACTCCTTCTTACACACACACTTGCTTTGTATGACCTCCTAATGAAGACGTAAGTCTACATGCCTGTTGTAGCATAGAGTCATTAGGGTAAATACACTCCTTCCTACACACACACTTGCTTTGAGAACTTTACCTTGCATCCCTGATAAGTGGGTCTTTTGATCATATTGGCATGTTTAGTCTTGATTAAATGTTCAACATATGCATGATTTCGTGATTAGTGAATGTGCTTGAACTTTTGTAATCAATCATTGATAGTGCCTTCACCCTTTTTCCAGAAATCTTTCAAACCCTTTCAAAAACAATTTCGTTTAGAACTACGTCGCTTTGATTCCCGTTTGGGATACGTAGGAGCGAGCCACGTTCTCGTCAAGCGCAACAAATAAAAATTCTTTTCATCCCCCTAAACCAATCATTTTCATAAAATAAACAAAAATCATTTTTCAAACCCATTGTTGCTAGTAGCTCATCAGAGCCTTTGTTCGTTTAGCTATTAGTGACAATGTCCTTTTCTCATAAGAATAATAAACGATGATCCATCATAACCTTTGTTAGTTTGATCGTCGTACAAATCAATCTCTTTCGAAAATCATTTTCTAAAAAAGATAATAAAAAACGAGTTGTTATCAATAGCCCATCAGAACCTTTGTTCGTTCGACTAGCGGTACAACTCTCTTTCTTGAGTATTTAGTAGTGATTCATCATAGCCTCTGCTAGTTTAATCATTCACTAATGCTCATCCTATTTCAAAAACTCACCAAAAAAGATAAAAAATAGAAACTTTTCAAAAAGAACCAAGAACTACGTAGCTTTGAATTCTCCATCGCACCAGGAGATACGTAGGAGCGGGCCATGTCCCGTCAAGCACTTTTTCTAAAAACCCTTTTTTTCCCCCTTTCTCACCAAAAATAAAATTTTCATTAAAGTTTTCCCATTCATCTCCAAATAAGAAATAAATAGGCAAATCTAGGCATTTTTCAAATCAAACGTTAAAACCACACATTTAATTAGAGGTTCCCTTTCGGTAGAAAGGACGTGCGCGGTGCTAACACCTTCCTCGCACGTAATCGACCCCCGAACCTATATCTCTAGTTTTCAAAAGACCATCCGCCTTGTCCAAAAGACCTTTTTTCAATGTTTTGGTCTTAAAATTAAAATATTGGTGGCGGCTCCAAAATTTTCCACGTTGTACATTGAGAAACCCACAAGCGGGATTTTTCGGGGTGCAACAATGCCAAAAACAGAAAACCATGCCTGAAGGAAAAGATTATTGTGATCGCAAAATCAACTTACTCAAATCAAACTTCGAGCAGCTTGTTGAAGTGAGTTTCCTGTTGCAACATTTCTTCTTACTGTGATTTTATATATGTATACAATTAATTGTTTTCATGTGCCATGCGATTTCTATTGTGGTTATTCTTATGTGGAGAGTGATTATTCAAAGAAGTATTGCTTTTTGTAACCCCGAATTGATTGATATCTTGTTTAGAAGATGATGAACTAGGCAGTGCTTATCCCTTTTATTTTCAGCTAAATTGCATTTACAATGAAATACTGGTTAAGAATAATTATTGCACTACTTTTTACCTTATACAGAAGATAAATGAGCTTGTGTAACTACCAATGCAGGTTGCATCCAAAAAGAAAAATGTTGCAGATGATGCTGGGGTTATTTTGCAGGCAAAATTGAAGCAATTAGCATCTTCATCCTAAAAGTAGCTGGTATAGAATTCAATTGCTTTATTCCAATGCATTGTACCATAGAAAATTATAACCACTGGTGTTAGAGTTGGTGATGTTATATGTCGCTTTTATTATTAGAACTCCCCTTTTGTTGTATATGAATTTAAGTACAATGTAATTTAGCTTTGGATGTATTTTGTACTTAAAGTGTAGAATTCTTACTTAATGTGATGAATGTATTTAAAGTAGAATGTTCAGTCTGTTTGTTCTGTTTGTTGTTCTTTATTTTGTAATGTAATGAATTTTAGCTTTGAATTATAGTAGAATGTGATGAATTATAGTAGAATGTGATGAATTTCGTATAACCAGGGTGTATAGATTAAACCAAAATTTGAAAGAAAAAAAAACTTTTAAAGTCAGGCGCAATAATACTTGACTTTAAATCATACTTACGAAGTCAGGCAAGAATAAATGCTTGACTTTAAATCATACTTACGAAGTCAGGCAAGAATAAATGCTTGACTTTAAAACAGACTTACGAAGTCAGGCGAAATAAATGCTTGACCTTAAAACTGACTTACGAAGTCAGGCGAAATAAATGCTTGACTTTAAAACTGACTTACGAAGTCAGGCGAAATAAATGCTTGACTTAATAAAAGTCCTGACATACAAAGTCGACTTAATAAAAGTCAAGTGGGCGCCTGACTTTAAATCCCCTTTTCGCCTGACTTTAAATCCCTTTTTTGCACAAGTGAAGCCAGAGACGAGCTGGGCCGAGGGGAACCCTCAGGACAGTAGGAATCATCAGGAGTTCCGATCTTAGGTGGAGTTCCGATCTTGGATGGAATTCCGATCCTAGGTGGAGATCCGATCTTGGATGGAATTCCGATCCTAGGTGGAGGAGTTCCGATCCTGGATGGAATTCCGATCTTGTATGGAGTTCCGATCCCGGATGGAGTTCCAATCTTGGATGGAATTCCGATCTTGGATTGAGTTCTGATCCTGGATGGAGTTCCAATCTTTTCTGGCTTCTGGAACGTCACCTCGAAGAAGAGGAATCCATAGACGAGCTGGACCGAGGGGAACCTTCAGGACAGTAGGAATCATCAGGAGTTCCGATCTTAGGTGGAGTTTCAATCTTGGAATTCTGATCCTAGGTGGAGTTCCGATCTTGGATGGAATTCCGATCCTAGGTGGAGGAGTTCCGATCTTGGATGGAATTCCGATCTTGGATTGAGTTCCGATCCTAGATGGAGTTCCAATCTTTCCTGGCTTTTGGAACGTCACCTCGAAGAAGAGGAAGCCAGAGACGAACTGGGCCGAGGGGAACCCTCAGGACAGTAGGAATCATCAGGAGTTTCGATCTTAGGTGGAGTTCCGATCTTGGATGGAATTCCGATCCTAGGTGGAGGAGTTCCGATCCTGGATGGAGTTCCAATCTTGAATGGAATTCCGATCTTGGATTGAGATTCGATCCTCGATGGAATTCCAATCTTTCCTGGCTTCTGGAACGTCACCTCGAAGAAGAGGAAGCCAGAGACGAGTTGGGCCGAGGGGAACCCTCAGGATAGTAGGAATCATTAGGAGTTCCGATTCCTAGGTGGAATTCCGATCTTGGAGGGTGGACAATTGCACTGGAGATGTTCCTATGACGTAAAGTCGGAGCCATCGTTGACCAAGAGGATGGGAGAGGAACTAGAGCACAAGATCCTCCCACTGTGGTCGCCAATGTTCTGTACCGTACCTCTAGACTTGTATCCGATTGTAGCGACCGAAAAATCCGGGAAAGGATTCTTCGAAGGTTCAAAAATGAAGCCGCCACCAAAGTTTAGTTTAAGGGCAACCATTGGAAAATCCCTTTTGGAATGGATAAGGGTCCTTGAGACCAGAAAAGAGTTCGGGAGTCGGTTATGCGTGGGGAAGGTATTAGCACCCCACGACATCCTTCCTAATGAAGGTTACCTGCTAACTAGTTGTAGGAAAGAATATTAATTTTGAAAATGTTTATTTTTACCATTTTATTGTGAATTAAAGGAAACTAAGAGAAAGAAAAGACTTGATATTTTTTTTGAATTGAAGAAAAGGATTATTTAGGAAAAGACTAAAAATGGTTTTTTATTAGTGCAATTGACAGAGGTCGGCCGCCCTCTGCTCCTACGTATCTCCTGGTATAGAATCAAATCACACGTAGTTCTTGGGTAGAAAAATTTTGTTGGTTGGAGTTTTTTAATATAGAGATTTTAGGATTATTAAGTTGTGCAGTTCATTCATCCTAGAACGATGACTAACACGACTGTACAGTCGACTTAATCCCTTATTTTCTAAAAATAGAGTTTTTTGAAGTTTGAAAAAATGGTTTGATGTGTGGTGGTTTGATTTTATTGGAATAGGGATTTTAGGACTCTTGAGCCGTATGGCTCATTCATCCTAGAACGCTGACTAACCCGACTGTACAGTCGAATTAATCCCATATTCATTTTTTAGAAAAAAAAGGATTATTAATTATTTTTTTAGGGGTGCTAGGACTATTGAGCTGTACAGCTCATTCATCCTAAAACGACGACTAACCCGACCGTACGGTCGGCTTTGCCCCCTATTTGTTTTTTGAAGAGAGATATTTATTTATTTATTTTTATAGGTTTTTTTTGGGAAAAGAAATTGTTTTGTTGAAAAGAAAACGAAAAGGGGCTGCATTAATAAAACATGGGTGCAGTTAGAGCAGAGGGCTGTATTATTAAACTGGGGTGTGACAAGCAGTACTGTTGGGCCTTTAGGTTCAGGCCAGCGAAAATGAGGCTTTATGTAGGGGTGCGCATACTATTAGAAAAAGGGGGGGGGTGTAAATATAGTTCTGATGATTATGATTTTTTTAAAATAAAAATAGGGATAAATAAATAGATGGAGTATATAAAAGGAAACAAGTGGGTTAATGAACCCTAATTCTTTCCCTTACCAGCGCCGCACCATCGAGCATCAAGGAGAGAGAGAGAGAGAGAGAGAGAGAGAGAGAGAGAGAGAGTCTTCTAGGAGAGAGAAAGAGAGAGGAGGAAGGGGAGAGAGAGCGCAATTGAGAGGGAGAACGGAACGTCAGCCATGGCGTGAATCATCGGACCGGCGACGTCGCACGGTGGCGACGGTGATGGGGGGATGACGGCGACGATGTCCGTGGTGTTTGCGGCGGCGGCCACCGCTAACCGTGGTCGGAGCTTAAGGTTTGCTTTTCTTTCTTTTACTTCTTTTTTTTTCTTCATCTCTATTCCTCTTCTAACCTCTACTGAAGCTATTTCTGTTTGAGCACCCTAGGTCTGAGATTGAACAAAACCCTTAAATTTTTATTTCATTATTTGAATAAGTTCTATCAAAAATCATACATGATTCAGAGCTATCATTTTTGATAAACTATGATATTTCGTTTTTGTACCAAAGCACCATTAGATTATATACACCAATCGTTACTAGTGGTGGTGCGTAATGACGACGACGACGGTAACGGACAGAACGCAAACTAGGGATGGTAATGGGGCGGGGCGGGGGCGGGGAGTACTCCCCCGCTCCCCGTCCCCGCCTCCCAAGTTGTCCCCCGTCCCCATCCCCGATCCCCGCTTCGGGGAGTTTTCCTCCTCCATCCCCATCCCCACGGATCCCCGCGGGAAATCCGAAAATTTATTAAAAGTTTAAAAAAATATAAATTAAAATTGAATAAATATATAAAAGTAAGACTAAAAAACAAAACTTTAATATTTTAATACAAAAAATATAAAAGTTAGTCTTATTTTTATATTTTAATATTTAAAAAGTATAAAAGTTAGAACAATTAAATATTTTAAATTAGAAACACGTATAAAAAGACTAAAAAATTAATACTTATAGTATAATATACATCTATAATAAAAATATTTATGTAATATATTTCTGGGCGGAGTCCCCGCGGGGCGGGGGGTATGATCCCCGTCCCCATCCCCATTTTGACTGTGGGGAGATTTTCTCCCCCGTCCCCGTCCCCACGGGGAAAATTCCCCGCCCACGGGGCCCCGAACGGGGCAATCCCCGCGGGGATCCCCACTTACGGGTAGAAATTGCCATCCCTAACGCAAACAGCACAGAGACGACGATGACAGCTACGGGTGGTTCACGGCGGACTTTGGCGTACGACCCGACCACCGTCTACGGTGGACGGAGGTGAGTTCTAATCCTTTTTCCTTTGCCTTTCTCTTCTTCTCCTATTATTTCTTCTACTGATTCTGAAGAAAAAAAACTTTACTATGCCTATTGCCTATTTTCTAAAAAAAACCTAATCTTCTAAAACTGAACCTATTTGATGTTAGTTACTAATTTTTCTAACTAAAGACTGTTAGGTACTGATTTCATTTTTTAGAATCAATAAATTATCAACCCTAAATTTTTTATGTTCTCTTCATGATTTTTCATAAAAAAAATTAACCTATTTACGACACTAATATTCACAGCCAGTATTTCCAACAGGAAGACATAAACTACTCTATTTTCTTTAGTTCATATGTATCTTTTTGATACTGATTTCAGATTAATAACAAATACAATTTATTTACAAAGTTACCTATTAGTTAAGTACTAAATTTGATAAAACCTAAAGTAGCAAAAATTAAAAGGCCAAGACCAACCTCTATTCCAGCTTCTGAAAAATCTCGTGTGGCTTGCTCTGCTGCTGCTCTACTGCCCTTTCTTGCTTCTGAATTTTGGTGAATTTTTGTCTGTGTCAATTTGGGTGTGTTTTCTCTTGCTTTTATAGGCACAAATTAGGTTTTTTTCACCATAAATTTCTGATTCTCATGATCTTTATTTCCTGTTTCAGATGCTTGGAGACTTGCCCAACAAGCACAAGCCATTGGGCTCAGGGTTGGAAAGCTTGTTCTCCAAGGAGAATGGAGTTGAGCTGAAGTTGGTGCTCTTATTTTTGTATTTTCGTTTTTTTGTATTTTTGGATTATTTTGTATTTTTTGGACCTTTGGACATTATAATATTATTTTTTGTAATTCTGGTTTTATATTTTATTTTTAAAAAAGGACAAAAAGAAACCCGGCCGAAACCATGAACGAAAATCGGGCCCAATCAAACAATGCGTCAAAATGAGGCCCAATTAGAAGAAATGGGCCAATTACAACACATATTTAAAGATAGGCCCAATTAAAACAAAATGTGGGGGGGGGGGGGGTTAAGCCCAATTATGAAAGCACACGGCATTAGACAAAAGGCATCTCGGTCCAATTGAACAAAATACTAAGCCTTGGCCCAAATTAAAATGAGACAGAGACGTCTGATCTAGGGCCTAGATCTTAGCCATTGATTAATGGACCTGCTTTTGCTTATGGGCCTCACTATTGTGGATTGGGCCAATCTGTAACAGCAAGATTTTGCATTTTAATGATGTGGCGATTCTGGAGATAGGGGTTTTGAAAATGGGGAATGGAAGAAGAAGAGAGATTCTCGTGGAAGAAAAAAAGGATTCTATAGATGGGTGTTGCGCCCGAAAAAGTCCCCGAGGGAGTCTTTCTTCGTTTACAACTTTTTCAAAAAAAAACAATGAAGTCGCCACAAATATTTTTTTATAAGGAAAATATTGAAGAAAAACCTTCTTGGAAAGCGGATGGCCTTTTGGAAAACCAAAAGATTTGGGTTCGGGGGTCGGTTAGACATAAGGAAGGTTTTGGCACCCTACGCCTCCTTTCTACCGAAAGGGAACCTTCAATTAAATGTGTGGTTTTAAGTGCTGATTTGGAAAATACTTAAATTTGCCCTTTTTTTCGAAAAGAGAATGAAAAGACTTAATGACAATTTTTATTTTTGGCAAAAGTGTTTTTTTTTTTTAAAAAAAAAGGAAAAGAAAAAAAATGTTTTTAGTTTATTGCGCTTGACGGAGGATATCCGCTCCTACGTATCTCCCGGTGCGATGGAGAATTCAAAGCTACGTAGTTCTGTTTTTTGAAAAGGTTTTGTTTTTTAATCTTTTTGGAGTTTTTCGCAAAAGGGGTTGAGCGTTCGCAGTGACCAAACAACAATGGTTTAGAGTGGTCGCACTACTAACTCTTATGAAAATGAATTATCATTAACGTCCAAACGGCAACGACGCGAGTGATGATTAATGATAATCGGTTTTTATTTTGAGCATTGAAAAGGTTTTCACAGTTGAAGGAGAGCGTTTGTGAGGACCAAACAACAACGGTTTAGAGTGGCCACACTACTAGCTCCCACAGGAATGAAATCATCACCCACAATCAAACGGCAACGGCGCGAGTGACCATTAGTGATGATTAATTTTGATTTCGACGTTTGAAAATATTTGTTTTCAATGTCAGAAAAATATTTATTTAGGGAAAGGAAGTGTATTTTTTTTAAAGGAGAAACAGTGGATGCAATAGTAAAATGGGGGTGCAAATAAAAGGAGGGCTGTATTATTAAAAATGGGGTGTAAACAAAAGGAAGCTCAGTTCGCATAGGAAGGCCCAGTATGCGAAACTGGGCTTAAGTGACAGGGGGTATGCATGAATCTGGAGGGTGTAAATAGCAGTCTGAAAATTTAGAAGAAACGGAGGTGGTGTCATTAGAAACACAGGGGTGCAAATAGCAGTCTGATGTAAAAAAAAAGGTGTCGTATTATTAAGAAAAAGAATGTGAACTTTATGGCTAATGACTACTGTTATTGCTCATCTTATAGTTCTAGAAAATGAATAAATCACTATCTAACTCTCCTTTTTTTATTTTGGTTTTGAAGTCAAAAGATCCTTCTTTGATATTAAAAAAAGTAAAAATCTTGATTAATAGGGACAGTGTTGCTAAAAAGGAATTTGACATAAAGCAAGTGATTACTTTTTATAAGGTATTACTTTGGATCCTTCTTAAAGAAAATGTTTGATTCTCATTATTACTATTTTGATGATGATGATTATTGTTGATAAGAAAATCCTTTAACTAACTATCCTTAAACTGAATCCTTTACAACTAAAAAAAACATATTAAATAGTCTATGCATGCTCTTCTATTTTTTACTCAAAAGAAAGATAATAGAACATTCAACATCAAAAAAATCATATACATGAAGATGAACGGAATATCAAATAAAAGATTCAAAAGAATCATAAAATAGAAGAGTAAAATATACAACAAACCTTGGACAAGGAATTCTCTTCTCAAATCTCACCAACAAGAATCATAAAAAAATAAAAACTGTATGATAAATTTTAAAAAAAGAAAAAAACGAAAATTCTCTCTCTCACACTCTTTCACTCCAATATCTCCAGAACCCGTTTTTGCTTCTCTTGCTTCTGGATCTCCTTCAAGCTTTCGACCCTTCACACTCTCCTCTCCTCAAAAATCGTCCCCCTTGCCTCAAAACCGTAACTCCTATTTATACCAAAACTTGATCTTGTAGTTGTGTGCTTTGTTTTTCGGTTTTCTCCACCAAGCCTTGTGTATAGACCCGTTTGCGTGCTATCCTTGAGAAAAACGAAATGGAAAACACGTTTCCTTTGATGAATCCGTGAGCTTTGGAGGGACCAACGGCCTCTTGTGTGGTGATGCCCAAAGATGGCGATTTCGTGAGAGAGGAGAGAAAGGGGGGGCACCAAAAATGGTGATTTCGTGAGTGGTGGTGAAAGGAAGCATGAAAGGAAGAGAAAGGAGGGTGGACGGCTAGGGAAGAGAGGTGGAGGTGATGTTTGCTTTTTTTCTTTTCTTTGATGGAGTGTGGGAGTGTATGAGAGAGAGAACGAGAATTGAGTGTGTGAACTGAAAAGATGAGAGTGAGTATGATAGGAGAGTGTGAAGGATGCGTGAGGGAGAGGAGAGAGAGGGTTGAGTGCCGAATTTTTTTAGGGTTTGGAAGGGGAAGTGTGTGAGAGAGAGTGAGTTGAGTGATGTGTGAGGGAGAGAGAAAGGGGGCGTAGGAAGGGAGAGAGCCGTTGGGGAGGGAGTGATGTGAGGGTGGAGTGTATGGGGAAAGGAGATGTGGGGAAGTGGGAAGTGTGTGGGAAGAGTGAAGTTGCAAGTTCCAAGGAGGGAAAATGGGAAAAGGTAGCCGAATTTTAGGGAGGAGAGAGGGGATGAATGTGGATGATTTTTGGGTTAAGGGGGAGAGTGAATGTGGACATTTTTTTGGGGTAAAGGGGGGTGGGGTCGAATTAGGGTTAGGAGAGGAGGGAAATTAGGGTTTTGGTGAGTTGGGTTATGGGTCATGGGTTGGATTAAGGTTAGGATATGGGTTATGCGAATTGGGCTGGCCCTTTTTGTTGGGTTGGGCTTTTTATGGCCCAATCCTGATTGCACTTTATATATTTTTTAACAGACCCCCCCCCCCATATGCTCCTTTGCCTATTTTATTTTGATACTCTTAATTATTATTTTTTTTCAAAGATTAAAACTTGTAGCAAACTAAAATAAAATAAAACATGGCATGAAAATAAAATAATTATTTTTTATTAAAAATAAATAAAATTTCTTATTTTTGGATAGGACAAAATTAGGGTATTACAGCTGCCCCTCTTTATTTCACATTTCGCCAAGAAATATGACTTGGCCCTTTCATATTTGTTGGTGAAATGGAAATAAAGATATAGAAATAACACTAATTTTGTCCGCTCCAGAAAAGCTCAAATTTTCTTTTTGTTATTTTCCTTTTGGGAATGGGGGTTAACACTTGTCGCATTAACGGGAAAGCAGTAAATTGGGAAAAGCGGTAAATTGGGAATTCGGAGGTTGCCTAAAAACCTTCTAACGAACTCTTGTCGAGTCCGAGCTTTGGGGGTGGCCTTTTCGAGCGGCCGATCAACATCAGGTCCGGAACTGATTTGATTAATGGATTTACGCTATGCCTTAGGCTGACACAACTAATCCGAAGGACTTAACAAAGTCTGATGGATCCATCGCGTGCTCGTACACGATGTTGTGATCTGTGGAAGGAGTTCACTAACTCTGTGTTGATGGAGTTTACTAACTCAGTGCTGATGGTGATTTTCTAAAAAATGAGATTTTTGGGACTCCCTGGTCCGAAGCAACTTCTTGGATGGTGCATGAAATGCATGCATTTGGGTATTTGGATGCACATGAATGCAATGATTGATTTTGGTGGGATGCTTTTTCTGTTTGATTCCTCATTCACTTCTTTTTCTTTTGTTATTCTTCGCTCTTCTGAGATGCGAATTTGAAAGTGTAATGCACCACTGTTTGATGACGAATGGTATGGATGGTATGATGAATGAAGATGTTGTGTTCTTTTATGTTCCGTCTTCTGTGATTTTCTCTTTTGTTTTTTGTTTATTCTGTTTGTTTTCTTTAAGCAGCTTTCTTTTTTCTGCTTATTTGTTTTTGTTTACTCTGTTTGTTTTCTTTAAGCAGCTTTCTTTTTTCTGCTTATTTGTTTCTTCTTTGGCACTCTTTTTTTGCTGGTTAAATCGATCTGCCGGGCGAAGGCTGTTCCAGGACGGTGATCTGCGAGGATTGCACACTGGTTCGTCACGACTGCCTTTTTCGCAATTTTATTCACTTGGGGAATCACTTCTTTCCGTATTTTTTCACAGATTTCGTAATGATCCTGTAATGCTCTGAATGTGCACATGTTTTGCAATTCGGTTTCATCAATCATAAAAGTTATTATTTTGAAAGAAACTGAATAGATGAAAGCAGAGACACGAAAAGCACACATATGAAAGAAAAGTTGGACTTTTATTGATATAGAAATTGGACGTGCAGAAAGTCACGCCAATCGAAAGTGCATTGCAATCTTTCTTTTAAACTACAAAAATTACAAGCAAAAAGGAACAAATCTCGTGATTTCGTCTCTGAAGTAACGGTGCCCACCGTCCATACTCATAATACTGATCACCCCCTTATCAGAACCTTTGGATCGCTGATTGCCTTTTTCTATTCTCAAGCCCAAGTTTTCTGACCCTAATTTTTGCCTGGATCGCCCTTTGCGGGTTTTCAATCCACCGGGCCGCTCTGATTTTGCCTAGGTCGCCCTTTGCGGGTTTTCAACCTAGCGAGCTGATTTTTCCTTGGCTTATCTTTCTCTTTTTTCGTCTATTTTTCTAGGCATAATACTTCTTGACCACATCTGAGTTCACTGGATTTGGGATCTCATCTCCGTCCATGTTTGCCAGAATTAAAGCTCCTCCTGAGAATGCCTTCTTCACCACATAAGGTCCTTTATATTTGGGAGCCCATTTCCCCCTAGAGTCTGTCTGAATCGGCAAGATCTGCTTGAGCACAAGATCTCCTTCTTGGAATTCACGAGGACAGACTTTCTTGTCAAAAGCCCTCCTCATCCTCTGTTGGTACAACTGTCCATGACACATTGCGGCCACCCGTTTTTCATCATTGAGATTCAACTGGTCAAGACGAGACCGAACCCATTCTGCTTCATCAAGTTTTGTCTCCATTAACACCCGCAGGGATGGTATTTCAACCTCAATGGGGAGAACTGCCTCTGACCCATAAACCAGGGAGTAAGGGGTTGCCCCTGTTGAGGTGCGTACTGAGGTTCTGTAACCATGCAGGGCAAAGGGAAGCATCTCGTGCCAATCATTATAGGTCACGACCATCTTCTGTATTATCCGCTTGATGTTCTTGTTGGCTGCCTCAACTGCCCCATTCATCTTTGGGCGGTAGGGAGAAGAGTTGTGATGTTGTATTTTGAAGTCTTTACACAAATCTTTCATCACTCTGCTGTTCAAATTACTACCGTTGTCTGTGATAATCTTGTTTGGAAGGCCGTAGCGGCAAATCAAGTCTTTCTTGATGAACTTAGCGATCACTGAGCTCGCTACATTGGGATAAGAAGCAGCCTCCACCCACTTAGTGAAGTAGTCGATAGCAACCAGAATGAAACGGTGACCATTGGAAGCTTTGGGTTCAATGGGACCAATGATGTCCATGCCCCACATTGAGAATGGCCATGGTGCGCTCAAAACATTCAGAGACGTTGGAGGTACATGGGTGTGATCTGCATAGATTTGGCATTTATGGCATCTTCTCACAAAACTGTAACAGTCTGATTCCATCTGCAACCAGTAGTATCCTGCTCTCAGGATTTTTCTAGCCATTGCGTGCCCGTTGGAGTGAACCCCAAATGAGCCTTCATGAACATCTCGCATAATCTTTACTGATTCTTCTCCTGTTACACACCTGAGGAGTACCAAGTCATGGTTTCTCTTGTAAAGGACGTCTCCACTCAAGAAGAAACCTGTTGACAGCCTCCTGAGGGTTCTCTTGTCATTCTCTGTAGCTCCGGGAGGATACTCTCTGTTTGTGATATACTGCTTGATGTCATGGTACCAAGGCTTACTATCTGATCCCTCTTCGACTGTCATACAGTAGTGATAAGCAGGCTGTTCTCTGTGCTGGATTCTGACAATCGTCAGACTTTTGTCGCAGCTGACGTTGAACATAGAAGACAAAGTCGCCAAGGCATCTGCCAACTGATTCTCGCTGCGGGGTATGTGCTGGAAAGTGATTTCCTCAAAGGGCTTGATTAATTCTTGAACGTAGTCACGGTAAGGAATCAAATCAGAATTTCTTGTTTCCCAGTCTCCTTTCACTTGATGGACAACTAGAGCTGAATCTCCGTATACGTCGAGCCTCTTGACTTTCCGATCGAGAGCTGCCTGGATACCCAAGATACACGCTTCATACTCTGCAATATTGTTTGTGACATAGAAGCTTAGTCTGGCGGTGACTGGTATGAAGCGGTTGTCTGGGGAGATCAGCACTGCTCCGATTCCGTGCCCCCACATGTTAGAGGCACCGTCAAACAACACTCTCCACCTTTCATCATCTTGAGATTTCCCTGCGTCAAATAATGCCATAATGTCCTCATCTGGGAATTCACATTGCATTGATTGGTAATCCTCAACCGGCTGATGTGCCAGGTAGTCTGCTAGTGTGCTACCTTTGATCGCCTTCTGGGTTACGTACACGAGGTCATACTCTGACAGAAGCATTTGCCAACGAGCAATTCTACCTGTGAGCGCAGGTTTTTCAAATATGTACTTGATTGGGTCCATTTTGGACACCAACCAGGTAGTGTGACTCAGCATATACTGTCTCAGTCGGTGCGCAGCCCAGGCTAGAGCACAACAAGTCTTCTCCAATGATGAATACCTTGCCTCACAGTCTGTGAACTTCTTGCTTATGTAGTAGATCGCGTGTTCTTTCTTTCCTGACTCATCGCGTTGCCCCAGCACGCAGCCCATAGAGTTGTCTAGCACCGTGAGGTATAGGATGAGGGGCCTGCCAGACACAGGTGGCATTAAGACGGGTGGATTTTGAAGATACGCATTGATTTTCTCAAATGCTTCTTGACATTTATCATTCCACTTCATCTCTTGGTTTTTGCACAGCAGTTTGAAAATTGGTTCGCAAGTTGCAGTCAACTGGAAGATGAATCGAGAGATGTAATTTAGTCTTCCCAGGAAACCACGAACTTCTTTCTCTGTTTTAGGTGCTGGCATCTCCAGGATTGCTCGTACTTTGTCCGGGTCTACCTCAATTCCCTTCTGGCTAACAATGAACCCTAACAGCTTCCCTGACCTAACCCCAAAGGTGCACTTAGCGGGGTTCAACCTGAGTTTGTACTTTCTGAGACGTTCGAACAGCTTCTGCAGGTTAACCACGTGCTCTTCATCAGTCTTTGATTTGGCAATCATGTCATCCACATAGACTTCGATCTCCTTATGCATCATGTCATGGAATAGGGTTACCATCGCTCTTTGGTAGGTTGCCCCGGCATTCCTCAACCCGAAAGGCATGACCTTGTAACAGAAAGTTCCCCAAAGGGTTATGAAGGTGGTTTTCTCCATATCCTCCGGAGCCATTTTGATCTGGTTATAGCCTGAATCGCCATCCATGAAGGAGAACATCGAATGCTGAGCAGTACTGTCTACCAAAACGTCAATATGGGGTAGAGGGAAATCATCTTTAGGGCTTGCTCTATTCAAGTCACGGTAGTCGACACACATTCGGACCTTTCCATCTTTCTTAGGGACTGGAACAATGTTTGCTACCCACTCAGGATATTTTGCCACAGCTAAGAACCCTGCATCAAACTGTTTCTTGACCTCATCCCTGATCTTCAAAGACATTTCAGGCTTCATCCGCCTTAACTTCTGTTTCACCGGGGGACATTCTGATTTCACCGGCAATCTATGTTCAACAATATCTGTGCTCAACCCTGGCATGTCCCGATATGTCCATGCGAATACGTCAGCGTAGTCGAACAGGAGCTGAATCAACTTTTTGCGCTCTTTATCCTCCATTGCGGTACCAACCTTGATCTCTTTTCTGTCTTCCCCAGTACCCAAATTGACCATTTCTGTAGACTCCTCATGGGGTTCGATGACCTTTTCTTCTTGTTCTACCATTCTCATGATTTCTGGAGGAGTATCCCAATCATTCTCAACATCTTCCTCGGCTTGATTAACCGGGTAATCAAAGTCACAGTATGAGTTATGGGCATTATTATTTTCAGAGTTTATTTTTGATCTGCATTAGAATGGAGCGGCGAATAAAAACAAAGAAAAAGCAACACAGATAAAAGATGAAGACAGAAATTTTATTGAAAATTCAAAATAACACTTTATTGATTGATGATTTTCGACGAAAACATGTGTGCCCGAATGAAATATCCCAAGGCCTTGGGCAGAGCCGAGGGATCTGCATTACAACGATAATTACTTTAAATTGGAAAATACGGGGAAATCCATGATCTCCCAGTTTTGCAGCTTCTCTCCAACCGCACAACAGCGCACCAGACCTACAGCACGGCCACTTGAGCTTAATCCTTCTTCGACCACATTAACCTGGTCAGGGTTCAGCATACTAGCACTCCGGAAGTTACTCTTAAGATTAGCGATGACCATTCTCCCCTGATTGGGTGCCTTTCCTCTGAGTTTGGCCAGCCATTTCTCCCTCCTGTCAGATGCCAGCCTCTCCCGATCAGCAAGACTTGGGATGTACCCAACACCGAACCTCTCAATATTGCCCCTCAACTGGACAGGCATTACAATTCCTTGAGCGGCTTTTCCTAAACCCTTACCAATCTGATACCCATGTCCCAGCATCACCTTTGCAGCCATCATGGCAGCCTTGGACCACTTAGGCTTCCACCGAGGTTCACCTTCGACGAAGACAGCGTTTGAAATCTCCAATCCTTGGAAAGCAGTCTCAAAGGACTCTTCTGCTGCTTCCACATAATATTCAGGTGGTGATCGATTTATCAATGTTTCTTCTTCTCCGGAGATCACTATCAGCTTTCCCCTAGCCACAAACTTGAGTTTCTGATGAAGCGAGGATGGCACTGCCCCAGCCGCATGTATCCAAGGACGTCCTAGCAGGCAACTGTAGGATGAATTGATGTCCATCACTTGAAAGACGACATAAAATACTTCAGGGCCTACCTGCAGCGGCACTTCTACTTCCCCCAAAACTTCCTTCACTGACCCATCAAATGCCCTGACCAAGGTGGAGCTCGGTTTCAGATATGAACAGTCTACATCCAGCTTATCCATTGTAGACTTAGGCAGCACATTCAAGGCTGAACCGTTATCAATAAGCACCCTGGCAAGTATGTGGTTCCCACACTTGACTGAGATGTGAAGAGCTTGATTATGATTCTTTCCTGCCGGAGGCAGCTCGGTGTCTGAGAAGGTCAAGTAATTAGAGGCTACAATGCTGCCAACAATACCATCAAGCTGGTTTACTGTAATGTCATGAGAGACGTGAGCTTCATTCAGGACCTTTAGCAGTGCAGCACGATGCGCCTCCGAACTAAGCAGCAGAGAGAGCATTGAGATCTTGGATGGAGTTTGATTCAACTGGTCTACCATCCGATATTCACTCTGTCTCATTACTCTCAGGAATTCTTGAGCTTCTTTGTCCGACACATCCCTGACTTCTATAGCTTCCTTATCTTTTCCCTTACGGGCCCTTTCTTCATTTCCCTTGGATTGCTCTCTTCTAAGGTTTTCAGGAGTATACATCCTTCCACTCCTTGTGATACAACTACCTCCAGCAATGTTTGTTATATCCAGAGTGCCTTTAGGGACCTCCGCTTGCATTTGCACATTGCAGCTCCATGGAGTCATCCTAGTCTCCCCACTAGGGGTAGCAGCAGGTACTGGAATAACAACAGTCGAGGGTCTCGTCACAGCTAGGCTGGAACTCAGATTGCAGGGAATTTCAATCGGTCTCCTGAAGCCTCCATTGCCTGATTGCAAGGTAAATACATTTTCTTCTTTCTCCTGGATTCCCACTTGGACCAGGTGTCTGTCTAAGAGATCTTGGAGAATTGGTTTAAAGCCTTCACATGCCCCAATGCAGCGAGGATTATCATAGGCGTCTTTCCTAGCACAACCTTCTTTGATGACACCAAAACGGCATAATTCAGCATGGATAAAATTCAAAGGCATCTGAATGCAATCAACTTTTCTAACCAAACACTGACCCCCCTGATGGTCAACGGCATTAATAGCAGATCCTCCATGCCTTGGCAACGGATTGGTGGCTACATTGGGTTGTTGAAATGATATGCTTTTCTTATCAAGTAATTCTTGCACCACATATTTGAATGCTTTACAATCCTCCACCACATGACCTACTGCCCCAGAATGAAAGGCGCAGGTGGCACTTGCGTTGTACCCTCTGGGATAGGGAGGCTGATATGGCTTCATTTGACGAGTATTGATTATTTTGTTGGTGATGAGATAATTAAACAAGTCCGTGTAGGACATGGGAATGGGATCAAAGACAACAGGCTTCCTTTCATTATAGTTCCGGTACTGATAATTTGATTGAAAAGGCTGTGCCAGTGGTGCCTGAGGAGGGACCGAAATAGCTTGCGGTGGATTGCTGTGCGACGGACCGCTGGCTCCGATGACTGCATTAGTTTCACCTTCTTTCTTCTTATGAGACCCAAAAAATGGCTTCTTTTGACTGGCAGGAGGCGTCGGGCCATGAGCTATTCTTCCGCTGCGCATACCATTCTCTACTCTTTCCCCTGTGACCACCATCTCAGAGAAGTTTGAGGCTACGCTGCCAACCAACCTATCGTAATACACCGTCGGAAGGGTTTCCATAAACATGTGGACCATTTCTTTGTCCAGCAGAGGGGGTTTTACTTGAGCCGCAAGGTTCCGCTATCTCTGAGCATACTCTTTGAACGACTCGTTATCCCTCTTAGACATGCATTGTAGCTGAGTTCTATCTGGAGCCAAATCATTGTTATACTGGTATTGACGCATGAAGGCATCCGCCATGTCTTTCCAGCAACGGATATTAGTTGGCTCTAACTGCATGTACCAGTCAAGGGGAGATCCAGCTAAACTTTCTTGGAAGCAATGCATCATTAAGTTATCATCACGGGCATAGGCAGTCATCTTTCGGCAGTACATTGTCACATGGCTGACTGGGCAAGTTGTCCCTCTGTATTTGTCAAAAGTTGGTGCTTTGAACTTGGGCGGCAGGACTAGATCAGGAACCAAGCACAACTCATGGGCATTCCTGGCTCGGGAACCTGCCCCTTCAACAGCTCTTAACCTTTCTTCCAGCATCTGATACTGACTTCTAGCTTCGGCAGGGTAATTCTGTGGGAAACCGCCGGCACCATAGTGAGGGTTATTCATCGACGCCGCGACCGGGGTCATGTGTCGGTGAGCAATATTCTGAGGGACTAGGCCCTGTACGTGTGGATGAACCATTATTGGTGAATTGAAACCCGCCGGAGTTCCTGGAGCAATAACAAGAATTGGGATCTGAATCTGGGCTTGATGCGTCCCTGTTCCAACTTCATTCACAACTGTATTAGGCTGAGCGTGCCCCGTGGTTCCCGAAGGATCTCTTCCAGGGTTTGCATCAGCAGCAGGAGGCGTATAGCCCAGTGGGAGACCATAGGGAGGCCATTGCGCAGCTTGAAGGGTTTGAGAGATCCCAGACCCAGGAAGGGGAGGAGGATTGTTCGTCCCAGCGACAGCAGCTTCAGTTGTGCCAACATCTCTTAAGGCACTTAGCACTCTTATGACCTCCGCCATTTAAGCCTTTAGGACTTCCATCTCAGCTTGAATGACTTGATTCCCCTGATTCTGACCATGCTGACCCTGACCATTAGGATCCGGACCTCTTGGAATTCCGCCATCCTGATGTGGCTGCGGATCGTTCTGATCATGGTTGGCTTGATTGTTTTCCATGTTTCTTGCTTGCAGACGCGTCCAATAGCGATGATTAACCAGCTTGCCTAATTTTCTGTTGACGGAACACGCATATGAACACAAGAACGAATAAATGAATGCAATGCGAATGAATGCGTGTTTAGTTTGTCTTGCCGAGAATCGCAGTGTATTATGTCTTGTCATAGATACGCAGGTAAATCTTTGATTATTTTTGTTATTTTTCTTTGGATCATACTGAAATTGGAATCTGGAAGCGAAACAGGTGTATTTAAACAAAATACCTCAAAATCTGAATCCGAAGGTACGATATTCTGATACAATGATTGAAAAAGGAAAAGGTACAATAAAACAAAATGGAAAATTACAATAAAGAAGCTCAAATACAAAGAGCTTTGACATTTCCACTCCTTTTCCTTTTGTTGTTGGTAGAGGTACTTCCAGCTTTTCCTTTGGCTTCCTCAACTAGGGCTCTGCAGTACTCCACAAATTTGTACACCTCAAGCGGGGTGTTGAGGGGATACATCTCAGTTTCGGCTTTTCTTAATTTCCTGGGCATATCCGCAAGAGCCTGGTTGACCAATTCTGATAGCTTGGAGAACCTATCCTTCCAGTGTTGAACTTCGTCCCTCAGCTCAATGATGACTGCCTACTCTTCAATCCTACCGAGCAGCTCAACATAGCGATGTTCCCAATACTGACTTTCATCCCTCACTTGCCGGTACGCATCGCTGACGTGACAAAGGCGCTCCTTCAACTCATCAGAATCCTCTTGCTCTGCTTTTAGGGCCCGCTGATACTCTCTGAGGATGCTCTCGAATGAGTCTCTTTCTTGCACAACACTGTCTAACTTACTCTCCCATTCAGCTTGTAACATGCGGAATTCTCTTTTTGACTTGGCAAGCAAGCTTTTCGCGGTTCTCTCTTCCATTTTTGCTTCATCCCACAATTCTTTCCACTGATTGGCTTCTTTCAGGGCCTTCTTCTCTTTCAAGCTTCGCCTCTTGATTTCCTCCTTGGCTCCTTGCAGATACCTTTGAACTTCTAACTTGCTCTCCTCTTCCCCTTTTAGTTTCTGACTGAACTTCTCAATGGTAGCAGACTTCAGGGCATTTTCTTCTTTCAACCTCTTGTTCTTCAGAGCCATCTTCTCTATCTCAGCTTGCAAAGATTTCTTCTCTTCCTCTGCCTTCATCAGAGCCAACTTAACCTCGCCTAATTCTTCGACAACAGGGACACTAGCGTCTACTACTTCCCTCTCGACTTGCAACTCTTTTTGGTAAGGCAGTTGAACATTCTGGATTCTTTTTCCGAGCCACTGAGCGAAGGTGATACCACTAGTCCTCTGAGCAAGCTCTACTTTTCCCATGCGAACCACCGTGCTCCAGGCTTGCAAGACCTTTCTAAGCAAATTGTCATCTTTTGGTCCTCCTTCAAAGATGTAAAACGGGAGTATCATCTCTTTGGTAGGCGAATTTCTCATCGGATACCCCAATTGCCTCAGAGTCAGGGACGGGTTGTAGTTGATGCATCCCTTAGTGCCCATCAGCGGGACATTTTGAAAACCACCACAGCGGAAGACCACCTTAGGCCTATCTTCCCAGCAAGATGAGAGATACCAACGGATCGAGTGCTCATCTAGACCCCCTAGAAACTGGATCCACTCTTGAATACTCATAGCTTTCACCTCACAAGTTACAGCGTAGCCAATCAACTTTTCCACTCGTGTTGGGTTGGTGAAGGCATGAATGAGAAGCCACGCATACAACAGGTGAGAAGAGCAAGAGATTTTCTTCCTTCTCAAGTCACAATGATGAGTAAAAGCAGAATAAGTGTCAGCAAGGATGGTGGGAATTGGATTAATGGGGCTCCTCCTATTCTGAAAAGCTAGGAAAATGCCAATAACGGTCACATCCACATACCTCTCAATCTGCGGAAAGAGAACAACCCCAAAAATTGCTAAGGCCAAAACTCGCTTGAAGACAACCCAATTTTTACTTCTAGCATAGGCTCCCATTAAACCTTCAAGGTAGATCTGCGGGAAACCTATCACATTGTTTCTCTTCTGCTTTTGGAGCTTCAGATCCTCTACACTCACTTGCAATAATGCAGCGAAACCCTCATCTGTGTAGTACTGCTCTTGATACCGGTAGGGGATAGCTTCTGTCTGAGTGAAACCCAAAATCTGTTGATATTCCTCCAATGTGGGGGCCATTTGAAAATTTTTGAAGAGGAAGCACCTGATTTCTGGGTCATAGAATCTACTCAAAGCCACAATAGCCTCAGTCTGTACCTCTAGCAACAACAACTTCCGGAGGTTCCCATAAGCATTGTCAAACGATCCCCTTTCAATAGGTCCCATCAGGTCAACACATTTTTTCAGGCTAGTCACATCTACCTTGTTTACAGCGGGGTACCTTGGAGTATACACCGTTTCCCTTCTAGATTCCATGTCGTATCTATGACAAAAATTTCTCGTTACTTGGGGTTCTCGGCAGGCAAACCATGATGAAATGCAAAGATGCATGCGATAACTAATGCAAAGGATGATGTGTAAATGATGATGATGTTCTATGTCTATGTAACTCAGAGACCAGACCTTATTGGCAGTGATTCAGGTTTTTTTTTTGGAAAATGCGGGTCGTACGTTATTTCATATGGACCGGTATGAGAAAGGCTACAACGGTAACTCTTTCACCCCCTCCTTTTTTTTTAAAATAAAGTGGTTCATATGTCACTTCGTACAGACCGGCGAAAGAAAGGTTACAACGGCAACTCTTTCTCTATTTTCTCTTTTTTCAAAAAAAAAACTCATTTTCTTTTTGAAAACGTGCCTAGTTTACAATGCAGCACACAATTTGGAAAGCCCTTGTGACCTAAAAAGAGGTGAGACCTACAATCTAGGGCAATTTAAAGGGTAATCCTCCCATGTGGCTCTATTCACTCCCTCGCAAAGGCTACCAGAGCTAAATCTCTCTCATGATAACACCCACAACGATGGAATGCCATCTGGTGTGAGGTACCATAAAAGAGCATACTCTGGCTGAAACTTTCGTGAGAGCAGAAGGACATCGGTCCAATTGGCAGTCACTACTCGTTTCCACTCTCCTAGGTGTTTTTTCAGACCTTGGGTTTTAGGCCTCTCTCAAAGCACATAATCATAAGGGGGTGAGTGTGTGTGATAAGGGCGTACCACTTAAAACTACCCACATATATCCCCACCTGCGAAGGAAAACCCAGAACAGTCCAGATAATAGCAAGCGATAACATGTTGTCTACACTAGGGTTCAATATCAAATAAGCTAGCCTAGGGTTTCAACAACAATCAAGTGCTTTGCTTACCTCAAGAAAGGGGGCCAAGGAGAGGGGAACATAACAAGATGGGGGATAGAAGCACATGCATACAACATGATAAGAAGAGCAAACCGAAAAGGGATAGAAGCAAACAAAGTATCCAAATCACATCGATAGCACACTAAACCACACATTTAATTAGTTAGGCTTGACCCACTTGAAAAAGAAAAGTCCCCAGTGAAGTCGCCAGCTGTTGCGCCCGAAAAAGTCCCTGAGGGAGTCTTTCTTCGTTTACAACTTTTTCAAAAAAAAACAATGAAGTCGCCACCAATATTTTTTTATAAGGAAAATATTGAAGAAAAACCTTCTTGGAAAGCGGATGGCCTTTTGGAAAACCAAAAGATTTGGGTTCGGGGGTCGGTTAGACATAAGGAAGGTTTTGGCACCCTACGCCTCCTTTCTACCGAAAGGGAACCTTCAATTAAATGTGTGGTTTTAAGTGCTGATTTGGAAAATACTTAAATTTGCCCTTTTTTTCGAAAAGAGAATGAAAAGACTTAATGACAATTTTTATTTTTGGCAAAAGTGTTTTTTTTTTAAAAAAAAAGGAAAAGAAAAAAAATGTTTTTAGTTTATTGCGCTTGACGGAGGATATCCGCTCCTACGTATCTCCCGGTGCGATGGAGAATTCAAAGCTACGTAGTTCTGTTTTTTGAAAAGGTTTTGTTTTTTAATCTTTTTGGAGTTTTTCGCAAAAGGGGTTGAGCGTTCGCAGTGACCAAACAACAATGGTTTAGAGTGGTCGCACTACTAACTCTTATGAAAATGAATTATCATTAACGTCCAAACGGCAACGGCGCGAGTGATGATTAATGATAATCGGTTTTTATTTTGAGCATTGAAAAGGTTTTCACAGTTGAAGGAGAGCGTTTGTGAGGACCAAACAACAACGGTTTAGAGTGGCCACACTACTAGCTCCCACAGGAATGAAATCATCACCCACAATCAAACGGCAACGGCGCGAGTGACCATTAGTGATGATTAATTTTGATTTCGACATTTGAAAATATTTGTTTTCAATGTCAGAAAAATATTTATTTAGGGAAAGGAAATGTATTTTTTTTTAAAGGAGAAACAGTGGATGCAATAGTAAAATGGGGGTGCAAATAAAAGGAGGGCTGTATTATTAAAAATGGGGTGTAAAAAAAAGGAAGCCCAGCTCGCATAGGAAGGCCCAGTATGCGAAACTGGGCTTAAGTGACAGGGGGGGTATGCATGAATCTGGAGGGTGTAAATAGCAGTCTGAAAATTTAGAAGAAACGGAGGTGGTGTCATTAGAAACACAGGGGTGCAAATAGCAGTCTGATGTAAAAAAAAGGTGTCGTATTATTAAGAAAAAGAATGTGAACTTTATGGCTAATGACTACTGTTATTGCTCATCTTATAGTTCTAGAAAATGAATAAATCACTATCTAACTCTCCTTTTTTTATTTTGGTTTTGAAGTCAAAAGATCCTTCTTTGATATTAAAAAAAGTAAAAATTTTGATTAATAGGGACAATGTTGCTAAAAAGGAATTTGACATAAAGCAAGTGATTACTTTTTATAAGGTATTACTTTGGATCCTTCTTAAAGAAAATTTTTGATTCTCATTATTACTATTTTGATGATGATGATTATTGTTGATAAGAAAATCCTTTAACTAACTATCCTTACTCATGGTTATGCACATGATTTGTTTATTTAGGAAGGTATAGGAAAAAAATAAAATTGAACGTGACATTCAAAATAAACTGAATCCTTTACAACTAAAAAAAACATATTAAATAGTCTATGCATGCTCTTCTATTTTTTACTCAAAAGAAAGATAATAGAACATTCAACATCAAAAAAATCATATACATGAAGATGAACGGAATATCAAATAAAAGATTCAAAAAAATCATAAAATAGAAGAGTAAAATATACAACAAACCTTGGACAAGGAATTCTCTTCTCAAATCTCACCAACAAGAATCATAAAAAAATAAAAACTGTATGATAAATTTTAAAAAAAGAAAAAAAACGAAAATTCTCTCTCTCTCACTCTTTCACTCCAATATCTCCAGAACCCGTTTTTGCTCCTCTTGCTTCTGGATCTCCTTCAAGCTTTCGACCCTTCACACTCTCCTCTCCTCAAAAATCGTCCCCCTTGACTCAAAACCGTAACTCCTATTTATACCAAAACTTGATCTTGTAGTTGTGTGCTTTGTTTTTCGGTTTTCTCCACCAAGCCTTGTGTATAGACCCGTTTGCGTGCTATCCTTGAGAAAAACGAAATGGAAAACACGTTTCCTTGGATGAATCCGTGAGCTTTGGAGGGACCAACGGCCTCTTGTGTGGTGATACCCAAAGATGGCGATTTCGTGAGAGAGGAGAGAAAGGGGGGGCACCAAAAATGGTGATTTCGTGAGTGGTGGTGAAAGGAAGCATGAAAGGAAGAGAAAGGAGGGTGGACGGCTAGGGAAGAGAGGTGGAGGTGATGTTTGCTTTTTTTCTTTTCTTTGATGGAGTGTGGGAGTGTATGAGAGAGAGAACGAGAATTGAGTGTGTGAAGTGAAAAGATGAGAGTGAGTATGATAGGAGAGTGTGAAGGATGCGTGAGGGAGAGGAGAGAGAGGGTTGAGTGCCGAATTTTTTTAGGGTTTGGAAGGGGAAGTGTGTGAGAGAGAGTGAGTTGAGTGATGTGTGAGGGAGAGAGAAAGGGGGCGTAGGAAGGGAGAGAGCCGTTGGGGAGGGAGTGATGTGAGGGTGGAGTGTATGGGGAAAGGAGATGTGGGGAAGTGGGAAGTGTGTGGGAAGAGTGAAGTTGCAAGTTCCAAGGAGGGAAAATGGGAAAAGGTAGCCGAATTTTAGGGAGGAGAGAGGGGATAAATGTGGATGATTTTAGGGTTAAGGGGGAGAGTGAATGTGGACATTTTTTTGGGGTAAAGGGGGATGGGGTCGAATTAGGGTTAGGAGAGGAGGGAAATTAGGGTTTTGGTGAGTTGGGTTATGGGTCATGGGTTGGATTAAGGTTAGGATATGGGTTATGCGAATTGGGCTGGCCCTTTTTGTTGGGTTGGGTTTTTTATGGCCCAATCCTGATTGCACTTTATATATTTTTTAACAGACCCCCCCCCCCATATGCTCCTTTGCCTATTTTATTTTGATACTCTTAATTATTATTTTTTTTCAAAGATTAAAACTTGTAGCAAACTAAAATAAAATAAAACATGGCATGAAAATAAAATAATTATTTTTTATTAAAAATAAATAAAATTTCTTATTTTTGGATAGGACAAAATTAGGGTATTACAATGGGGAATGGAGATGAAAAAATGAAGAAACCCTACTCTGATTGAGGAATGGAATACAAAGAGGGATTCTCAGGGATTTAGGAGATGGGGAAGATGAATAATTCCTAAATTAATTTTTTTTGGTTTTACCCAGGGTATCCACCGCCGATCGCAGTGACTAATCCCTTCGCTGAATTGTAGGTGCCTCGAGGGGCAGGACAGATGACCCAGAGTTTTAACGCTGCTCCGTACCCAAAGTGGGGATCGAACCCCCGACCCTTGGTTAAGGGAGGATCAGCCCCAACCGCTGAACCCCACGCTCTGGGTTATTCCTAAATTAATTTGAGAATTTATCCAAGTTAGCATTTAAAATAAAATAAAATAAAAAATAGTGAAATGGGAAAGCCAACAGGGATATTGGTTTGACACATCAGTAATTAGTTGAGGGAGTGATGAGAGAATGACCGAAATAAAAAAATTTCATTTGCAGGGATTTATTTAAAAAAAAATATTTTTCAGGGATGAAAATCAAATAATCCCATATTTACGGGGACTAAAAACATATTTAAGCCAATATAAAATGACATAATTGAACATTTGTAATTTTTTTTTCGATAAGCGAACATTTGTAATTAAATCTTAGGCTTAATTACAGTTTTGGTCCCCCTATTTTCACCAACTCATGGTTTTGGTCCCCCAAGTTTTTTTTTCACGAATTTAGTCCCCCTGTTTTCCCAATTTGTAAAGTCATAGTCCCCCACTAATTTGGTCAAAATTAAAGCTGACTTGTAACTCACTTATCCTACGTGGCGTGACACGTAGGCATCCTAGTTGGCATTTAATTTTTTTTTAATAAATAAAAAATGAACAAAACAAGGAACGAAGGGAGCAGCATATTACGAAGCTTTGAGAAAATGTAGAGAAGAGAAATGGCGAAACAAAGGTAAGGATGAAGAGAAATGGCGAAACCCTAAATCCAGAACACAAATCCAAGCAACGAAGACAACGAACACAAATCCAAGCAACGAACACAAATCTAGAACACAAATCCAGAACACGAGGAGCCGTAGACGACGAAGGACGAAGGGAAATGGCGACGAATCTGAACCAAACAACGAAGAACGAGGGGAAGAAGTATGTTTCACGGTATGTGGTCCCTGTATGTTTTCACAGTATGTTTTCTGTGATTTTACTACTTCGTTTTCGTTTTCATCAGAGCCATTAGTTACAACTTCGTTTTCGTTTTCTATAAAATTGCTCATCATCAGAGCCATTAGTTACAACTTCGTTTTCGTTTTCATCAGAGCCATTAGTTACTACTTCGTTTTCGTTTTACTACTTTGATTGTTTTTTCTGAAACAACCCTGTAGAAGTAACATGCTTGAGATTCCAAATACACCATGGGGGTATGTTTGTCTATTACTCTACGAAGGTCTATATCCGGGGTGAAATGACTGAGATGAATTGGGATTGGGATGTGGACCTCATGTCCTATGTTGAGATTGCAAAATTGGTCAAAAGTTTAGGTTATAGAGGCTTCCAATGCCTTTGGTATAGGGCCCCTATGTTAACACTGGCACGTGGTTTGAAACCACTACAAAATGACCAAGATGTCTTCGAAATGATTGAAGCTGCCAAGGGATATAAGGTAATTGAACTCTATGTGGATCATCTTATTGACACCCCCATTGTGGCTGATAAGGAAGATGAAGTGGTGGAAGAAGTGGTGGATGTTAGTGACTCAGATAGTGAGGAAGATGAGGAGTATGTTGCTGATGAAGTGAATGAGTTGGATGATAGTGATGTGGACCTAAGTGGTGTTGAAATTGAAAACAGTGATAGAAGTGGACCTGAGTTGGATCATAGTGAAGGTGAGGAAGTTTTTGTTGATAGTGATTATGATGAGCAATGGGATTGGACAGCTGTGTTCCCTCCTGAAACTATTAGTGAAGTTAGGAACATGGTGAAGTCTGATGGAGTGTCAAGGAACAAGATCAATTCTGATGAAGTTTTTACTGAATTTTATGGTGAGGAAGATTATGATTCTGAGCAACTAGAGACACCTCCAAATAGTGAAGATGATGGGGACCAACCTCCTAAATTTCCACATTTCAAGATGCCTAATATGGGAGAGCCTGTTAAATTGGAAGTGGGACTGAAATTCAATAGCAAGCAGATTGTTAAGGAGGCTGTTAAGGAGTATGCTTTGTGTTTTAGGAAGAATGTTTTTTTTTAAACAAAATGATAAGAAAAGAATGGTGGTTAAGTGTGTTAAAGAATGTCCATTCCATTTGAGGATTAGTAAGAGGAGTGGCAATAATTATTGGCAAATTGTCAGCTTTAGTGATGGGCATAGTTGTCATAGGACACCAAGAAACAGACAAGCAAAGACTGAGTGGCTTGCCAAAAAATTTGTTCCCACTTTAAGGCATACACCTGAAATGAAGTCTAAGGGTTTGGCTGCAGAATCTGTTCAAAGGTGGGGTGTTAAATTGTCTCATGCTCAAGCATATAGGGCTAAGAGAAAGAGCAATAGAGATGATCCAAGGTGCTGGTGCTGAACAATACAACCATCTTAGAAGCTACGCAGAGGAGTTAAGGAGGTCAAATCCTAATAGCACGGTAATTATCAAGTGTACTGAAAGTCCAAAGGGTGCTGTTTTGAAAGGATATATGTATGCCTCGAAGGTTGTAAGGCAGCATTTGCATACACATGCAGACCTTTAATTGGGCTTGATGCTTTCTTTTTGAAGGGGGAACATGGTGGAAAACTAATGGCTGCAGTTGGTAAAGATGGAAATAATATAATGCTGCCCATAGCATATGCAGTGGTAGAAGTTGAGACAAAGGATTAATGGCAGTGGTTTCTTGATCTCTTGGTAAATGACTTGTGTGACTTGCAACAAAGGGAATATTCATTTATCTCAGATCAGCAAAAGGTAAGTAAATTCAGTGACAGTTTATTTCATTTAAAAGTGATCACTTTATTTCATTTATATCTATCTAAATATTATTCATTTCTTGCTCATGTTCAGGGACTAGTACCTGCTATTCTAAGCCAGTGGGTCAATGTTGAGCACAGATTATGTGTGAAGCATCTTTATGGTAATTGGAGGAAGAAATATCTTGGATCAGAAATGAAAGAAGTCCTTTGGTGGGCTGCTAGGACTACGACACTCCCTGATTGGCAGAGGGCAATGAATAAAATGAAGAATATGAATGAAGATGCTTGGAAGGATATGATGCAACTTCCACCTTCTACTTGGACTAGGTCTCACTACAAAACACACACACAATGTGACTTACAAGTCAACAACATGTGTGAGGCCTTCAACAAGGCAATTCTGGACCACAGAGACAAGCCTATCATCAGTTTGCTTGAAGGAATAAAGAACTACATAACTGAGAGGATAGTAACTAAAAGAACATTTATGAATAGATACAATGGACTTATTTGTCCTAAAATACAAATCATTATTGAAAGACTGAAGATAGAAGCTGATGGGTGGACTCCTCGATGGCATGCTGATGATGATTTTGCATTTTTCCCGGTATCAAATGATGTTGACCAATACACTGTCAATTTAAAGGACAAAACATGTTCATGTCGTAAGTGGGACTTGTCAAGAATTATGTGCCCACATGCAATTGCTTGTATCTGGCACAATGAGAAGAATCCCGAGGAGTATGTCTCCCATTATTATAGGTAATTAGTGTTGCGCCCGAAAAAGTCCCCGAGGGAAAACCTTCCTCGTTCACAACTTTTCTAAAATCAATGAAGCCGCCACCAATATTTATTAAGGAAAATATTAGGAAAACCTTTTTTGGAAAGCGATTGGTCTTGCGAAACTAGAGGATAGGGTTCGGGGGTCGGTTATACGCAGGGAAGGTGTTAGCACCCCACACGTCCTCTCTACTGAGAGGGAACCTTTAATTAAATGTGTGGTTTTAGTGTGTTGACTTGAAAATGCTTGATTTTGCCTCTCTACTTCTTATGGAAAAATTCTTAATGAAAATCTTTATTTATTATGAAAAAGGAGGAAAAATGGTTTTTTTTAGAAAAAGCGCTTGACGGGACAAGGCCCGCTCCTACGTATCTCCTGGTGCGATGGAGAACTCAAAGCTACGTAGTTCTTCTTTGTCTTTTTGAAAGGTTTTTGTTTTTTTATCTTTTTTAGTGAGTTTTCGAAATAGGACGAGCATTAGCGAATGATTAAACTAGCAGAGGCTATGATGAATCACCACTAAATACTCAAAAAGAGAGTTGTACCGCTAGTCAAACGAACAAAGGTTCTGATGGACTATCAATAACAACTCATTTTTATTATCTTTTTTGAAAGTGATTTTCGGAAGAGATTGATTTGCACGATGATCAAACTAACAAAGGTTATGATGGATCATCATTTATTATTCTTTTGGGAAAAAGACATCGCCACCAATGGCTAGACGAACAAAGGTTCTGATTAGTCACTAGCGACGATGGGTTGAAAATGTTTTTAGAAAGGAAAAGGTTTTCGTTCTGAAAATGATCTTGTTTTGCAAAAGTGATTTTTTTCGTTATGAAAATAACTCTTTTCTTTTTGTTATGCAAATGCTAAACTTTTTATGGTTGCGCTTGACGAGAATGTGACTCGCTCCTACGTATCCCAAATGGGAATCAAAGCGACGTAGTTCTAAGGAGCCTTAAAAGTGAAAGTCTTTTTGCTTTGGTTTTGAAAAGTGAGGGGCGCTCATGATGATCAAACTAACAAAGGTTATGGGTGATCATCACTAACACTTGCTATGACTTTTGATGCTTAGGAAAATATCTTTTGAAATTGAAAGCATTCATGATAATCAAACTAACAAAGGTTATAGGTGATTATCACTAGTAGCTTATGCCTATGAAAACATCCCTTTTTTGAAATTTAGGCTCCTAGGACAACCAAACTAACAAAGGTTATGGGTGATTGTCACTAGTCACCATTTTCATGCTAGGCCATTTAGAAAAGAAAGTAATGAATGCAAATCGAATCCTTAGGCAAACAACAATCTCATTTGAATTCTTGAGCAAATATTAGCCTAAACTACACATGTTAGACCACAACACCTAAATAGGCAAAGAAGGAACTTGAATTGGGCATTAAGCAAAAATACAAGAGTGGGCAAGATTGAACCTAAATGCACATCTAGTGGAAGATGCTAGGCGAGAACCATACTCAAATATTTCTACAAAACGCAAGGGAATCTAAATGCACATCTAGTGGAAGATGCAATATATGGAATTGACCTATCTAAGTGTTGATGATATTCTTATATGAGAGTGGACAATGAAATTGTTAGCTTAAGGAAAAGAGTTTCCTCAATCATGATCATAGGCAAGCGAGTTATTTAGCAACCAAAGTATCAAAGAATGTTGAATCCCTTTGGTCAATCCTCACACTTAAGATTAAATGCACAAGTGCACAAGTGTGAATCACCTTGCCAATCCTCAACAAAAACAAGTTTATTAAAGCAAACCCAAACCCTAATTTTTTATGTTAAAACCTAGGAGCATACATATCCTAAATCAACTATTATTCATCCCCCAAATCATGAAATAAACAAAAGCATTCAAGAACCCTAAACCTAAGCCTATGGCCGAATGTCATCATGCTTGAAATGGGTTTCTTATTTTGTGAAAGTTATGCAAACAAAAGTGAATATGCAAGGAAATGTGAGAAAACACAACAACAACTAGCAAACCACATTTTCATGAGAGTATGCGAAATACAACATGCCATAAAACCACATTTATTTCATGAAAGGCAAGGATTAAGATCACAAATCAACATTTATTAAAGGGTGAGAAGCACCATAAGCACCCAAGCCTCCCTAAGTGCTTGTCAAAGTGCTTATGACACCTCTCACCAACAACAATCAACAATATGAGAATATGAAGATGATAGGATGAATGCTTTTTATATTTTTGAGGAAATACTCAAGGATGATGCAAGGTTTTAAGGATTACCTTAGCTTTGAGCTAGAAAGTGAGATGAGAAGATGAAGCTAGACACAACTCAACAAGACTCCAATATTCTTCAAAGAAGTACCCACTTGATGATGATGCTTGAACTTTGAATGAGAAAATGGAGGGAGTATGTGAAAGAGGGATGCCAATGAGGTGAGTTGTTTGTTAGGGTTTTTGGTGTAGGAGAAATGGGAAGGTTCTTTTGAGATGAAAGAAAAAACAAGAGGAAGTGAGTGAGTGGAGAGGGGCTACGAATTTCTTGGGTCCTCTTGAGAGGAAAGAAGTGGGTTGTTCTTATTCAAATCCTTGGGAGGCCAAAGATTTAATGGGTTTAAGGTTGTGAGAGGGAAATAAAGAAATTAGTGTGCATTTAGTGGTGTAGAGAGAAAGAAGGTAAAAATATGTTGTGTATTGAATGTTATTGGACTCAAAGGTGTGCTTGTCATGATGAAAGGCCTTTGTGATGTGCACTTGATGGGGGGCTGAAGTGATGGAGGCGTGGAGCATGAGGGTGGAGTGAGGGAGGTAAAGAAATTAGTGTGTATTTAGTGGTGTAGAGAGAAGGAAGGTAAAAATATGTTGTGTATTGAATGTTATTGGACTCAAAGGTGTGCTTGTCATGATGAAAGGCTTTTGTGATGTGCACTTGATGGGGGGCTGAAGTGATGGAGGTGTGGAGCATGAGGATGGAATGAGGGATGTTGCTTGCTTGTAGAACTAGTGCTTACTTTAGCCAAAAATGGATAAAAGCAAAAAGCAACTAAAAGGAATTAGCCCTAATTCTAAAAATACAATAAGCATCCAATATTATTTTGTTATTCATTTTTTTATTTTGATTTCAGATTTCTATTTTTTAATTATACATATTTTTGAGCCTTTTTGAAAGTGAGAGAAAAAAAACCGTTATAATTGACCAAAATACCCTTTTTGGCTCTAAAACCCTAATTTGCCCGAAAAATGCGTTCCAACTCTAAAAATGATTTCAAGAACTTTGGAACGCCTTCTAGGGTCCGAAATACAGTGCATAAGGCTTTTCGCTCTTCAATTTATTTATTTTTTGTGGAAAATTAGGGTTTTGACCGAAGCCGGACAAAATTGGGGTATGACAATTAGTACTATATATATTAATTCTGTATGGCTGTTACTAATGTATATATTAATTCTGTTTTATTGTTTTTTGAACCTAAGGAAATCAACATTTATGAGCACGTACTCCTACATTGTGAAGCCATCAAATGGACCAAAGTTATGGCTAGAGACTGGAACTGATCCAATATTACCACCTGTTATGAGGAGAGCACCAGGGAGGCCAAAGAAGAAAATAAACAAGGCTAATGATGAGCCAAGGCTTGCCAACAAGATCCCTAGGCTACTGCAAACTGTGAAGTGTAAGAAATGTGGAAAATTAGGCCACAATGTTAGGACATGCAAGGGTAAGACGGTTGCTGATAGAGAGATACCCAAAGGTGGAAATAACAAAAGAAAGAAGAAGACAGCTGCTGTAGATGAATCACAATCACAAGGGTCACAAGCTCCACAAGTGTCACAACCTTCTCAACCACAATAGGCACAAGCTCCACAAGTGTCACAACCTTCTCAACCACAAGAGGCACAAAGAAAGAAGAAGATAGCTGCTGTAGATGGGTCACAATCACAAGGGTCACAAGCTCCACAAGTGTCACAACCTTCTCAACCACGACAGTCACAAAGAAAGAAGAAGACAGCTGTTGTAGATGGGTCACAATCACAAGGGTCACAAGCTCCACAAGTGTCACAAGCTCCACAAGTGTGACAAGCTTATTAGTGTTAGAAAGTATATGGCATATGCCTTTTTGTGAAGCTGTTAGTATGGCATATGCCTTTAGGCACATATTTTGTAAAGGGATTATGTGTAGCTGTTAGTATGACATATGCTTTTGTGAAGCTGTTAGTACAACATATGCCTTTGGGCACATATTTTGTAAAGCAGATTGTGAAGCTGTTATATATGTAGTTATCCCACGATTAGGAAATCAAAACAATGTTTATGTAAATATGGCCTTGTTGGCCTTTTGTTAATGAAATGATGCTGCCTATATGCAGCTTATGTGTTAATGCAATGATTATTTGAATTGGATATAGTTGCAGCCTTTATATTTGCATCTTCTATATGCATCTAGTGGCAAAATAATTGAATTGGAATAAGGAGCATACATCACAGCTAGTAAAATGCTACTGATATAGATTGTGAAATGCTACTGATATGAATTGGCCATTTTGCTACTGATACAACTACTGAAATGCTGCTGAAATGAAATGGAAATCTGCATAATTGATTTCATAATCTGCATAATAGAAATGCTGCTGAACTGAAATGGAATTGAAATCTGCATAATAATAGATTGTGAAATGCTGCATAACTGAAATCTGCATAATAATAGAACACATGATTTCATTTCATAATTGATTCCATTCATTACAACAACTAACATAAACATAACCATAGATGGCACAAAGCAAACAACAACTAACATTTCATACTTGATTCCATTCATTACAACAACTAACAACTAACATAAACATAACCCTAGACTATTTCAACATGTGTGTTGCAACTAATGCAAACACAAGAATAACAATAATTATCCAAGAAATTGCCAAAAATCCTCATAGCATGTTATTCTTTATCTTCATTTCCTTTTGAACCCTCTTTGCTTCCTTTTGAACCCTCTTATCTTCATCTTTCTTCAATTGAGTAACACTGTTTTTCAATTCAGCAACTTTGTTCTTCAAGTCATCAACCTTCTTCATGAATGACCAAATTAACTCCTTAGCTCTAGCGGTCATCTCTTCATCATACCAGTCAAAGAAATAACATTGTTTTTCACCAAATTTCTGAAAAATCAAAGGTACAAGATTAAAACAGATATCAAAAAGAAAGATTAAAACAGAGATCAAGGGTATAGAAATCGCACCTCAAATAATCCACATCCATAGAACCTTCATCCAGGATTCTCTTTTGTCCAAGAAGTAGTCAATGGAGCTTCCTCTCCACAGTGGCAGCGAATGGGTCTTCTTCTCAAAGAAGACCCAGGTGACGAAAATGAATACTGAGACATAGGTTCAAGTCGCGAAGGTAGAGGAATTGATTCTGGGTGATTTCAGGCTCTGGATCGTGACTTTGAAGGGACAATTCTGGAGTTGATGGTTTTAGGGTTCAAGAATGGCAGAAGATGAACCAGGGAAGAAGAAGATGAAATATGCTCCCTTCGTTCCTTGTTTTGTTTATTTTTTATTTATTAAAAAAAATTTTAAATGCCAACTAGGATGCCTACGCGTCACGCCACGTAGGATAAGTGAGTTACAAGTCAGCTTTAATTTTGACCAAATTAGTGGGGGACTATGATTTTACAAATTGGGAAAATAGGGGGACTAAATTCGTGAAAAAAAAAACTTGAGAGACCAAAATCGTGAGTTGGTAAAAATTGGAGGACGAAAACTGTAATTAAGCCTAAATCTTAAAAACAACGAGAAGATTGATTTAATCCAGAATAAATGATGGATTTAATTAAACCTCGCCACATTCTTCCGGTGCTGATTTAAAATGTCTTCTACACCGAGCCAAAGATTACCTTGACGAAGAGCCGCCATGAGTGCGGCAGTAGCGGATCTCATGTTTCGCCGTCACTGCCTGAGAGCTCTTCTCTCCCTCAACACAACCCCAAAATATCACCTTTTTCAGCATCCCTTCTCGACAACTTCAAAATCATTCGTCGTATCATACCTCACAAGCAAATGTGGATTATCACCACAAGCCGCTCTCAAAGCATCCAAGCGAGTTCATTTCGATACCCCCCACAAGCCCGATTCCGTTATCACCTTCTTCAAAAACAACGGTTTCTCCGATTCCCAAATACACAACATCATTGCCAGGGAACCTGAGTTTTTATCCTACGACCCCATCAAAAGTATTTCCCCCAAGTTTCAATTTTTAGCCTCCAAAACTGCCACCCCCTCCGACATAGTTACCGCTGTTTCTAGAAGCCCACGTATTCTGCGTCGAAGCCTTGACAACATCATAATTCCTACATTTGATTTGGTAAGTAGTTTCTGTCCCTCTCATAAAAAAACAATTGCTGTTGTTAAAGCTTGTCCCACTTCCATTAGTGATGCTCGTATGATGCCAAATGTGAAATTTTTACTTGATGTCGGGCTCACTCCCTCTAATATTTACCATATACTTCGTACTAGACCTTCTATATTATGTTCTAATGATTTGAAGAATGCTGTGGAGGAAATTAAGGGATTAGGGTTTGAACCTTCTAAAGTCAATTTTAGTATTGCATTATTGGCTAAAAGGGCTACCACCAAATCTCAGTGGGATGCCAAAGTTGATGCCTTGAAGAAATGGGGTTTCTCCCAAGATGCAATTTTTCAGGGATTTAGGAAGCACCCTATCTTAATGTTAAATTCTGCAGATAAACTTAATGCAGTGGTGAGTTTTTGGGTTGACAAGCTTTGTTGGGATCCTTCGGTTCTCATTGCATCACCTATACTTTTTGGATATAGTTTAGAGAAAAGGTTTATTCCAAGGGCTTCAGTTATTCAGTATCTTCTTTCCAAAGGGTTGATAAATAAGGAGGCTAATTTAGTTACACCATTTTGTTTGAATGACGAGCTGTTCCTGCGAAGCTATGTGAATCGATTTGAGAAGGAAACATCTAGTTTATTAAAGCTGTATCAGGGAGAATGCTAGCATAGCATCTCATCTGCTGCTTGGTTCGGTTAGCAATACATATTTTGGTTTAATTGTGTAAACTAGACATATTATGTCTCCTCATCTCATTTTTTTGTCTAGAGGTATTTGATCCCATTCTAGTGTCCAAGGGAAACGCTTTCCCCTGACTAATTCGGTGTTCGACTGGGAGGTAAGTAAAGTCTGACTCCAAGTTGTTCTATTATCGGGGATAGAACCTGGGTACTAGTCGAGTCAATCTCTTTAGATAGAGTGCGTTAACCACTTGCACTTAAGATTGAAGTTTCCTCTTCTCATCTATTTTGATTGTGTTTGGTTCATTTTCCGTATATATTCCTTTTCAAAGAGCATATCCTCATGAATTATTGGATTAGAAAAGGTGCTTGAATTTCTAACATATCTACCAGAAATAATGCTTACAATGAATTGATTATTGATTACTATGCTTTTTGCATTTGAAGCAGTGTAAGACACTTTGCGTTTTTAAATTCAATAGCACTTATTTGTAATTTTTAGCAAATATGATATTCTGAAAGTGCTTGTTTATGGCTGTGAAGAAACATCTCCATAGTGGTATCCTGATTCTCTTTTTAACATTTATGTTGCTCACATGTCAATCCTCACACACTCAAAGGTCTTATTCATAGAAAGCAAGTAACTGCATCAGACAGGAGTGCAATGTTGTGAAACTGCTTGCTAGCTAATTAAGACATGTGTTCTTTAGTTTCTGATACGGTCTTGCTTGTAATTCTTGACTTTGTCTTCTCTAGAATCCACCTTTATCTCATGTTATATAGATAATCATATTGTTTAGCAAAACTTTTCTAGATTATGGTTGTTTAATGAATTGTTTCGCAAATGACCAGGACCTGTAAGCACTTATGATTGTATTGTGTACAAATATATGCATATATGGCTAAATGTATGCATGTATGTTCAGTGTCCTCTTTTTCCTTCGTTTTCTGCTCACGTGTCATTGATATTTGTGACACTTTTTGTTACTTGTTGTAAAAACTATAAAAGATTTTTATATTTAAAAATATACTTTTGGCACTTGATGGTTACTCAAAATTTCAGTTTTGTTCTGTATGTTTTTTTTCCTAATGTTTGTCCTTTATGTTTTTTAGTAGTTTCAAATTTGTCCCTTATCATTTTAGTAAGTTTCAAATTGGTCTCTTATCATTTTAAATGATCAAATATTTTGGTCTCAATTAACTCAATTCAAAGAAATAACAACTTTTTTTTCCTATGAGCAATGATATATTGAATAGAGCATTAGGTATGCTCAAAACCAGAATAACACAAAGGAATCAGAGATTGTTGATACAAGTGAGAGCATTGTTCCACCATAGTGGTGGAGACAAACTAGAATCTCTTCCCACCTCAAAAATAAACCAACACCAAGACAGATATTTATACGAGCCACAATCGAGTCTAGCTTGGCTTCTTCACGTTTAGCCAGATGCACCAACAAGTTATCAACGAGATTAAAAATTTAACCTTCTTGGATTTCTTCCCAATACTTAGCTTGCCAAAATGAATGAAATGTTGGTGTAAGTTATAAGAACTAGGTAAAACAATATCAAGCCAGGGCTCCACCTCCCGCCACACCTTCCTCGAAAAGTCGCAATCCAGGAATAAATGTTGAGCTGCCTCTTTGTGATTATTGCAAAGCACACAAACTGCCCCTTTTTCTGAGAGAATGATATGATGCCTCAACAGGATGTTGTGTACCGGTAAAGCATTAATAAGCAAATGTCACCCAAAAAACAAGAACTTTCGATGGAATTGAAGTTTTTCAAAGAACTTTAAAATATGAAAACTCGCTTTCTCGTGCCTCTGAATGCGTTGAATCTCTTGACATCAAAAAGAGGTAGCAAGATCGCACTAAGAAACACTTTGAGGGCTCCAAAATTCAGCTCAAAGAATCTGTTCGATCACAATTAAAACGCATCTCCCTTAAAATATCGATCAACACAACAACGTCGTCACTGGGAAGTTGCGATCCAAACGAAAAGGCAGACAAGTTCCAGCGCCAACTGCTTTGACGCCACATACCAAGATCAGCAATTTTCGCATTTTGCTGAGAACAACCTGGAAAAATGTTAGGAAAATCCAGCTTCAGAGGACGTTGCCAAATCTAGGGGTGGCAATTTCTACCCGTATGTGAGGATCCCATCGGGGATTGCCCCATTCGGGGCCCCGTGGGGACGGGGGAGAAAATTCCCCTGCAGTCAAAGTGGGGATGGGGACGGGGATCATACCCCCGCTCCGCGGAGACTCCGCCCCAAATATATTACATAAATATTTTTATTATAGATATATATTATATTATAAGTATTATTTTTTTAGTCTTTTTATACGTGTTTTTAATTTAAAATATTAAATTGTTCTAACTTTTATAATTTCTAAATATTAAAAAATAAAAGTAAGCCTAACTTTTATATTTTTTTATATTAAAATGTTAAAGTTTTGTTTTTTAGTCTTACTTTTATATACTTTTCAATCTTATTATATTTTAATTTATATTTTTTCTAAATTTTAATAAATTTCCAAGGTCCCCGCCGGGACCCTGGGGATGGGGATGGAGAAGGAAAACTCCCCGAAGCGAGGATCGGGGATGGGGGTCAACTTGGGAGGCGGGGACGGGGGCAGAGTAGTACTCCCCGCCCCCGCCCCCGCCCCGTTGCCATCCCTAGCCTAATCCAATGGTGATGCCAAAAACTCACACCACGGCCATCTCCCACCTCCTCCTAACATACGCCTCAAACCACCCCTCCGAAAACCGCTCCTCACCCACCCTACTGAGGTCACGCCACCATAAAGAGGAATCCGACCTTCTAGCCGGTGGTATTCCGGTAAAGAAAACAGAGCCCAAATCACCGTACCAGTACGAAAGAATATCCCTCCACAAAGCTTCCTCGTCCGACAACATACGCCATTTCCACTTAGCCAAGAGGGCAATGTTAAACAACTCAATATTTTTAATGCCAAGGCCACCTTCCTTCTTAGGCTTGCAAACATTATCCCACGCCACTCAATTAACACATACCTCTAGCATCATCTTTTATACCCAACAAAAGGTCTCGTTGTATATTAATCAAACTCTTGATCACCATATTCGGCGCCTTATAAAGGATAAATAGTAAAGAGGAATACTATTTAAAAAAGAATTGATAAGAGTTACCATACCACCCATTGAAAGATGACGCCATTGCACAAAGACAACCTTTTACGAATCTTATCAAGCACTAGTTTCCAAGTTGTGCTCCTTCTTGGATTTGTCCCCATCGGAATACCCCAAAACTTGAAAAGAATAGACTCCGCTCGACAATGAGGAAACGTTGATGCCGAATTCAAGAAGTCCTCCGAAACATTAATCCCAATAAGTTTGCTCTTGTGAAAATTGGCTTTCAACCCTCTTCTTATCAAAGAAACCAGTTCACCCGCACATATTCAGAGAGAGAATATTCATGGAACACTGTTGGTAGCCACCCCCCATCTCCCTAGCGTCCTAATCGCGCTTCTCACCTGCTTCAATCAAATCTACATAGTGCTCGTCTGCATGATCGCCCTCCACACCTAACTTCTTGGCCTCCAACCACACCTTCCTAGCCACTGCCTTTTTCTGGAGAGCCCAGAACTTGTTATTCACACGAGCAATGTCTGAACTACTGATAGAACCATCACAAAGAATAGTCCCCGCAGAAAATAACGAAGATGTATTTGCTTGAACCACCATATCACGTCCAACTTCAGCTCAAATACCCCCGTCACAAGATTTCTCAATAACTTCCGCCAATTCATGAACTACATGAGGAATTTTGCCCGAGCGCGGAGGTCTCTTGCACCCCACCATACGTAATTTGCGAATTTTGTTTGCGTTGTGCAGCTGGGCCAAGATTTCGTTGCTTTGGCCTTGAAGGGGGCTCTTTGGATGCACGCTCTTCTTCAGTTTGGCCCAAATGAGAAAACGCCTTGCAGCCTTGTGCGCTAATGGGCTTGCTGGATTGAGAATTACTAGTGTTGGTTCTTGAGCATTGCTGTTACTGAAATTGCAGCAGCAGCCAATGAAACAGTGACTTTAAAGAGAGATCAGTCACAAGTTAATCCAAGAACAAGCAATGCACGAAATGATGATGAAGATAAGGTCAAGAAATGGATATGTTTTTGAATGCACACAGAGTTTTAGCAACAAGAACAATTAAAACCGTAAGTGACAAAAAACTGAAAATGTGAAGCATAGAGAAGACAACACAAGAGAGAGTTTGGTGACCCAGTTCAGTATCAAGAATGATACCTACATCTGGGGGATGAGAAAATTGCTACAGTCCATGTATATTCTCTGAATTGAAGTTTACAAGATGATACAACAATGTTCTTACAAGTGTTTACCCCCTCACTCCCAATTCCCTTGAATCCCAGTGTTTCGCTCCTCTCCCCAGTGATTCCTAATCTCTATGTACATCTATTTGTTGCCAAAGAGTCCCATATATATAGGCTAGCCAATTCTGTTTGGCGCCCTTGGCGCCCACAACTGAATCTGCAACAAACTTGGCAACAAAATGTGGCGCCCATAACCGTTTCATAACAGAAATAGTTATTGTACACTTGATTCTGGTGCTGACTGGACTGAAAAGATGCCACGTAGGAATTCCATAGGATGAGGTGGACCATTGATAGTGCCACATAGGCAAAAATCTCCACCTTGGCACTTCAAACTCAAAAATCATGAACTGCTTTGCATAGCAACTGCCCAAACCAGACTCCACATCATCAGCGAATGTTCAGCAAGTTCAAGCAGTGCTTGAACTTGGACAATGGCACAACCTTGGTGATGAAATCAGCAGGGTTGTGTGCTGTGTGTATCTTCCTGATCTGAACCTCCCCTTCATTGATGATATCTTTGATCCAATGCAACCTTATGTCAATATGCTTTGTTCTCTCATGACATGTTTGGTTTTTACATAGGTGGATTGCACTTTGGTTATCACAATGCACATCCACACTCTTCTGTTTTATCCCCAATTCATTCACAAGACCCTTCAGCCACAAAGCCTCCTTGACAGCCTCTGTTACTCCAATGTATTCAGCTTCAGTGGTGGAGAGAGCCATCACATGTTGCAATGATGTTTTCCAACTTACTGTTTTATTAAACAGTGTAAAAACATATCCAGTAAGTGACCTTCTCTTGTCACGATCTCCAGCAAAATCAGTGTCTACAAATCCCACAACTCCACCTGAATCTAGATCACTTCTTTGGTAGCTTAATCCCAGCTTTGTGCTGCCTTTCAGATACCTAACACATGTTTCACAGCAAGCCAATGTTGCTGTCCAGGATTTGCTAGGTATCTGCTAACCAAGCTTAAGCCATAAGCAAGGTCAGGCCTAGTACAAACCATGGCATACATCAAGCTGCCAACTGCACTAGCGTATGGAATTCTATCCATCTCCTTCTTCTCCTGTTCAGAATCTGGACAGTCAGTCTTGGACAGTTTAAATTGAGATCCAATTGGTATATTTGCAGTCTTTGCATATATCATATTGAACCTGTGAAGTACCCTCTGTGAATAGGCCTTCTGTGTAATTAATAGTGTTTTCCCATCAGAGTTCATTGTGATTTCCATGCCCAATATCTTCCGGTCTTGTCCCAAATCCTTCATCTCAAATTCACTCTTAAGAAGCTTCTTAAGAGTGTCAATTTCTCCTCTATCTTTGCTAGCAATTAACATGTCATCTACATACAAAAGTAGATAGATGTAGTTTCCAATATCTAACCTTTTGAAGTAGACACAACTGTCATAATTGCTCCTTTGATATTTTATGTTCACCATGTAGTTATCAAACCTCTTGTACCACTGCCTAGGTGATTGCTTCAGGCCGTACAGACACTTTTGTAGTGAGCATACCATGCTTTCCCTTCCCTTTTCCTCAAAGCCCTTTGGCTGTTGTTGCACCCCGAAAAATCCGGTTTGGGTTTCTCAATGTACAACGTGGAAAAATTTTGAAGCCGCCACCAATATTTTAATTTTAAGACCAAAACACTGAAAAAAAGTCTTTTGAACAAGGCGGATGGTCTTTTGAAAACTAGAGATATAGGTTCGGGGGTCGATTACGTGCGAGGAAGGTGCTAGCACCGCACACGTCCTTTCTACCGAAAAGGAACCTCTAATTGAATGTGTGGTTTTAACGTTTGATTTGAAAAATACCTAGATTTGCCTATTTATTTCTTGTTTGAAGATGAATGGGAAAACTTAATGAAAATTTTATTTTTGGCGAGAAAGGGGGAAAAAAAGGGGTTTTTTAGAAAAAGTGCTTGACGAGACATGGCCAGCTCCTACGTATCTCCCGGTGCGATAGAGAATTCAAAGCTACGTAGTTCTTGGGTAGAAAACGTTTGTTGGTTGGTGTTTTTTAATATAGGGGTTTTAGGATTGTGTGATCTGTGTTGAAGGACCACTGGGGGTCTGGAGGGCCGCTAGGGGCTAAAGGAGCGCTAGGGCTCTGAAGGACCACAGTTCACTTATCCTAAAACGATGATTAACCCGGCCGTACGACCGACTTAATCCCCTACTTTGAAAATAAGATTTTTGATTTTCTTATGAAAGAGATGTGTTTGTATTTTTTAATTTAGAAATTGTTTATTTTTGCGCTTGACAGGGGCGTGGCCCTGCTCCTACGTATCTCCGGGTGGAGAATCAAATGCGACGTAGTTCTAGGTTCTTTTGAAAATAATTGTTTGAAAACTTATTGTGAAAATGATTTTTATTTGTTATGCTTGGCGGGATGTGACCCGCTCCTACGTATCTCCCGGTGCGATGGAGAATTCAAAGCTTACGTAGTTCTCCTGTGTCTTTTGAAAAGTTTTTGTTTTTTTTATCTTTTTTAGTGAGTTTTTGAAATAGGACGAGCATTAGCAAATGATTAAACTAGCAGAGGCTATGATGAATCACTACTAAATACTCAAAAAAGAGAGTTGTACCGCTAGTCAAACGAACAAAGGTTCTAATGGACTATTGATAACAACTCGTTTTTTATTATCGTTTTTTGAAAGTGATTTTCGAAGGAGATTGATTTGCACGATGATCAAACTAACAAAGGTTATGATGGATCATCGTTTATTATTCTTATGAGAAAAGGACATTTCCACTAATAGCTAACCGAACAAAGGCTCTGATGAGCTACTAGCAACAATGAGTTTGAAAATGATTCTTTTTGTTTGTTTTATGAAAATGATTTGTTTAGGGTTGCGAAAAGGATTTTTATTTGTTGCGCTTGACGAGAACGTGACTCGCTCCTACGTATCCCAAATGGGAATCAAAGCGACGTAGTTCTAATGAAAATGTTTTTGAAGGGGGTGGGAAAGGGGAAGAGCTTTCATAATGATCAAGCAAGCAAAGGCTTTGAGTGATCATTACTAATAACCCTTGATGGCGTTCATGACAATCAAACAAGCCAAGGCTTTGAGTGATAGTCACTAATAACTCGCATTAAATGGAAAAGAGTTTGAAAGACTTTTAGACAAAGGGTGAAGTTGTTATCAATGATTGGTTACAAAGTTCAAGTACATTCAATAATCACGGAATCATGCATATGTTGAACATTAATTAAGACTAAACATGCCAATATGATCAAAAGATCCACTTATCAAGGATGCAAGATAAAGTTCTCAAAGCAAATGTGTGTGTGTAGGAAGGGGTGTATTTACCCTAATGACTCTATGCTACCACATGCATGTAGACTTACGTCTTCATTAGGAGGTCATACACATGGATGGAATGGCATATAATTGAATCAAGACATTTAAAATGCATCAAAAACAAGCAAGCAATTGATCATAGGCATAGAATTGTCTTAATTAAACTAAGGAACATATGAGCAACGATTTCTCAATAACATGAACAAAAGGAGAAATTGCATCAAGGCTAAGGTAGGCCTATCCTTTGCATTCATGAATAAGTGCGCAAAGGCTAATAACACAATCAAAGAGGGGGGAGCATCAAGGTTTTGGGTAACCTATCCTTTGCGATACCCCTTGGACCTTAACTCATAAACCTAACTATCTCATCTTTTATTCATTAAGAAGTTAAAAGGGGAAGGTTGAATCATCTAAAACCATCTTCACCACTTAGAACATGATGCACTAGGCATAAGTGGGAATCATATGATTCATCATCAACAATGGACAATAATATACAAGAATAAGTAAATAAACACTAAAGCTAAGTTGAATCACATAGAGCGATCCTCTCACTTTGAGAAAAGTGCACTAGGCACTAGTGAGAATCAACTTGCCTATCATCAACAATGAACAATAAGCAAATTAAAACACAAAAAAAGAATGGACACATAAACTAAATTGAGTCATTTCTAGCAATCTTCACCACTTAGGTCAAGGTGCACTAGGCACTAGTGGGAATCATATTGCTAGATCGTCAAACAACAAAAAAATAACGTATAACACTAAAAGAAAATATTAACAAGATTAAACATCACTAAACAAAGAACAACAACAAAATCAACTTGGAAATATTTTTAGATCTATAAGTATGTGAACCAAATGAAACATAGATCTACATCTTATTTAATAAAGAAAACAACAAAATTAACACAAAGCAACATAGATCTATTTTTTTTACAAGGATTCATATGATTAAGCAAGGAAGTGCAACAAAATCATATCAACCCTAATTTTTTCATGATATGCGAAAATGCTAGAGCCCATAGACAACAATTTATTTATGAAATCTAGTGCATAATATGTAAGGATGCAAGAATAACTCCTTCAAGGCCAAAGACCCATCTCAAACACCCAAAGCTCCCTAAGTCTTTGTCAAAATGTTTGAAATGGATCCTCAAAGCAAACAACAATCAAGAAGGAATTTGGAGCAGAGGAGAAATTATGCAAGAAAATTAAATATGAGGTGCAAAGCTTCAAGGATTACCTCAAAACTACAATGAAATGAAGAAGGAGATGATAAGCTCAAAAACTACTAGCCCTTAGCAATTTGATGATGCAACCTTGAAGAGAATGGAAGGAAAGATGGTGATCTAACAAGAAATGGAGGATTGGTGGTTGATTTTTGAAGAAAATATATGGAAGAGGGGAGGGAAGGGGTACGGTTTTGATGAGGGAGGAGAGGGAGGAGGTGGTTTTGGTGTGCTAGGGTTTTTGTGTAGGAGAATGAGAGGCAAATGAGAAGCAAAAAGAGATTTCTTTAGGTGTGGGGAATGAGGGAGTATTTATAGGATAAAACTAGGTCTAAGGGTAGTTTAGTCTTTGTGATTTTGATGAGCTCTAGGATTGAGCTTTGATTTTGAATGGAGGGTTGAGATCACTCATCACAAGGATTGAGGGTGGAGAGAAAACACAAAATGTGAGAGTGGGAGAGTGGGGGGCGAAAGTTAGAAGAAAGAAAAAGGAAAAGAAAAATGAATTTTCTTATTTTGGAAGAGATATTTTATGTGAAGTAGGGTTAAGGGCATTTTAGGGAAGAATTGTTACCAAAGAGGGAACTTTGGGTTTTCTTATGAAGGGGTTAGTGTAAGTGAGTGGAGTATTTTACCAAAGAGGGTATAATGGAAGAATGTGGAAGAAATTGGAGAGAGAGAGAGAGAGAGAGAGAGAGATTCGAAATTGAGGGGATGAGGAGAAAAAAAAACTTGTTTTTGGTATTTTGTCTTATTGAGGACACTTCCTTATTTTGAGTTTGAATTTGAATTTTTTGGGCATGGGAAAATAATGGGGATGCAACTATTGAAAATGTGTTACATGCTTTTTTGGGTACCATAAAATATTCTCTCTAGTCACCCATGACAATAAAAATTGTCACTTAAGAATTGAGGAATATTTAATGGTCCGTTTTTTATTTTTCTATGCACTAAAAATGAAAAAAAATACATTTTTAATTATTTTTGACTAGGGTTTTCTTTCTAAAAATTGTACAAAAATTATCCTTGATAGAATAAAAATGTACTTTTTGTGGATGTGCATTTTTTGCGAGAAAATCATCTTTTTGCGAAAAATGACCAAAATGCCCTTTTTGACCCTAAAACCCTAATTTGTCCAAAAGTACATTCCAACTCCAAAAATGATTTTAGGAACTTTGAAATGACTTCTATAACCCTAAATGCAATGCATGATGCTCTTTTCTCTTATTTATTTATTTTTTGGGAAAAATTAGGGTTTTGACCTAAGCCGAACAAAATTGGGGTATGACAGCTGCCCCTCTTTATCTGGATTTTAACGAGGAATATGGATTGGCTGAAACATATTCCGAGGCAAAATAGAGATAAAGAATTCAGGAATTATACCGATTTTGTCTCCTTAGGGAAAAACCCGAATTTTCCCATTTTTCTTTTCTCATTTTTTTGTTTTTGTTGATGTTTTATGAAAAATGCAATATGTATGCAAAAACAGATTAGATTTTTTTGAATCACCACTTGGCGTGCTAATGTAAAAACAACGATTTGTGAGTTTAACACTTGGCGTGCGAAAGCAGGAAATAAAGCGGTAAAGAACGCGATAAAGAAGGAGCACTGAGGGCTCAGGATGAGCGCAGAGGGCTCAGGATGAGCACAGAGGGCACAGGAGGAGCACAGAGGGCTCAAGAGGAGCACAGAGGGCTCAGGAGGAGCACAGAGGGCTCAGGGGGGGCACAGAGGGCTCAGGATGAGCGCAGAGGGCTCAGGAGGGGCACAGAGGGCTCAGGATCAGCGCAGAGGGCTCAGGAGGAGCGCAGAGGGCTCAGGAGGAGCGCAGAGGGCTCAGGAGGAGCACAGAGGGCTCAGGAGGAGCGCAGAGGGCTCAGAAGGAGCACAGAGGGCTCAGGGGGAGCACAGAGGGCTCAGGAGGAGCACAGAGGGCTCAGGGGGAGCACAGAGGGCTCAGGAGGAGCACAGAGGGCTCAGGGGGAGCACACAGGGTTCAGGAGGAGCACAGAGGGCTCAGGAGGAGCACGGAGGGCTCAGGGGAGCACAGAGGGCTCAGGGGGAGCACAGAGGGCTCAGGATGAGCGCAGAGGGCTCAGGATGAGCACATAGGGCTCAGGGGGAGCACAGAGTGCTCAGGATGAGCGCAGAGGGCTCAGGAGGAGCACAGAGGGCTCAGGGGGAGCCCAGAGGGCTCAGGATGAGCGCAGAGGGCTCAGGATGAGCACAGAGGGCTCACGAGGAGCACAGAGGGCTCAGGAGGAGCACAGAGGGCTCAGGAGGAGCACAGAGGGCTCAGGAGGAGCACAGAGGGCTCAGGGGGAGCACAGAGGGCTCAGGGGGAGCACAGAGGGCTCAGGATGAGCACAGAGGGCTCAGGATGAGCACAGAGGGCTCAGGGGGAGCACAGAGGGCTCAGGAGGAGCACAGAGGGCTCAGGAGGAGCACAGAGGGCTCAGGGGGAGCACGAAGGGCTCAGGGGAGCACAGAGGGCTCAGGATGAGCGCAGAAGGCTCAGGAGGAGCACAGAGGGCTCAGGGGGAGCACAGAGGGCTCAGGATGAGCGCAGAGGGCTCAGGATGAGCACAGAGGGATCAGGAGGAGCACAGAGGGCTCAGGAGGAGTACGGAGGGCTCAGGAGGAGCACGGAGGGCTCACGGGGAGCACAGAGGGCTCAGGGGGAGCACAGAGGGCTCAGGATGAGCGCAGAGGGCTCAGGAGGAGCACAGAGGGCTCAGGGGGAGCACAGAGGGCTCAGGATGAATGCAGAGGGCTCATGATGAGCACAGAGGGCTCAAGAGGAGCACAGAGGGCTCAGGGGGAGCACAGAGGGCTCAGGGGGAGCACAAACGGCTCAGGAGGAGCACAGACGGCTCAGGGGGAGCACAGAGGGCTCAGGGGGAGCACAGAGGGCTCAGGAGGAGCACAGAGGGCTCAGGGGGAGCACAGAGGGCTCAGCATGAGCACAGAGGGCTCACGAGGAGCACGGAGGGCTCAGGGGGAGCACAGAGGGCTCAGGGGGAGCACAGGGCTCAGGATGAGCACAGAGGGCTCAGGATGAGCACAGAGGGCTCAGGATGAGCACAGAGGGCTCAGGGGGAGCACAGAGGGCTCACAAATTCTGTTGATTGGTTGATTTGAAATGACCGATGCTGCTGTATTGGATTGAGGTACCTGCATACGTTAGTTGATGCAAGGAATGGTGCATGGAGTATGGGTGCATGTTATGCAAGGGCATGTTATGCGGATGCATGCAATGCGAATGTGAATATGATGCGAATGTAATACTTTGAAGCAAATGCTATGGTGAATAAAGGAAACACATGAATGCGTAGCAAATGATATGATTGGTGATGTAGAAAGCTTTTGCAACGATGAGACCGGAACTTGGCGTGTCTATCGAAGCAAAAAGGTGTTACAGGTATGCAATGTGATGAATGTGCAATGCGAAAGTAAATGGACTACGAAAGGCCCGTGAATGATGGATGTTGAAGTTGGCCGAAAACAGAAATTGATAAGCTGTGTGTGCGAATGCAGATAACATGCGAATGCAAATGTACTGCCGGCTGCATGATGGAATGATTTATGCTTTGGTGGGGGCAACGGGTGCAATGTGGATGATTTTTTTTTGGCCCCTTTTTTGAATAAATGGATGAATGCGCACAGGTAATGCTTAAATGCAATAGTTGTGGTAGAGGCATGACTTGTTGTTGAAATACAATGTATGGTGCAATGATTTATGATATGGTATAATAGTAATGCATGCAAATGTGTTTTGTTTTGAGATGAGAAATGAGACTTTCAATGCGAGGGGTAGAGAGGTGAGTGCCTTGGAATAATCATTCCTTGGAAAGGGGTTTGAATTCAGACATGGCAATCTCAAGGTTGTTATTCACAGACACTGATGTGCAAAACTATTTGATCGTATTTGCAGACTCGCTTATTTTGCTCTCCTATGATGGTGCCCCATGATGATTGATTTTTAGGTCCACAAAGTTAGCTGAGTGAGTTTCCGACTTCACATTATTAACTTGTGTTTTCTCTCTTTAAAGCATAAACATGTAGAGTAGTGCAAATACAAATGAATGAGTCAGTTGACTTGGTATGACAGATATGACACGTGAGGGGATGAAAGGTAGCTTTTTGCCAAAGTCATGAAAGGTGGAACTGCCCCGATTTAGACTACTGGTGAAGGTGAGTGCATAACTTGCCACTGTCTAGTGGTGACAACAGCCAGGGTTGTAGAGGAATAATGAATTGGAAACACCATGACTTTGGAATGAAGGGTGGTAAACAAGAGATTCTGTCTCAACCCACGATGTTTGGTGTAGCCCTAATCTTGACGAGGGCAAGGTTGCCCCGACTCGAGTTTGCAAAAGGCTGTATTTAGCATGGTGGGTCGAGAAATTGCCCTGGTGTGGTCTCATGGATGTGAATATGACGAGGGGATGAGATGGGCGTAGGGCGAATTTCCCCGACTTTAGGTGGAGTGAAGGGTGACAGGATTGGCCCACTTTGGAATGGTATTTCAAATGATTGCTTCTAGTGGGGTTGTGAAAGGCGACAGAGTTATGGTGATGGTTATGAACTGAGGGTGATATATGAATGGGGTGGGCAATGAATAAACCTCCCCAAAGTTGTGTGGAGTGAGAGGTGAAGGGAATTCCCCCTAGTACACACTTTTGGTTCTCTTTAAGAACAACTCAAATGCAATGAAAGTTTTGACTTTTTAGTATGAGGAGGGGCTCCACTTGGTGACCACTAGACCTTGTTTTAATGCAACATGAATGCATCTTGGAGTGCAAGTCCTTCTTCTTTTTACCAACTTTCCTTTTTTGATTGTTTGTTTTTTTTCTTTTGAGCAGCTTTCTTTTTTCTGCTTTTTTGTTTTTCTTTTGAGCAGCTTTCTTTTTTCTGCTTGTTTTTTTTTAGCAAACACGTCATAAATAGATAAACTTATTTGTCCTAAGATTAAAACTTTGAGAAAACAGGAGCAACCGGTCATTGATCAGAATGGATCTTTGGAGTTGTGATGTGGCTAATGGTTAATGATTTATGAAGGGAGGGATAATTGGGCTCAAAGAAGTATTTGATGATTGATGGAACGGATGTTTTTTTTTAGTGGTATGATTTGGCCAGGTTAATGGTTTATGAAAGAATGAGTTATTAGACTCAATGAGGTGTTTGAGGTTTTATTGAGATGAGAACCTCTTATGTGCCTCACGGTAAAATGAACCTGTTTCAGGGTTGTAACGTGGTCAAGGGTTTATGGAGGATAGGCCAAATGAAGTGTTTGAGGGTTTATTTCAGACAAGGATCTCTCATGCGTTTAATGGTATCAGCTCACCATTTCTACTACTTTTGCTTCTTTTTTCAGGATTTTTCCTTTTCAATCCTCTCTTTTTCCACTTTTTTTTGGTGTGATTTTTCTTTCTCTTTCTTTTGAGCTAAGTGAGCTGATAAAGGTGATACACAATTTTTGATGTGAGATTGATCCTTGTCTAGGGTGATTGAGATTTTTGGGATTTTTGGCTTAAGGTGTTTTTGGATATGGAATGATGGCCAAACTTCATTTCAAAATCATGATTGCTTGTTTTCTCAAAAATTAACCCAAGGACAATAATTTATTTACTTTCATATATTTGCTCTTTTTTCTTTATTTCTTTTCATGCTCTAATTTTTGCTTAGGCCGCTCTTACGAGTTTTCGACCTAACGAGCTTTTTTGATTTTTTTTACTTTTAAAAAGACTTGCACCAAAGAAATACAGTGTTAACAAGATATCTAGTGACGACAAATTTGCCCCAGTATGGAGGACCAAGAGTGGTATTTCATTAGGGGCAACCAAAAGCCAAATATGCACTAATATGGGGGATATGTACTTTATGGGTGGTCAGGGTGGGGTTAGACTTGGGCGAGGGATGATGACGATGTAGGGACGCTAACCGACTCAAACAAAAATAAAGACACATGTCACACAGAAGTTACTACACGAATGCTTCGCAGAGAGTTAACATTAGTTAAAACGTGAAAGAAAAATTTTTGTGGACCATTTCGGTCATTCATCATGGGGTGGGTGAGATGCAATGCTTTGTTGAAAAATGTGAACAAACTGCTGTTTTGAAAAACCGAGTGCCTTGAAACACCTTGAGTTTGCAACTAAGTAAGACTAAACTTTTCCAAAGATGAATAAAAAAAACTTCGCAAGAACGTCTCACCTCTCATCACAATTTTTTTTTAGAATTATTATTTTTTCTCTAGAATTATGCTCATTTTTTATGCATGATGTAAATATGCAAATGAATGAGAATGCAAAATGGATAAATACGCATGGAATGAGAATGCAAATGAATAAATGTGAATGAAATGAGAATGCGAATGGATGAATGTGGATTTATCGCGTCGGGGAATTATAAGCTTTTCATTTGAAGAGTACAATACACAATTTTATTTTGACTTTAGCATGCATGACTTCTCTCCAAAATAAAGCTTTTAACTCTCTGGTGGTCATAAAAATTCATGCAACATGAGATATTTATTCGATTATTTCTGTAATGCAAAGAAAAAATGCATGTAGTATGTTTTCTAAAAACTTGTGGAAAATAACAATTTTTGATTTTTCTTGATTTTTTGATTTTTTTTTGATAAAAGACGGTATGCACTAATACTTGTTTGAATGCAAGTGCAATGCAACATGTATGATTTCCTGTTTATCTTAGTGCCGGGAATCACGGCGTACTATGTCTTGCCATAGGTTTAACGGTGGATTTTGATTATTTTTTCTTTGAAACACAACAAGGTTAGAATCAATAAGCGAAACAAAGCACATTCCATGCATTCAAACTTAAACAAACACCTTGGAGTGCATGTTGTTTCACTTTTGATTCCACACCGTGCCTATGACAAGATATTACTTTGTGATTCTCGGCAAACAAACTTTAGTGAGATGCAATGACGCGATGATGCTAGATGCAATGATGTTCTTTCTTTTTGGTTTCACACAGGTGGTAGTTTGAAAATTTACACGCTATATGCCACCTCATATAGGTGTTTATTGAAAAAGGAGAAGCATATTTTTGATTTTTTTGAAAATTTTTGAGGAAAAATTGGTTGAACCGAATGCAACGATGCAGCACACAATTTGGAAAGCCCTTGTGACCTAAAAGAGGTGAAACCTACGATCTAGGGCAATTTAAGGGTAATCTTCCCATGTAGCTCTATTCACTTCCTCACAAAGGCCACCAGAGCCACAGTCCCTTTCATGAAACTCCCGACAAATGCAGCAAACTGTTAGGTGTGAGGCATTATGAAAGAACACAACTCTGGTTGAAACTTTCGCAAGTAGCCAAACGGACAAAGGTCCTGATGGGCTCTCACTACTCGAATCCACTGTCCTAAGTTTTCTGCAGACCTGGGTTATGGTCCCACTCAAAGCATGCAATCATAAGGGATAAGTGTAGTGTGTGTCAAGGGCTTTTTCCCTAGCACTACCCCACCTGAAATGACAACCAGAGCAGTCCAGACAATTGCAAGCAATAACATGTTGTCTACACTAGGGTTCTATACCAAATAAACTAACCTAGGATATCAACAACAAGGGTATTGCTTACCTTAAGAAAGGGAGCCAAGAAGAGGGGACATGATAGAATGGGGAAGAGATGCATGAACTTACCTTTGGAAAAGGAGCAAAGAAGAAGGGAACATGGGGGGTTGGAAGAATGCATGAGTATAAGCAATAAAAGAAAAGGAGTAAAAGATGAGATAGGGAACAACATAGAAGAAGACAAGTGCATATGCCTACAATCAATGATAAGAAAGAAATGCAAACAAGGTTTTAATCAAATCAACAATACATTAAACCACACATTTAAATTAGTTAGGCTTGACCCTCGTCTTTTAAAAAGTGTCCCCAGTGAAGTCGCCAGCTGTTGCACCCCAAAAAATCCGGTTTGGGTTTCTCAATGTACAACGTGGAAAAATTTTGAAGCCGCCACCAATATTTTAATTTTAAGACCAAAACATTGAAAAAAGTCTTTTGAACAAGGCGGATGGTCTTTTGAAAACTAGAGATATAGGTTCGGGGGTCGATTACGTGCGAGGAAGGTGCTAGCACCGCACACGTCCTTTCTACCGAAAAGGAACCTCTAATTGAATGTGTGGTTTTAACGTTTGATTTGAAAAATACCTAGATTTGCCTATTTATTTCTTGTTTGAAGATGAATGGGAAAACTTAATGAAAATTTTATTTTTGGCGAGAAAGGGGGAAAAAGGGGTTTTTTAGAAAAAGTGCTTGACGAGACATGGCTCGCTCCTACGTATCTCCCGGTGCGATGGAGAATTCAAAGCTACGTAGTTCTTGGGTAGAAAACGTTTGTTGGTTGGTTTTTTTAATATAGAGGTTTTAGGATTGTGTGATCTGTGTTGAAGGACCACTGGGGGTCTGGAGGGCCGCTGGGGGCTAAAGGAGCGCTAGGGCTCGGAAGGACCACAGTTCACTTATCCTAAAACGATGATTAACCCGGCCGTACGACCGACTTAATCCCCTACTTTGAAAATAAGATTTTTGATTTTCTTATGAAAGAGATGTGTTTGTATTTTTTAATTTAGAAATTGTTTATTTTTGCGCTTGACAGGGGCGTGGCCCTGCTCCTACGTATCTCCGGGTGGAGAATCAAATGCGACGTAGTTCTAGGTTCTTTTGAAAATAATTGTTTGAAAACTTATTGTGAAAATGATTTTTATTTGTTATGCTTGACGGGATGTGACCCGCTCCTACGTATCTCCCGGTGCGATGGAGAATTCAAAGCTTACGTAGTTCTCCTGTGTCTTTTGAAAGGTTTTTGTTTTTTTTTATCTTTTTTAGTGAGTTTTTGAAATAGGACGAGCATTAGCAAATGATTAAACTAGCAGAGGCTATGATGAATCACTACTAAATACTCAAAAAAGAGAGTTGTACCGCTAGTCAAACGAACAAAGGTTCTGATGGACTATTGATAACAACTCGTTTTTTATTATCTTTTTTTGAAAGTGATTTTCGAAGGAGATTGATTTGCACGATGATCAAACTAACAAAGGTTATGATGGATCATCGTTTATTATTCTTATGAGAAAAGGACATTTCCACTAATAGCTAACCGAACAAAGGCTCTGATGAGCTACTAGCAACAATGAGTTTGAAAATGATTCTTTTTGTTTGTTTTATGAAAATGATTTGTTTAGGGTTGCGAAAAGGATTTTTATTTGTTGCGCTTGACGAGAACGTGACTCGCTCCTACGTATCCCAAATGGGAATCAAAGCGACGTAGTTCTAATGAAAATGTTTTTGAAGGGGGTGGGAAAGGGGAAGAGCTTTCATAATGATCAAGCAAGCAAAGGCTTTGAGTGATCATTACTAATAACCCTTGATGGCGTTCATGACAATCAAACAAGCCAAGGCTTTGAGTGATAGTCACTAATAACTCGCATTAAATGGAAAAGAGTTTGAAAGACTTTTAGACAAAGGGTGAAGTTGTTATCAATGATTGGTTACAAAGTTCAAGTACATTCAATAATCACGGAATCATGCATATGTTGAACATTAATTAAGACTAAACATGCCAATATGATCAAAAGATCCACTTATCAAGGATGCAAGATAAAGTTCTCAAAGCAAATGTGTGTGTGTAGGAAGGGGTGTATTTACCCTAATGACTCTATGCTACAACATGCATGTAGACTTACGTCTTCATTAGGAGGTCATACACATGGATGGAATGGCATATAATTGAATCAAGACATTTAAAATGCATCAAAAACAAGCAAGCAATTGATCATAGGCATAGAATTGTCTTAATTAAACTAAGGAACATATGAGCAACGATTTCTCAATAACATGAACAAAAGGAGAAATTGCATCAAGGCTAAGGTAGGCCTATCCTTTGCATTCATGAATAAGTGCGCAAAGGCTAATAACACAATCAAAGAGGGGGGAGCATCAAGGTTTTGGGTAACCTATCCTTTGCGATACCCCTTGGACCTTAAATCATAAACCTAACTATCTCATCTTTTATTCATTAAGAAGTTAAAAGGGGAAGGTTGAATCATCTAAAACCATCTTCACCACTTAGAACATGATGCACTAGGCATAAGTGGGAATCATATGATTCATCATCAACAATGGACAATAATATACAAGAATAAGTAAATAAACACTAAAGCTAAGTTGAATCACATAGAGCGATCCTCTCACTTTGAGAAAAGTGCACTAGGCACTAGTGAGAATCAACTTGCCTATCATCAACAATGAACAATAAGCAAATTAAAACACAAAAAAAGAATGGACACATAAACTAAATTGAGTCATTTCTAGCAATCTTCACCACTTAGGTCAATGTGCACTAGGCACTAGTGGGAATCATATTGCTAGATCGTCAAACAACAAAAAAAATAACGTCTAACACTAAAAGAAAATATTAACAAGATTAAACATCACTAAACAAAGAACAACAACAAAATCAACTTGGAAATATTTTTAGATCTATAAGTATGTGAACCAAAGGAAACATAGATCTACATTTTATTTAATAAAGAAAACAACAAAATTAACACAAAGCAACATAGATCTATTTTTTTTACTAGGATTCATATGATTAAGCAAGGAAGTGCAACAAAATCATATCAACCCTAATTTTTTCATGATATGCGAAAATGCTAGAGCCCATAGACAACAATTTATTTATGAAATCTAGTGCATAATATGTAAGGATGCAAGAATAACTCCTTCAAGGCCAAGGACCCATCTCAAACACCCAAAGCTCCCTAAGTCTTTGTCAAAATGTTTGAAATGGATCCTCAAAGCAAACAACAATCAAGAAGGAATTTGGAGTAGAGGAGAAATTATGCAAGAAAATTAAATATGAGGTGCAAAGCTTCAAGGATTACCTCAAAGCTACAATGAAATGAAGAAGGAGATGATAAGCTCAAAAACTACTAGCCCTTAGTAATTTGATGATGCAACCTTGAAGAGAATGGAAGGAAAGATGGTGATCTAACAAGAAATGGAGGATTGGTGGTTGATTTTTGAAGAAAATATATGGAAGAGGGGAGGGAAGGGATACGGTTTTGATGAGGGAGGAGAGGGAGGAGGTGGTTTTGGTGTGCTAGGGTTTTTGTGTAGGAGAATGAGAGGCAAATGAGAAGCAAAAAGAGATTTCTTTAGGTGTGGGGAATGAGGGAGTATTTATAGGATAAAACTAGGTCTAAGGGTAGTTTAGTCTTTGTGATTTTGATGAGCTCTAGGATTGAGCTTTGATTTTGAATGGAGGGTTGAGATCACTCATCACAAGGATTGAGGGTGGAGAGAAAACACAAAATGTGAGAGTGGGAGAGTGGGAGGCGAAAGTTAGAAGAAAGAAAAAGGAAAAGAAAAATGAATTTTCTTATTTTGGAAGAGATATTTTATGTGAAGTAGGGTTAAGGGCATTTTAGGGAAGAATTGTTACCAAAGAGGGAACTTTGGGTTTTCTTATGAAGGGGTTAGTGTAAGTGAGCGGAGTATTTTACCAAAGAGGGTATAATGGAAGAATGTGGAAGAAATTGGAGAGAGAGAGATTCGAAATTGAGGGGATGAGGAGAAAAAAAAACTTCTTTTTGGTATTTTGTCTTATTGAGGACACTTCCTTATTTTGAGTTTGAATTTGAAATTTTTGGGCATGGGAAAATAATGGGGATGCAACTATTGAAAATGTGTTACATGCTTTTTTGGGTACCATAAAATATTCTCTCTAGTCACCCATGACAATAAAAATTGTCACTTAAGAATTGAGGAATATTTAATGGTCCCTTTTTTATTTTTCTATGCACTAAAAATGAAAAAAATACATTTTTAATTATTTTTGACTAGGGTTTTCTTTCTAAAAATTGTACAAAAATTATCCTTGATAGAATAAAAATGTACTTTTTGTGGATGTGCATTTTTTGCGAGAAAATCATCTTTTTGCGAAAAATGACCAAAATGCCCTTTTTGACCCTAAAACCCTAATTTGTCCAAAAGTACATTCCAACTCCAAAAATGATTTTAGGAACTTTGAAATGACTTCTATAACCCTAAATGCAATGCTTGATGCTCTTTTCTCTTATTTATTTATTTTTTGGGGAAAATTAGGGTTTTGACCTAAGCCGGACAAAATTGGGGTATGGCAGCTGTGTCATGTAGATCTTTTCCTCAAGTATCCCATGAAGAAATGTCGTCTTAACATCCATTTGTTCAAGGTACAAGCCATACTCAGCAACAAGAGCTAGAAGTACTCTTATTGAAGTATGCTTGACTACAGGAGAAAAAATTTCATTGAAATCTACTCCTTCTCTTTGAGTATATCCTTTGGCCACCAGCTTTGCCTTGAATCTAGGAGGATCATTCTCTGAACTTCCTTCCTTTTTCTTGTATATCCATTTACATCCTACTAGCTTAGCTCCAGCAGGTTTCTTAATCAGTGTCCAAGTTTGATTTTTCTCCAATGACTTCATTTCATCCACCATGGCTTCCATCCACTTGTGATTTTCCTTACTGCTCATAGCTTGCTCAAAAGTATTTGGCTCATCATTGTTTAGACAAACTGAAGTATTCAATGCATAAGCTGTCATTGATTCTTATCCAAGTCTACTTGGAGGTCTTATTTCCCTTCTTGTCCTGTCCCTACAAAGCAAATATTCTTGTTCATGCTCTTCTTGCTCATCTGTTTCTGAGCTGGAGTCACCTTCAGTGTCTTTGCTGATTGGAGAAATAGCTGAATCTGCATCAGTTTTCTTCTTGGCTCCTCCTGTATCTATCTCCACCTCAAGCTCAGAGTCCTTCTTTGTTGCTGGTTCCCCTAGAACTTCATTGCTCTTCGTTTCAGTGAGCAACTTTGATTCATGAAACACAACATCCCTGCTGATTATACACTTCTTTTCTTCAACAGACCATATTCTAAAACCTTTCACTCCTTCAGGATATCCCATAAACAGTCCCCTTTTTGACCTTGGTTCCACCTTCCCTTCACTCACATGAAAGAAGGCAGGGCATCCAAATATCCTGAGATTTTGATAATCAGGTTTGGCTCCAGTCCATACCTCTTGAGGAGTTTTAAAATTCAGTGCAGTGGAGGGACTTCTATTGACTAAGTAACAGGCTGTGTGCACAGCTTCTCCCCAAAACGTCTTAGACAGTTTTGCACATGATAGCATACACCTTACCTTCTCCAACAAAGTCCTGTTTAACCTCTCAGCAAGCCCATTTTGCTGAGGTGTCCCTCTCACAGTATAACTCCTGTAAATGCCTTCTTCTTTGCAAAATTGATTGAATTCTTCATTGCAAAATTCCAATCCATTATCAGTCCTCAATGCTTTGACTTTCAGTCCACTTTGAGTCTCTACTCTCTTTTTCCATTCAACAAAAGTTTTGAAGGCCTCATCTTTTGTTTTGAGTAGATAGATCCACACCTTTCTACTAAGGTCATCTATGAAGGTTATGAAGTACCTTTTCCCACCATGTGTTGGTGTCTTGGAAAGTCCCCATAAGTTTGAATGGATGTAGCCTAGCCTCTCCTCAGTCTTGTGTATTGCTGTTGCAAACTTCACTCTAGTTTGCTTGCCAATTATACAATGTTCACAGAATCCAAGCTTGTTGATTCTGTCTCCACAGAGCAGGCCTTGTTTCTCCAATTCCTTCAATCCTTTCTCACTCATGTGGCCAAGTCTTTGGTGCCATATAAGTGCCTTGTCAGTAGCTGCTGTTGCCACATTTGTTTCTCCAACTAAAGTGCTGCCTTGGAGAGTATAGAGGCAGTTTCCCCTTCTCACTCCCTTCATGACTATCCTTGAACCCTTCATGATTCTCAGCACTCCATCTTCACCTTTGAAACTGAATTCAGCTTTCTCAAGTGTACCAAGTGATATCAATGATCTCTTGAGGTCAGGTACATGCCTTACATTAGTTAACTTCTTCACTGTTCCATCAGACAGAATCAATTTCACAGTTCTAATATCAACTTATGAAAATCATCAATGTGATCACCAAGAGAAGTACCTGGTTGCATCTTGAGCGTATAGAGTCTTTGCTTGAGATATAGTCTTGTTGCAAGAGACTTGGTCATGTATAAAGATTCCAGTTTTGTCTATACAGCAGCAGCGGATTTTTCCTTGGAAACTTCCCTTAGAACCTTGTCTCCTAAGCTCAAGATAATTGCACTGTGAGCCTTATTCATCAAGTCCTTTTTCTCCTTTTCTGTCAGAGTATCTGGCAGCTTTCTTTCTCCTTCTAATGCATCCTCCAATCCTTGTTGAACGAGGAGTGCATGCATCTTCATCTTCCATAAGCCAAAGTCATTCTTCCCTGTGAATTTCTCAATGTTGTACTTTGCCATTTCCATCTATTTCACCTTCCAACCTGATGCTCTTGATACCAGTTGTTGGTTCTTGAGCACTGCTGTCACTGAAATTGCAGCAGCAGCAGCCAATGAAACAGTGGCTTTAAAGAGAGATCAGTCACAAGTTAATCCAAGAACAAGCAATGCACGAAATGATGATGAAGATAAGGTCAAGAAATGAATATGTTTTTGAATGCACACAAAGTTTTAGCAACAAGAACAATTAAAACCGTAAGTGACAAAAAACTGAAAATGCGAAGCATAGAGAAGACAACACAAGAGAGAGTTTGGTGACCCATTTCAGTATCAAGAATGATACCTACATCTGGGGGCTGAGTAAATTGCTACAGTCCATGTATATTCTCTGAATTGAAGTTTACAAGTTGATACAACAATGTTCTTACAAGTGTTTACCCCCTCACTCCCAATTCCCTTGAATCCCAGTGTTTCGCTCCTCTCCCCAGTGATTCCTAATCTCTATGTACATCTGTTTGTTGCCAAAGAGTCCCATATATATAGGCTAGCCAAATCTGTTTGGCGCCCTTGGCGCCCACAACTGAATCTGCAACAAACTTGGCAACAGAATGTGACGCCCATGGCGCCCATAACAGTTTCATAACAGAAACAGTTATTGTACACTTGATTCTGGTGCTAACTGGACTGAAAAGATGCCACGTAGGAATTCCATAGGATTAGGTGGACCATTGATAGTGCCACATAGGCAACAACTAGACAAGCCCAAACCCCCTCCTTGACTAGAAGCTCCAATTATATGCACCGTTTCCTTTACCAAACTACCAGAAGATGACGTGACCGAATTACCATAAAGTAAAGAAGTAAAGTTCCGGCTTCTATCATTTGAAAAATTGCCATTTTGAGAATTAGGCAACTCATTCCTTGATTTGCACAAATCACTAGTAAAAGTGTTACCACCAATAACTCCCTCCCCCTCTTCGTTCCTAGAAACTTGGGAATTGTTCGGCAACTCCTTCCTTGATTTGCGCAAATCACTAGTCAAACTATTACCACCAAAACTCCCTCCCCCTCTTCGTGCCTAGAAACTTGGAAATTATTAGACACCATCAATGCATCACCGCCGGCCCTACCTCCTTCAACTCTATCGCCGCCAAAACCCTCCGCCTCGCCGTCATGATCATCATCTCCGATGAGCCCAAAGTTATCGTTCCACTCCTCCCCAGATTCCGAGGATTCATTGTCATACAACGATACATCAACCTCCCCTTTCGTACCAGCACTCCATTGAAGAGGACCACTCCAATCCTCTACTAATATAATGTTGAACACTACCTTGTTGATAGACACCTGCAGCACGGGGTTCACGTTCTCAAAGGATTGAGTACGAATCATAACACGCGCTACGTCCATCTTCCTTTTTTTCTTCGTGTTATCATCTGAGAAGAAATAAGTACCCACTGAAGCTGTGAGATCAGAGAAAAACTCAATATTCCAAGCGCGCATTGGAACACTGAAACATCGAATCCACACATTGCGTTTAATGTCCACATCAGTGGGCTTCCAGATACTAATCCACTTAAACCATCGGAGCAACCACTCCCCTGCATCTTCGACATACCCCTCGAAATCCTCTTCATCACTACCACCTTCCAGGAGTACCAAATTAGAGCCCATCGAGGTTACTTTGATAGAGAATACTCCTTGACGAACGAACTCATCATGAATAAAGTATGACTTTCCCGGATGTAGCACCTCTCCAACCATGGCTTTGGAGAGATCTTGCAATCCTTCCATGTTCAGAACAACACTGAGATCACACTTGTTCACCCCTTCCACCACGTCCTTGTGAGATCTTCCTTGATTAGGCATAGGGGACGTCTTCGGCACCCACACCTTTGGTTAATTCACCTTCTTCACTTGTTTTGGTAAAGGTTTCGGCTGAGCATCAAAATTCTTAAGTTATTTTCGCTCTTCACGATTGAACCTAGGCAAGTTCACGTGAAGCTTCACATCATCCACACAAATGTTGTCTAAAATTGTAGCCAATCACACCTGTTCCTTCACATCAAGGAAACTCAAAGCCGAAACATTTCCCTCTACCCTCACTCCTTACCAGGATCACCACCTCCATCACTCTCCAATGGTTAGAGAAAACTTGGAACATATCTTTTGCCCTAAACCTAGTTGGAAAGTTGGTGAAGAAAAACGATGAGATGTTATCGTTCCTCACCCCCCTATTAGGTCTAGACTCAATATCAACCTTCGATGGACCCTTCCAATAACCTCCACGCTCCCTTCGACCACGAACCACTTGCCAACCTCCAGGGTCGTCTCTTGGCTTAACACCATTCTCGAATCTCACTACATTTCCCCTTCGGTTCCCTTCTTCCCCGTACCCCCTTCTCTTCCACCCAGGTCGATCATCTCTGTCGTTCCATGTTCCTCTGCCATCGTATCCGCCCTCTCTCTCTCTCTCTCTCTCTCTCCCTCTCTCTCTCTCTCATCGCATAGCCTAAGAAATAACAACTTTATTACAAAGTTAATAAAAGGGTTTTTTCAAAAAACAAAATTAATAAATAATAAAAGGGTTACTTTGTTACAAACTACTATGCAACCTGTGTGATGCTCGAGAAGCAATACTAGAAAAATAATAAAAGGGTCCATTTGAGACATAAAAAACAAAAGTGAAAAAAAAAATATAAAGGACCAAATTGCAATTTTGAATAAACATAAAAGATTAAAGGTGTATTTTTGCGAAGATTATATAGTCCATTGTTAGCTCGCCTCTTCCTCTAAACATTCATGAATTTAGCTAGTTTAAATAAATATCTTCTGTTGTATTAAATTTAGGAGTCTTTATAGATAGATTTGTTTGTTATTTATTTAACTATTTAATGACACCTTCATTGTTCACTTTTTTTTGGACAACTAACAATTTGGAATCTTATGAGCATCGTAGTGAGTCGGAGACTGACTTAAAGAAAAAAAGGATAAATTGAGTGAGAGAGCAAATCAACCTAAACAACTTAGTAATAAGTCTAACTAAAGTTATTAAGACTTAGCATTAAGTGTTCCAGATGACGACGATTGCACGAAGACAACTGAACGAGTAAAACTACTTTGCCATTAATTATGTTTTCATTATTTTTAATACTATAGTTTTGAGAAAATATATATAATAACACAATATTAAATGGGATCCAAATATCTTTTATACACCTAAAACACCCTAAAACTATAATAAAGAAAGTAATGAAAAGAATAAATGAAGAGAGAAAATGGAAAGGATCTGGACTCCAACCGAATGAGAGAACAAAGAAATTAGCTGACCATAGTTTATAATAAAAATAGTTTGCAAAGATAGTTAAACCAATCAAATATTGTTTCCTAAATTTACTAATAGTTTGCATTAAGTATTTTAAATAAGTATTTTCGCCCCTCCAATTTTTTCTACTTTTAAAGGGGAGCTAAAATTGGCCGAGCAGATATATTGCTCCTCTCCCTAACTAAAATTAAAAACAATTCATCACTTTCTCTTTCATCTCTTATATTTCCCTCCAAGAAAGCATAACTGGAGACTAAAAAGACAGAATAAAATTTGCGCCACATCAATTTTGAAATTTCAAGTGCCCATGTTTAGGTGTTGGTTTCGATCGCGCTTTTAGCTGTATCAGTAATTTCAAGCCAGTGGCGGACCTATATTGTTTCCAGAGGGTTCAGCTGAACCCCCTGAAAAAAAAGGTTAGTACTAATACCCATATATAAAGTTATTTCGAACCTCCTGAAATTTCCAATTTGCACCCAATTTTTTTAAAACTTTTGGAAGTAATTTTAGCGGTATCACATATTTTTACCAACTACTTCTTATTTTCTTATACTTTAGGACTTAAGTGTAATGACGGGTAAACTTAGAGGATAATTTGGCGATTTACTTTTAAATAAATTTGGAGTTAGATAACTTGATTCCTTAATTTTAATAAATAAGGTGGGGACATTTGAAAAAAAAATTAAACAATATGTTGAACCAACATTTTTAATACTGAATTTTTTTGCACCCCTAGCCTAGGGGCCTGGGTCCGCCATTGTTTCAAGCCCATGTTAGGTCTCAAATGTTTTGTTGGCATTAGGTTGTTAGGAAAAGTCTCTTTTGGGTTATAGGGTGCTTGTGTTTGCATTAGCTATAGGCCTTTTTTTTTTGTACCCCCATCAAATTGCTAAAACCCGAAAATACCCCTGCCCAACTTACAATTTCTCGGATTTACCTTCATCTAAGGTAAATCCGCTTTGTTATTTTTAAAGTCGGATTTACCTCAGATGGGGGTAAATCCGATTTCAAAAATAACAAAGCGGATTTACCTTAGCTGAAGGTAAATCCGCTTTGTTATTTTGGAAATCGGATTTACCTGGTGGGCACATAAATCCGATTTCCCTAAAAAAAGAGAAAGTCGGATTTATGCCACCTAAGGTAAATCCGATTTCCCTAAAAAAAGAAAATCGGATTTATCCCACCTAAGGTAAATCCGATTTTGTTATTAAAAAAAATTGTTTTTTATTTAATTTTTTAAAAAAGGTTATAAAATGCTACTAAAAATCCGTTAAACAGCCAAAACTAATCCAAAAATTATAAAAACACCACTAAAAATCTAATAAAACCAAAATAAGGTTATGCAAATTTTTTCAAATTTTTTGGAGATTATGAAAAATTAAAAAAATTAATATAAAATAGTAAACGATGGAATTTGGGATTTTGAGGTCCCCAGTCCTGATTGAACTCGTCCCTAAGGGTTGCTTTGGGAGATCCGTCGATCAATCCCGGATCGTCTCTTTCGAAGGAAGGAACTTTGTCCAAAGTAGTTTTGAAGGAGTGGAACACGAAATAAGTAGTTTGGGAGTAGGCAAAGTCGTCTATCCAATTTATATTTGGGATAAAGTACCGTTCACAATTTGAGTAGGTTGCCCGAAAACTGATATTTTTCCGATTTAAAGAATGTGGTTTCATTACAATTTGAGTAGGTTGCCCGAAAACTGATTTTTTAGCCTAAATTATTCTCCCGACGTACAATATCGTCACGTAGAATTGATAAAATATCAGAGATGCATATCCGAAATGCCTTTGGGTAACCTGAGTGATTAAGTTATTCTGATTATTTGCACGCAGTTTTTGTTTCGAAAAGCTTTTTTTAGACTATAGAATATCCTCTGTTCCTGATCTTCTTTTCCTTGCCAAATGACCATGCCTTTTGTTAAAAATTTGAAAGAAGTTGGTTCTTCTCACTTGGCAACTGATTATTGATTGTTTTGTGTGGAACAAATGGGTAATGCCGTTCATGTTGTTTCATTGAATGGTTACAATTTGTTGCTGAAAATAGTATGGGTTAAACAAGGTGAGTGTGTATATTTGTATTGCTTTCTGTTTGGTGCTGAATGTTAGCTATAGAGAGTCAATAAGGTCAATTATAAAGCAAACTTAGTTTCATAAAGATGAGAGCGTTGCGAATTGTGATGGAGGGATGATAGGTGGTTTAGAAATACAACAGTGGTAGAAGCAAACCAATAAGGAGAAGAAAAATGCAAGTGTTATCTGTTATTACGCATAATTTCCTCTAATCAGATGATTCGGAGGTAGAACAAGATATACAAATCCCATAATGAAATGCTTTGAGGAGAATTCTTCTTATCTGTTGAAGCTGTTTGAGGAAGAAATGAATCTTGCAAATATCAGGGAGAAGCCTCCTTCGTCATCCGTGTAACTTATTAATCAAATTTTTGTGTGAATTAACTAACTTGTATCTTTCTGTCATTCACTTGAGATATTCTCCCTGTGATGTCCGAGAAGTCTGATAAACAATCATGCCAGCTAATTTTCAGTAAATGTTTCTTATGAGATTTCCTTTTCTATCGAAATTTGAGACACGTCTTAAGAACATCATACTTAGGCGACTTTCCTCACACTGCCAATCCAGCCTCATTTAGAAGTTTGTGAATTCAACAAGCAAAAATTTTGTCTTGCAATTTTGTGTAACTTTGACCAATTATGTAACTAATAATCAATGTTTGTTGACTAACTTCCTTAGGTTGCCTTCAAATCCAAAGTCCATACTGTGGTTAAATTTTTAGTGTTTATAGTAGGATGTTATATAATGCAATCTTTTGGTGAAACAGCAATGTTGATGTTTTAAACTAGAATTTCTGGAGAATGATCCGATGATATGCAGTGTAGTGATCTACTTCTCAATTGAGTGTCTAATATCTTAGTGGTACACAATTCATAGCTTTTCTACATATGAACGGCCATTGCAGATAAGAAGTAAATAGCTAGTACTAGCTAGTACCCTTGTTAGGCATAAAAGTCCAAAACAAATAAGCAAAAGCAAACACTTGCTTATGAGATATGTACACACATCAACTGCAGACAAAATATTCGTTAGCAACAAGTCTGTTATGTGAAGTGCTAGCAAAGTAAGCACATAGTACTCTGACAGGAGAATGGAACATGTTCTCTATTGTATCTTGAATTCTGTTAGTGCGATCCGAGATAGTTGGTAGAAGAAGTCATTGATCAATAATTGTCTGATCTGAGGTAGGGGGTGGTACCTGCAAAGACGCTCCAACGCTCTAGTTAGGGAGGTTGTCAAGTACAGATAGATATTAGGATGAGATTGCTTACCATTAATGAAGCATTGAATGCTTATTTATAGAGTTTGGTGGTGCTTGGCCTGATGAATCTGGGCCGTCCGATCCTGCAATGTGATCTTGGCCATTGATGAATGGATCTGCTTTCTTGAATGGGCCTTTTGTAAATGGGCCATAGAGGTGTAGCTAGTAAAGGCCCTACTCATAACAGTTTCCCCCCAAGTCTGGTCGCCTGAAGGCCGATCTTGACTTGTAAATATGACCGATCTTTACGTTTTACCGGGTCTCAGGTTGATGCCGAGCTTTTTTGTTGAAGATCCTGCTCCCAAATCCGATCTTTGCAGATCCGGGCTTGCTTTTGTGAATATTGTCCCCAGATCCGATCTTGGCAGATCCGAGATCGTTTCTTTTTGCTCGACGAGATTCGGGTCACTATTTTGAAGGACTCAAAGTGACTGTTGAAACGATGGCGCACTTCGTTTCTCGTGCTTGGTATTGATTGAATTTCGATTGGGCACGTTTTTCGATGACTGCTGGTAATGATAACGCTTCATTTTTCGCGCACGCGGTTAAGGTGACTGATTGGACGTGTCGTTTTGACCCAGGCCCAATCAGTGACCTTTGGCCCACTATAAATAGGGGTTCAGTCTCTTCCCTTTCTGTTTGTTTTCCAAATTTGCTCTGATTGCCGATCCGACGATCTGAGTTCCGATCTTTAATATTCCCAGTTAGAAGAACGTGGCGAGAGTAGGTCAGTTTCAGTGGGTTGAAGTTGTGAAAGCTCGGAAATCAAGGCTTCTTCGTCAATCTTCTGAAAACCGAGGTTGGAATTTCTTAGCTTTTTCCTTTTTATTTTATCTCGGGCTTCCTCCTGTCTTTTATCTTTCGCACAGGGTGGGGGTCGTCAGGTCGGGTTCTGGCTTGGTCGAGGACCCATTGAGTTGCTTAATCCTGACATCTCACCCCCCATTCCTGCAGGTTCGGTTCTGGCGAGAACAAAGCAAACCCGCAGGGTTTATACCGAAAATCGCCCTCAGTTTGTGAAGTTGATGGCTTTCGAAGCTGAAATTCCGGAAGGTAGTCTCATAAATACCGTGCATGTTGTTCCCGAGGTTCAAGACTATCCAGACTCGGCTCCCACGAGTGAACAAGTGGAGGACGACCTTGAGGTCGACAATCATTCTCCAGTAGAAGAAACCAACGAGCCTGAGGGGGACGACCTTGAGGTCGATGATAACTCTCCTGGCGGAAGATCGGAAGACGCAGACGTAGTGGATGTAGTGACGATAGAGTCGGACTCTTCTGAGGAAGATCAAATAGGAGAAAAACAAAGGAGCTCTTCGTCACGTTGCTCCGAGAGTACCGATGCTGATTCCGAGTCGACTTCTGACACTGAGGAAGAAGTCGTAATGGTGACGACGCTGAAGGTGAAGATCATTCTGTTCGTCAGCAAAGTGACACGGTCAGTCGGAATTCTGAATCGGTGTCGAATGAGTATTCTAGCACTGGTCCTGGAGCTGTTGATGTCCCCCCTCTTATATCCTTTGGCGACTCCTCGGGTATATTGATGGGTTTCAAACACTTTGTTGCAGATTCGGTCTTTGTACAAGTCCGGGTATGATTTGAGTAGAGTTTCCCGAAAAATCACGAGGCGTTCAGAGCGGGTGTGGAACGTCGAAGGGATGAAGGAAGAGGAGCACGTGGGCGTTTGGGCTTCCGCCCTAAAATTCGTTATGTACGACATTGTTATCATGGATATGAACATTCGCCCCCCTTTACTTCTCTTCAACAAACCATCCTGGGTCGGTTAGATTTGGCTCCTTCGCAAATTCATCCTAATGCGTGGGCATTTCTCCGGGCGTTTAAGCTGGTGTGTCTTGCCTTGGATAGGCCGGTGTCGGTTAACCTATTTTTCCACTTGTTCGAGGTTAATCAGAATAAGAGTTTGGTGGAAGGATCAGATAGTCGTGAGCATGTGAGCCTTCGCTCAGAAGGAACACTAAAATTTTCCGACCATACACCGATTCCCTGAAAAAGAGATGGAAGGAGCTTTTCTATTTTGTCGAGCCTGTTAATGATAAGGCAATAGACTGCGTGGGCAAGTTCAGCGAAAACGGGCAATCTCTGGAGTCTACAAAGTTTCCCATTGGTTGGAGCCTCGGTCATTATAACCGTCCCACTCAGTTAGTGAGTCACAGTTGAGCGATGAAGACAAAGTAACCAAAAATATTCTGACCTTCATTGCAACTCGGATTCCTTACACTAAAGAGAAATTCTGAGGTTTTCCTACTGATCATTTGGTTAACCCCGGTAAAAGATCGGACGTTTTAAGGGTCTTAGGTAGGTCATCAAATATTTGGGTACTTCATGTTCTTACTCGTTTTAAGTGTCCTAACTCGTTTGTTTTCTTCTTTCTTTGCAGATACGGTGGCCAGTGATAAGTTTTCATTTTTGAAGGCCCTTGCTGTAGAGGATGTCGGGGTTGTGAATCTTGTAGACGAGACTGAGATGGCCCCTGATCATTCTCCTCTTTGTGAAGTAGCTGTTCATGCACTCCGATCACCACCGTTTCCCTGGAAGATCTGGAGGCTCAAAATACCGATCTTCAGCCTCGGTCACGACACAAGCGGACTAGTCAGATGGATCGCCCCCCCTGAACATTGTATCTTCCTCTCAAAATCCAGGAAAAAGGGGCCGATCCGATCATGGAGGTGATCCCAAGGCTACCAAGAAGAGTCGGGAGCATACTTCAAAGAAGCATAAGTCCAGCAGTGTTCCTTTGGATGCCGACTTTCTGAAGAAGAATTTTGAAGATTACCGCGCCGACCCTGTTGGTGCCCCGGCACAATTGTTTTTGCATTTTGCCGAGATTGCAAAATCTGAGCGGGAGGACATTGAACGTCGGGCCAAAGGTATTTTGCTAAGGTCGCTTTTCTTCTGTTCTAAATCGTCTCTTTTAACTCGTGCATTTTTTGTTTGTGTATAGAGGAATTGAAAGGTGAGAAAGTTCTATTGGAGAAAGCCCTGAAAGAATTGGAGGAGAAGTCTGTTGCTTTGATTTAAGCAAAGACCGACTTTACCAATCTGCAGCATGACAGGGATGAGCTAAAAACTGCGAAGGATTCCGCCAATAGCCGAGCTGAAGATTTGGCCCTTTCGGGTCAAAGAGTTAGAAGCTTCGGAAAACCAGGCCAAAGAGAAGATTCTGACCCTTGAGAGTCGGGTGACGGAGCTTGAAGATGCTTTGAAGAAAGCTGAAGAAGGAACGACGGAAGCAAGTTTGGACCCTCGAGGCCGGATTGCCGTGCTTGAAGCTGACTTGAAGAAATTTAAAGCTGCGGTGGCCAAAGCAGCCAAGCTCGCTCTCGAAATGGCCGGGGAAGGTTATGATAAAGCTCTTCAGCATGTGGCTTTGATCCACCCCTCAGTTCCCCTTGATAGGGAGGTTTTTCATGTGGACAACGAGGTGGAAGAGGGTCGGATTGTCAAGGTCAACCAAAACACCAAGGAGAAGACAGTCGTCTATCCTTCATACGACGTTTGATCAAGTTTGTTTGTAGTGCTCAATTTTTTGCAAGAGTTCTGGGTTTATACAAAGTAGATCGTGCATAAGCCCAGAATTCTGAAGTAATACCAATTTTTGTAATATATCAGTATTCTGAAACTTTGAGGACCCGCCATATCCGGGGTTGTTTTGTAATGATCTGCAATTTAATCAGTTTTTTGCGTGAACGTGTTTGTATGATTGTATTTATTTTACAAATTATATCTGTCGTCCTAAGGATAGTTTACTAGGACTCGGCCCAGATCGAACTCATCCTTTAGGGTTTTTTGACTGCATCGGTCAAGGGTTGTTTTTTGAGGATTGAATCCTAGAGACCTCATATAATTGTATTTATTTTACAAGTCATATACATCGTCCTAAGGACAGTTTACCGGGACTCGGTCCAGATTGAACTCGTCCTTTAGGGGTTTCGGTAGCAGTGGCCGAAATTCGCTTTTGAGGATTGAGTCCTAAAGACCTCTTATGATTGTTTTTTCAAGTCATATACGTCGTCCTAATGACAGTTTACCGAGACTCGGCCCAGATTGAACTCGTCCTTTAGGGGTTTTGGCAGCAGTGGCCGAAGGTCATTTTTGAGGATTGAATCCTAAAAACCATAATGTCCTTTGGGACAGTTTATCGGGAGTCGGCCCGGATTGAACTCGTCCCTAAGGGTTGCTTTGGGAGATCCGTCGATCAATCCCGGATCGTCTCTTTCGAAGGAAGGAACTTTGTCCAAAGTAGTTTTGAAGGAGTGGAACACGAAATAAGTAGTTTGGGAGTAGGCAAAGTCGTCTATCCAATTTATATTTGGGATAAAGTACCGTTCACAATTTGAGTAGGTTGCCCGAAAACTGATATTTTTCCGATTTAAAGAATGTGGTTTCATTACAATTTGAGTAGGTTGCCCGAAAACTGATTTTTTAGCCTAAATTATTCTCCCGACGTACAATATCGTCACGTGTTAACGAACCACACACTAAACAGAACCAAAAGACGGTCGAAATTTGTATCTAAAATTTTAACTGAGTTATTTATTAATTAGGTTAACAAAGCGGATTTACCCCCACATAAGGTAAATCCGCTTTGGTTATTTTTAAAAGCGGATTTACCTTATATGGGGGTAGATCTGCTTTTAAAAATAACAAATCGGATTTACCCCCAATTAAGGTAAATCCGATTTGTTATTTTTCAAAGCGGATCTACCCCATCTTAAATAAATCCGATTTTATTTTTTTAAATTTTTTAGTGGAAATCGGATTTACCTAAATCCGATTTAAATTTTTTAAATTTTTTAGTGGAAATCGGATTTACCTAAATCCGATTTCCTAAAAAAAAAATTGAAATCAGGATACGTTCGGGATTTTTAATTTTTGTGAAGGGCAATTGCGTCTTTTTGCAGGGTCGATGGGGGTAGATAGGGAGGTGGTGGGGGTACAAAAAAAACCCTTAGCTATATCAAGAGTAGGTCTCGTGTTTAATGATTATTTTAGGAGCTTGTTTGATTGTAATTTGGCCCAGTTAATATGGTGATTGATTGAACCAACACCGCCGGCCTAATAGCATAAGCTATCTTGGAACACATGATGTTGACCTGGTGTTCCCAAGTTCGATTCTCATAATTACAAATTTGTTGACCTGGTTTAGAGAACATGGGTATTTGGATTCTAAACTGGGAGATGGCAAAACTAAAATGAGGAGGTGGTAATAATAAGAACATAATAACCACGGTGTTTTCAACAACCCCTGGTTTAGAGAACCAGGCGCGGAGGAGGGTTGTGGAGCGCCTCCAAGATACTGTGGCAATAACGGTACCACAAACCAAAGAAATCGCTCCGCTCTCATGTTCCACCATCAGTCTCACTGCCTGAGACTCAGAGCTCTTCTTTACCTTAACACTCTGTCCCCCCAAACCCTAAAATGCCACCACCTTCTTCTGCAACCCCTTCACCCATCACTCTTCTCCACCACTTCAGATTCAGATCAAAATTCATTCACAGTATCTTACCTCACAAACAATTGCGGTTTTTCACCACAAGCTGCTCTTAAAGCATCCAATCGAGTTAAATTCAACACCCCTCAAAAACCCAATTCAGTTACCACCTTCTTCAAAAATCACGGTTTCTCCAATTCCCAAATATACAGCATCATTCTAAGGGAACCAGAACTCTTAGTCTCTAACCCTATCAAAATTAAACCAAAGTTTGAATTTTTAGCTTCCAAAGGTGCTTCTCCCTCTGACATAGTTGCCGCCGCTACTAGAAGTCCACGTTTCCTTCGTGTTAGCAGCCTTGAGAATCACATCATCCCCGCTTTTGAATTGGTAAGAAGTTTTTGTCCCTCTGATGAAAAAGCAATTGCTTCTATTATTGTTTGTCCTACTTCTATTAGTGATCCTCGTTTGAAACCAAATATTCAATTTTTACTTGATGTTGGTGTCCCTCCCTCTAGTATTTACCATTTACTTCGTACTAGACCTTCTATAATCTGTTCTAATGATTTGAAAGATGCTGTGGAGGAAATTAAGGAATTAGGGTTTGATACTTCAAAATACATTTTTTGTGTGGCATTATTGACCAAAAGGGCTGTCACTAAATCCCAATGGGATGCTAAAGTTGATGCTTTGAAAGCAAGGGGTTTCTCTCAAGATGCAATTTTTAAGGCATTTAGGAAACACCCTAACTTTATGCTACGGTCTCCGGATAAACTCAATGCAGTGACGAGTTTTTGGATTGATAAGCTTGGTTGGGATCCTTCATGGCTCATGGAAGCACCTATACTTTTTGGTTATAGTTTAGAGAAAAGGTTTATTCCAAGGGCTTCAGTTGTTCAGTATCTTCTTTCCAAAGGGCTGATTAAGAAGGATTCTAACCTAGCTACTCCATTTTGTTTGACTGATGAGCTTTTCCTGCGAAGGTATGTGAAACGATTTGAGGAGGAAACATCTAGGCTATTAAAGCTATATCAAGGATATAGTGCATGAATTTGGTGCTTGGTTAGACGATGAATACTTATTTTGGTGTTTAGTTGTATAAACTAGCCACATTGTGTTTCTTCATCTTATTCCGGTTTTATTGTATTGTTCCATTTGTTCAATGAGTCAGTGAACCTTTTTTTAGCTTTAAGACAGAAATATGTCCTGTATTACTATTTGTATTTTTATATTTATAGACAATTGATCCAAGAGAATCATTTGTTTTGCGGTTGGAGAATTTGATTGTCATTGGTTTGTTTGATATGTATTCTTTTTGAAAGAGTTGGATGGATTCATGTCGCGAATTCATGTCACGAATGCTCACGAATTTTCGGATTAGAACTTTTTGAAAGAATTGGATGGATTCATGTCACATATCTTCACGAATTTTGGGATTAGAACGACCCTCGAGTTTCTAACATATATGCCCATGGATTGGATTGGAGAGTGAGAAGGAAACTAATCAATTTCTTTCCCTTTATCTGCAATTCAGTCAAGCCAAAGTAGAATTGATAAAATATCAGAGATGCATATCCGAAATGCCTTTGGGTAACCTGAGTGATTAAGTTATTCTGATTATTTGCACGCAGTTTTTGTTTCGAAAAGCTTTTTTTAGACTATAGAATATCCTCTGTTCCTAATCTTCTTTTCCTTGCCAAATGACCATGCCTTTTGTTAAAAATTTGAAAGAAGTCGGTTCTTCTCACTTGGCAACTGATTATTGATTGTTTTGTGTGGAACAAATGGGTAATGCCGTTTATGTTGTTTCATTGAATGGTTACAATTTGTTGCTGAAAATAGTATGGGTTAAACAAGGTGAGTGTGTATATTTGTATTGCTTTCTGTTTGGTGCTGAATGTTAGCTATAGAGAGTCAATAAGGTCAATTATAAAGCAAACTTAGTTTCATAAAGATGAGAGCGTTGCGAATTGTGATGGAGGGATGAGAGGTGGTTTAGAAATACAACAGTGGTAGAAGCAAACCAATAAGGAGAAGAAAAATGCAAGTGTTATCTGTTATTACGCAGAATTTCCTCTAATCAGATGATTCGGAGGTAGAACAAGATATACAAATCCCATAATGAAATGCTTTGAGGAGAATTCTTCTTATCTGTTGAAGCTGTTTGAGGAAGAAATGAATCTTGCAAATATCAGGGAGAAGCCTCCTTCGTCATCCGTGTAACTTCTTAATCAATTTTTTGTGTGAATTAACTAACTTGTATCTTTCTGTCATTCACTTGAGATATTCTCCCTGTGATGTCCGAGAAGTCTGATAAACAATCATGCCAGCTAATTTTCAGTAAATGTTTCTTATGAGATTTCCTTTTCTATCGAAATTTGAGACACGTCTTAAGAACATCATACTTAGGCGACTTTCCTCACACTGCCAATCCAGCCTCATTTAGAAGTTTGTGAATTCAACAAGCAAAAATTGTGTCTTGCAATTTTGTGTAACTTTGACCAATTATGTAACTAATAATCAATGTTTGTTGACTAACTTCCTTAGGTTGCCTCCAAATCCAAAGTCCATACTGTGGTTAAATTTTTAGTGTTTATAGTAGGATGTTATATAATGCAATCTTTTGGTGAAACAGCAATGTTGATGTTTTAAACTAGAATTTCTGGAGAATGATCCGATGATATGCAGTGTAGTGATCTACTTCTCAATTGAGTGTCTAATATCTTAGTGGTACACAATTCATAGCTTTTCTACATATGAACGGCCATTGTAGATAAGAAGTAAATAGCTAGTACTAGCTAGTACCCTTGTTAGGCATAAAAGTCCAAAACAAATAAGCAAAAGCAAACACTTGCTTATGAGATATGTACACACATCAACTGCAGACAAAATATTCGTTAGCAACAAGTCTGTTATGTGAAGTGCTAGCAAAGTAAGCACATAGTACTCTGACAGGAGAATGGAACATGTTCTCTATTGTATCTTGAATTCTGTTAGTGTGATCCGAGATAGTTGGTAGAAGAAGTCATTGATCAATAATTGTCTGATCTGATGTAGGGGGTGGTACCTGCAAAGACGCTCCAACGCTCCAGTTAGGGAGGTTGTCAAGTACAGATAGATATTAGGATGAGATTGCTTACCATTAATGAAGCATTGAATGCTTATTTATAGAGTTTGGTGGTGCTTGGCCTGATGAATCTGGGCCGTCCGATCCTGCAATGTGATCTTGGCCATTGATGAATGGATCTGCTTTCTTGAATGGGCCTTTTGTAAATGGGCCATAGAGGTGTAGCTAGTAAAGGCCCTACTCATAACAGTTTCCCCCCAAGTCTGGTCGCCTGAAGGCCGATCTTGACTTGTAAATATGACCGATCTTTACGTTTTACCGGGTCTCGGGTTGATGCCGAGCTTTTTTGTTGAAGATCCTGCTCCCAAATCCGATCTTTGCAGATCCGGGCTTGCTTTTGTGAATATTGTCCCCAGATCCGATCTTGGCAGATCCGGGATCGTTTCTTTTTGCTCGACGAGATTCGGGTCACTATTTTGAAGGACTCAAAGTGACTGTTGAAACGATGGCGCGCTTCGTTTCTCGTGCTTGGTATTGATTGAATTTCGATTGGGCACGTTTTTCGATGACTGTTGGTAATGATAACGCTTCATTTTTCGCGCACGCGGTTAAGGTGACTGATTGGACGTGTCGTTTTGACCCAGGCCCAATCAGTGACCTTTGGCCCACTATAAATAGGGGTTCAGTCTCTTCCCTTTCTGTTTGTTTTCCAAATTTGCTCTGATTGCCGATCCGACGATCTGAGTTACGATCTTTAATATTCCCAGTTAGAAGAACGTGGCGAGAGTAGGTCAGTTTCAGTGGGTTGAAGTTGTGAAAGCTCGGAAATCAAGGCTTCTTCGTCAATCTTCTGAAAACCGAGGTTGGAATTTCTTAGCTTTTTCCTTTTTATTTTATCTCGGGCTTCCTCCTGTCTTTTATCTTTCGCACAGGGTGGGGGTCGTCAGGTCGGGTTCTGGCTTGGTCGAGGACCCATTGAGTTGCTTAATCCTGACATCTCACCCCCATTTCTGCAGGTTCGGTTCTGGCGAGAACAAAGCAAACCCGCAGGGTTTATACCGAAAATCGCCCTCAGTTTGTGAAGTTGATGGCTTCCGAAGCTAAAATTCCGGAAGGTAGTCTCATAAATACCGTGCATGTTGTTCCCGAGGTTCAAGACTATCCAGACTCGGCTCCCACGAGTGAACAAGTACAGGACGACCTTGAGGTCGACAATCATTCTCCAGTAGAAGAAACCAACGAGCCTGAGGGGGACGACCTTGAGGTCGATGATAACTCTCCTGGCGGAAGATCGGAAGACGCAGACGTAGTGGATGTAGTGACGATAGAGTCGGACTCTTCTGAGGAAGATCAAATAGGAGAAAAACAAAGGAGCTCTTCGTCACGTTGCTCCGAGAGTACCGATGCTGATTCCGAGTCGAGTTCTGACACTGAGGAAGAAGGTCGTAATGGTGACGACGCTGAAGGTGAAGATCATTCTGTTCGTCAGCAAAGTGACACGGTCAGTCGAAATTCTGAATCGGTGTCGAATGAGTATTCTAGCACTGGTCCTGGAGCTGTTGATGTCCCCCCTCTTATATCCTTTGGCGACTCCTCGGGTATATTGATGGGTTTCAAACACTTTGTTGCAGATTCGGTCTTTGTACAAGTCCGGGTATGATTTGAGTAGAGTTTCCCGAAAAATCACGAGGCGTTCAGAGCGGGTGTGGAACGTCGAAGGGATGAAGGAAGAGGAGCACGTGGGCGTTTGGGCTTCCGCCCTAAAATTCGTTATGTACGACATTGTTATCATGGATATGAACATTCGCCCCCCTTTACTTCTCTTCAACAAACCATCTTGGGTCGGTTAGATTTGGCTCCTTCGCAAATTCATCCTAATGCGTGGGCATTTCTCCGGGCGTTTAAGCTGGTGTGTCTTGCCTTGGATAGGCCGGTGTCGGTTAACCTATTTTTCCACTTGTTCGAGGTTAATCAGAATAAGAGTTTGGTGGAAGGATCAGATAGTCGTGAGCATGTGAGCCTTCGCTCAGAAGGAACACTAAAATTTTCCGACCATACACCGATTCCCTGAAAAAGAGATGGAAGGAGCTTTTCTATTTTGTCGAGCCTGTTAATGATAAGGCAATAGACTGCGTGGGCAAGTTCAGCGAAAACGGGCAATCTCTGGAGTCTACAAAGTTTCCCATTGGTTGGAGCCTCGGTCATTATAACCGTCCCACTCAGTTAGTGAGTCACAGTTGAGCGATGAAGACAAAGTAACCAAAAATATTCTGACCTTCATTGCAACTCGGATTCCTTACACTAAAGAGAAATTCCGAGGTTTTCCTACTGATCGTTTGGTTAACCCCGGTAAAAGATCGGACGTTTTAAGGGTCTTAGGTAGGTCATCAAATATTTGGGTACTTCATGTTCTTACTCGTTTTAAGTGTCCTAACTCGTTTGTTTTCTTCTTTCTTTGCAGATACGGTGGCCAGTGATAAGTTTTCATTTTTGAAGGCCCTTGCTGTAGAGGATGTCGGGGTTGTGAATCTTGTAGACAAGACTGAGATGGCCCCTGATCATTCTCCTCTTTGTGAAGTAGCTGTTCATGCACTCCGATCACCACCGTTTCCCTGGAAGATCTGGAGGCTCAAAATACCGATCTTCAGCCTCGGTCACGACACAAGCGGACTAGTCAGATGGATCGCCCCCCCTGAACATTGTATCTTCCTCTCAAAATCCAGGAAAAAGGGGCCGATCCGATCATGGAGGTGATCCCAATGCTACCAAGAAGAGTCGGGAGCATACTTCAAAGAAGCATAAGTCCAGCAGTGTTCCTTTGGATGCCGACTTTCTGAAGAAGAATTTTGAAGATTACCGCGCCGACCCTGTTGGTGCCCCGGCACAATTGCTTTTGCATTTTGCCGAGATTGCAAAATCTGAGCGGGAGGACATTGAACGTCGGGCCAAAGGTATTTTGCTAAGGTCGCTTTTCTTCTGTTCTAAATCGTCTCTTTTAACTCGTGCATTTTTTGTTTGTGTATAGAGGAATTGAAAGCTGAGAAAGTTCTATTGGAGAAAGCCCTGAAAGAATTAGAGGAGAAGTCTGTTGCTTTGATTTAAGCAAAGACCGACTTTACCAATCTGCAGCATGACAGGGATGAGCTAAAAACTGCGAAGGGTTCCGCCAATAGCCGAGCTGAAGATTTGGCCCTTTCGGGTCAAAGAGTTAGAAGCTTCGGAAAACCAGGCCAAAGAGAAGATTTTGACCCTTGAGAGTCGGGTGACGGAGCTTGAAGATGCTTTGAAGAAAGCTGAAGAAGGAAGGACGGAAGCAAGTTTGGACCCTCGAGGCCGGATTGCCGTGCTTGAAGCTGACTTGAAGAAATTTAAAGCTGCGGTGGCCAAAGCAGCCAAGCTCGCTCTCGAAATGGCCGGGGAAGGTTATGATAAAGCTTTTCAGCATGTGGCTTTGATCCACCCCTCAGTTCCCCTTGATAGGGAGGTTTTTCATGTGGACAACGAGGTGGAAGAGGGTCGGATTGTCAAGGTCAACCAAAACACCAAGGAGAAGACAGTCGTCTATCCTTCATACGACGTTTGATCAAGTTTGTTTGTAGTGCTCAATTTTTTGCAAGAGTTCTGGGTTTATACAAAGTAGATCGTGCATAAGCCCAGAATTCTGAAGTAATACCAATTTTTGTAATAGATCAGTATTCTGAAACTTTGAGGACCCGCCATATCCGGGGTTGTTTTGTAATGATCTGCAATTTAATCGGTTTTTTGCGTGAACGTGTTTGTATGATTGTATTTATTTTACAAATTATATCTGTCGTCCTAAGGATAGTTTACTAGGACTCGGCCCAGATCGAACTCATCCTTTAGGGTTTTTTGACTGCATCGGTCAAGGGTTGTTTTTTGAGGATTGAATCCTAGAGACCTCATATAATTGTATTTATTTTACAAGTCATATACATCGTCCTAAGGACAGTTTACCGGGACTCGGTCCAGATTGAACTCGTCCTTTAGGGGTTTCGGCAGCAGTGGCCTAAATTCGTTTTTGAGGATTGAGTCCTAAAGACCTCTTATGATTGTTTTTTCAAGTCATATACGTCGTCCTAATGACAGTTTACCGGGACTCGGCCTAGATTGAACTCGTCCTTTAGGGGTTTTGGCAGCAGTGGCCGAAGGTCATTTTTGAGGATTGAATCCTAAAAACCATAATGTCCTTTGGGACAGTTTATCGGGAGTCGGCCCGGATTGAACTCGTCCCTAAGGGTTGCTTTGGGAGATCCGTCGATCAATCCCGGATCGTCTCTTTCGAAGGAAGGAACTTTGTCCAAAGTAGTTTTGAAGGAGTGGAACACGAAATAAGTAGTTTGGGAGTAGGCAAAGTCGTCTATCCAATTTATATTTGGGATAAAGTACCGTTCACAATTTGAGTAGGTTGCCCGAAAATTGATATTTTTCCGATTTAAAGAATGTGGTTTCATTACAATTTGAGTAGGTTGCCCGAAAACTGATTTTTTAGCCTAAATTATTCTCCCGACGTACAATATCGTCACGTGTTAACGAACCACACACTAAACAGAACCAAAAGACGGTCGAAATTTGTATCTAAAATTTTAACTGAGTTATTTATTAATTAGGTTAACAAAGCGGATTTACCCCCACATAAGGTAAATCCGCTTTTGTTATTTTTAAAAGCGGATTTACCTTATATGGGGGTAGATCCGCTTTTAAAAATAACAAATCGGATTTACCCCCAATTAAGGTAAATCCGATTTGTTATTTTTCAAAGCGGATCTACCCCATCTTAAATAAATCCGATTTTATTTTTTTAAATTTTTTAGTGGAAATCGGATTTACCTAAATCCGATTTAAATTTTTTAAATTTTTTAGTGGAAATCGGATTTACCTAAATCCGATTTCCAAAAAAAAAAATTGAAATCAGGATACGTTCGGGAGTTTTAATTTTTGTGAAGGGCAATTGCGTCTTTTTGCAGGGTCGATGGGGGTAGATAGGGAGGTGGTGGGGGTACAAAAAAAAACCCTTAGCTATATCAAGAGTAGGTCTCGTGTTTAATGATTATTTTAGGAGCTTGTTTGATTGTAATTTGGCCCAGTTAATATGGTGATAGATTGAACCAACACCGCCGGCCTAATAGCATAAGCTATCTTGGAACACATGATGTTGACCTGGTGTTCCCGAGTTCGATTCTCATAATTACAAATTTGTTGACCTGGTTTAGAGAACATGGGTATTTGGATTCTAAACTGGGAGATGGCAAAACTAAAATGAGGAGGTGGTAATAATAAGAACATAATAACCACGGTGTTTTCAACAACCCCTGGTTTAGAGAACCAGGCGCGGAGGAGGGTTGTGGAGCGCCTCCAAGATACTGTGGCAATAACGGTACCACAAACCAAAGAAATCGCTCCGCTCTCATGTTCCACCATCAGTCTCACTGCCTGAGACTCAGAGCTCTTCTTTACCTTAACACTCTGTCCCCCCAAACCCTTAAATGCCACCACCTTCTTCTGCAACCCCTTCACCCATCACTCTTCTCCACCACTTCAGATTCAGATCAAAATTCATTCACAGTATCTTACCTCACAAACAATTGCGGTTTTTCACCACAAGCTGCTCTTAAAGCATCCAATCGAGTTAATTTCAACACCCCTCAAAAACCCAATTCAGTTACCACCTTCTTCAAAAATCACGGTTTCTCCAATTCCCAAATATACAGCATCATTCTAAGGGAACCAGAACTCTTCGTCTCTAACCCTATCAAAATTAAACCAAAGTTTGAATTTTTAGCTTCCAAAGGTGCTTCTCCCTCTGACATAGTTGCCGCCGCTACTAGAAGTCCACGTTTCCTTCGTGTTAGCCTTGAGAATCACATCATCCCCGCTTTTGAATTGGTAAGAAGTTTTTGTCCCTCTGATGAAAAAGCAATTGCTTCTATTATTGTTTGTCCTACTTCTATTAGTGATCCTCGTTTGAAACCAAATATTCAATTTTTACTTGATGTTGGTGTCCCTCCCTCTAGTATTTACCATTTACTTCGTACTAGACCTTCTATAATCTGTTCTAATGATTTGAAAGATGCTGTGGAGGAAATTAAGGAATTAGGGTTTGATACTTCAAAATACATTTTTTGTGTGGCATTATTGACCAAAAGGGCTGTCACTAAATCCCAATGGGATGCTAAAGTTGATGCTTTGAAAGCAAGGGGTTTCTCTCAAGATGCAATTTTTAAGGCATTTAGGAAACACCCTAACTTTATGCTACGGTCTCCGGATAAACTCAATGCAGTGACGAGTTTTTGGATTGATAAGCTTGGTTGGGATCCTTCATGGCTCATGGAAGCACCTATACTTTTTGGTTATAGTTTAGAGAAAAGGTTTATTCCAAGGGCTTCAGTTGTTCAGTATCTTCTTTCCAAAGGGCTAATTAAGAAGGATTCTAACCTAGCTACTCCATTTTGTTTGACTGATGAGCTTTTCCTGCGAAGGTATGTGAAACGATTTGAGGAGGAAACATCTAGGCTATTAAAGCTATATCAAGGATATAGTGCATGAATTTGGTGCTTGGTTAGACGATGAATACTTATTTTGGTGTTTAGCTGTATAAACTAGCCACATTGTGTTTCTTCATCTTATTCCGGTTTTATTGTATTGTTCCATTTGTTCAATGAGTCAGTGAACCTTTTTTTAGGTTTAAGACAGAAATATGTCCTGTATTACTATTTGTATTTTTATATTTATAGACAATTGATCCAAGAGAATCATTTGTTTTGCGGTTGGAGAATTTGATTGTCATTGGTTTGTTTGATATGTATTCTTTTTGAAAGAGTTGGATGGATTCATGTCGCGAATTCATGTCACGAATGCTCACGAATTTTCGGATTAGAACTTTTTGAAAGAATTGGATGGATTCATGTCACATATCTTCACGAATTTTGGGATTAGAACGACCCTCGAGTTTCTAACATATATGCCCATGGATTGGATTGGAGAGTGAGAAGGAAACTAATCAATTTCTTTCCCTTTATCTGCAATTCAGTCAAGCCAAAGTAGAATTGATAAAATATCAGAGATGCATATCCGAAATGCCTTTGGGTAACCTGAGTGATTAAGTTATTCTGATTATTTGCACGCAGTTTTTGTTTCGAAAAGCTTTTTTTAGACTATAGAATATCCTCTGTTCCTGATCTTCTTTTCCTTGCCAAATGACCATGCCTTTTGTTAAAAATTTGAAAGAAGTCGGTTCTTCTCACTTGGCAACTGATTATTGATTGTTTTGTGTGGAACAAATGGGTAATGCCGTTCATGTTGTTTCATTGAATGGTTACAATTTGTTGCTGAAAATAGTATGGGTTAAACAAGGTGAGTGTGTATATTTGTATTGCTTTCTGTATTTGTATTGCTTTCTGTTTGGTGCTGAATGTTAGCTATAGAGAGTCAATAAGGTCAATTATAAAGCAAACTTAGTTTCATAAAGATGAGAGCGTTGCGAATTGTGATGGAGGGATGAGAGGTGGTTTAGAAATACAACAGTGGTAGAAGCAAACCAATAAGGAGAAGAAAAATGCAAGTGTTATCTGTTATTACGCAGAATTTCCTCTAATCAGATGATTCGGAGGTAGAACAAGATATACAAATCTCATAATGAAATGCTTTGAGGAGAATTCTTCTTATCTGTTGAAGCTGTTTGAGGAAGAAATGAATCTTGCAAATATCAGGGAGAAGCCTCCTTCGTCATCCGTGTAACTTCTTAATCAAATTTTTGTGTGAATTAACTAACTTGTATCTTTCTGTCATTCACTTGAGATATTCTCCCTGTGATGTCCGAGAAGTCTGATAAACAATCATGCCAGCTAATTTTCAGTAAATGTTTCTTATGAGATTTCCTTTTCTATCGAAATTTGAGACACGTCTTAAGAACATCATACTTAGGCGACTTTCCTCACACTGCCAATCCAGCCTCATTTAGAAGTTTGTGAATTCAACAAGCAAAAATTGTGTCTTGCAATTTTGTGTAACTTTGACCAATTATGTAACTAATAATCAATGTTTGTTGACTAACTTCCTTAGGTTGCCTCCAAATCCAAAGTCCATACTGTGGTTAAATTTTTAGTGTTTATAGTAGGATGTTATATAATGCAATCTTTTGGTGAAACAGCAATGTTGATGTTTTAAACTAGAATTTCTGGAGAATGATCCGATGATATGCAGTGTAGTGATCTACTTCTCAATTGAGTGTCTAATATCTTAGTGGTACACAATTCATAGCTTTTCTACATATGAACGGCCATTGCAGATAAGAAGTAAATAGCTAGTACTAGCTAGTACCCTTGTTAGGCATAAAAGTCCAAAACAAATAAGCAAAAGCAAACACTTGCTTATGAGATATGTACACACATCAACTGCAGACAAAATATTCGTTAGCAACAAGTCTGTTATGTGAAGTGTAGCAAAGTAAGCACATAGTACTCTGACAGGAGAATGGAACATGTTCTCTATTGTATCTTGAATTCTGTTAGTGCGATCCGAGATAGTTGGTAGAAGAAGTCATTGATCAATAATTGTCTGATCTGATGTAGGGGGTGGTACCTGCAAAGACGCTCCAACGCTCCAGTTAGGGAGGTTGTCAAGTACAGATAGATATTAGGATGAGATTGCTTACCATTAATGAAGCATTGAATGCTTATTTATAGAGTTTGGTGGTGCTTGGTCTGATGAATCTGGGCCGTCCGATCCTGCAATGTGATCTTGGCCATTGATGAATGGATCTGCTTTCTTGAATGGGCCTTTTGTAAATGGGCCATAGAGGTGTAGCTAGTAAAGGCCCTACTCATAACAGTTTCCCCCCAAGTGTGGTCGCCTGAAGGCCGATCTTGACTTGTAAATATGACCGATCTTTACGTTTTACCGGGTCTCAGGTTGATGCGGAGCTTTTTTGTTGAAGATCCTGCTCCCAAATCCGATCTTTGCAGATCCGGGCTTGCTTTTGTGAATATTGTCCCCAGATCCGATCTTGGCAGATCCGGGATCGTTTCTTTTTGCTCGATGAGATTCGGGTCACTATTTTGAAGGACTCAAAGTGACTGTTGAAACGATGGCGCGCTTCGTTTCTCGTGCTTGGTATTGATTGAATTTCGATTGGGCACGTTTTTCGATGACTGTTGGTAATGATAACGCTTCATTTTTCGCGCACGCGGTTAAGGTGACTGATTGGACGTGTCGTTTTGACCCAGGCCCAATCAGTGACCTTTGGCCCACTATAAATAGGGGTTCAGTCTCTTCCCTTTCTGTTTGTTTTCCAAATTTGCTCTGATTGCCGATCCGACGATCTGAGTTCCGATCTTTAATATTCCCAGTTAGAAGAACGTGGCGAGAGTAGGTCAGTTTCACTGGGTTGAAGTTGTGAAAGCTCGGAAATCAAGACTTCTTCGTCAATCTTCTGAAAACCGAGGTTGGAATTTCTTAGCTTTTTCCTTTTTATTTTATCTCGGGCTTCCTCCTGTCTTTTATCTTTCGCACAGGGTGGGGGTCGTCAGGTCGGGTTCTGGCTTGGTCGAGGACCCATTGAGTTGCTTAATCCTGACATCTCACCCCCCATTCCTGCAGGTTCGGTTCTGGCGAGAACAAAGCAAACCCGCAGGGTTTATACCGAAAATCGCCCTCAGTTTGTGAAGTTGATGGCTTCCGAAGCTGAAATTCCGGAAGGTAGTCTCATAAATACCGTGCATGTTGTTCCCGAGGTTCAAGACTATCCAGACTCGGCTCCCACGAGTGAACAAGTGCAAGACGACCTTGAGGTCGACAATCATTCTCCAGTAGAAGAAACCAACGAGCCTGAGGGGGACGACCTTGAGGTCGATGATAACTCTCCTGGCGGAAGATCGGAAGACGCAGACGTAGTGGATGTAGTGACGATAGAGTCGGACTCTTCTGAGGAAGATCAAATAGGAGAAAAACAAAGGAGCTCTTCGTCATGTTGCTCCGAGAGTACCGATGCTGATTCCGAGTCGAGTTCTGACACTGAGGAAGAAGGTCGTAATGGTGACGACGCTGAAGGTGAAGATCATTCTGTTCGTCAGCAAAGTGACACGGTCAGTCGAAATTCTGAATCGGTGTCGAATGAGTATTCTAGCACTGGTCCTGGAGCTGTTGATGTCCCCCCTCTTATATCCTTTGGCGACTCCTCGGGTATATTGATGGGTTTCAAACACTTTGTTGCAGATTCGGTCTTTGTACAAGTCCGGGTATGATTTGAGTAGAGTTTCCCGAAAAATCACGAGGCGTTCAGAGCGGGTGTGGAACGTCGAAGGGATGAAGGAAGAGGAGCACGTGGGCGTTTGGGCTTCCGCCCTAAAATTCGTTATGTACGACATTGTTATCATGGATATGAACATTCGCCCCCCTTTACTTCTCTTCAACAAACCATCCTGGGTCGGTTAGATTTGGCTCCTTCGCAAATTCATCCTAATGCGTGGGCATTTCTCCGGGCGTTTAAGCTGGTGTGTCTTGCCTTGGATAGGCCGGTGTCGGTTAACCTATTTTTCCACTTGTTCGAGGTTAATCAGAATAAGAGTTTGGTGGAAGGATCCGATAGTCGTGAGCATGTGAGCCTTCGCTCAGAATGAACACTAAAATTTTCCGACCATACACCGATTCCCTGAAAAAGAGATGGAAGGAGCTTTTCTATTTTGTCGAGCCTGTTAATGATAAGGCAATAGACTGCGTGGGCAAGTTCAGCGAAAACGGGCAATCTCTGGAGTCTACAAAGTTTCCCATTGGTTGGAGCCTCGGTCATTATAACCGTCCCACTCAGTTAGTGAGTCACAGTTGAGCGATGAAGACAAAGTAACCAAAAATATTCTGACCTTCATTGCAACTCGGATTCCTTACACTAAAGAGAAATTCCGAGGTTTTCCTACTGATCGTTTGGTTAACCCCGGTAAAAGATCGGACGTTTTAAGGGTCTTAGGTAGGTCATCAAATATTTGGGTACTTCATGTTCTTACTCGTTTTAAGTGTCCTAACTCGTTTGTTTTCTTCTTTCTTTGCAGATACGGTGGCCAGTGATAAGTTTTCATTTTTGAAGGCCCTTGCTGTAGAGGATGTCGGGGTTGTGAATCTTGTAGACGAGACTGAGATGGCCCCTGATCATTCTCCTCTTTGTGAAGTAGCTGTTCATGCACTCCGATCACCACCGTTTCCCTGGAAGATCTGGAGGCTCAAAATACCGATCTTCAGCCTCGGTCACGACACAAGCGGACTAGTCAGATGGATCGCCCCCCCTGAACATTGTATCTTCCTCTCAAAATCCAGGAAAAAGGGGCCGATCCGATCATGGAGGTGATCCCAATGCTACCAAGAAGAGTCGGGAGCATACTTCAAAGAAGCATAAGTCCAGCAGTGTTCCTTTGGATGCCGACTTTCTGAAGAAGAATTTTGAAGATTACCGCGCCGACCCTGTTGGTGCCCCGGCACAATTGTTTTTGCATTTTGCCGAGATTGCAAAATCTGAGCGGGAGGACATTGAACGTCGGGCCAAAGGTATTTTGCTAAGGTCGCTTTTCTTCTGTTCTAAATCGTCTCTTTTAACTCGTGCATTTTTTGTTTGTGTATAGAGGAATTGAAAGCTGAGAAAGTTCTATTGGAGAAAGCCCTGAAAGAATTAGAGGAGAAGTCTGTTGCTTTGATTTAAGCAAAGACCGACTTTACCAATCTGCAACATGACAGGGATGAGCTAAAAACTGCGAAGGATTCCGCCAATAGCCGAGCTGAAGATTTGGCCCTTTCGGGTCAAAGAGTTAGAAGCTTCGGAAAACCAGGCCAAAGAGAAGATTCTAACCCTTGAAAGTCGGGTGACGGAGCTTGAAGATGCTTTGAAGAAAGCTGAAGAAGGAAGGACGGAAGCAAGTTTGGACCCTCGAGGCCGGATTGCCGTGCTTGAAGCTGACTTGAAGAAATTTAAAGCTGCGGTGGCCAAAGCAGCCAAGCTCGCTCTCGAAATGGCCGGGGAAGGTTATGATAAAGCTCTTCAGCATGTGGCTTTGATCCACCCCTCAGTTCCCCTTGATAGGGAGGTTTTTCATGTGGACAACGAGGTGGAAGAGGGTCGGATTGTCAAGGTCAACCAAAACACCAAGGAGAAGACAGTCGTCTATCCTTCATACGACGTTTGATCAAGTTTGTTTGTAGTGCTCAATTTTTTGCAAGAGTTCTGGGTTTATACAAAGTAGATCGTGCATAAGCCCAGAATTCTGAAGTAATACCAATTTTTGTAATAGATCAGTATTCTGAAACTTTGAGGACCCGCCATATCCGGGGTTGTTTTGTAATGATCTGCAATTTAATCGGTTTTTTGCGTGAACGTGTTTGTATGATTGTATTTATTTTACAAATTATATCTGTCGTCCTAAGGATAGTTTACTAGGACTCGGCCCAGATCGAACTCATCCTTTAGGGTTTTTTGACTGCATCGGTCAAGGGTTGTTTTTTGAGGATTGAATCCTAGAGACCTCATATAATTGTATTTATTTTACAAGTCATATACATCGTCCTAAGGACAGTTTACCGGGACTCGGTCCAGATTGAACTCGTCCTTTAGGGGTTTCGGCAGCAGTGGCCGAAATTCGTTTTTGAGGATTGAGTCCTAAAGACCTCTTATGATTGTTTTTTCAAGTCATATACGTCGTCCTAATGACAGTTTACCGGGACTCGACCCAGATTGAACTCGTCCTTTAGGGGTTTTGGCAGCAGTGGTCGAAGGTCATTTTTGAGGATTGAATCCTAAAAACCATAATGTCCTTTGGGACAGTTTATCGGGAGTCGGCCCGGATTGAACTCGTCCCTAAGGGTTGCTTTGGGAGATCCGTCGATCAATCCCGGATCGTCTCTTTCGAAGGAAAGAACTTTGTCCAAAGTAGTTTTGAAGGAGTGGAACACGAAATAAGTAGTTTGGGAGTAGGCAAAGTCGTCTATCCAATTTATATTTGGGATAAAGTACCGTTCACAATTTGAGTAGGTTGCCCGAAAACTGATATTTTTCCGATTTAAAGAATGTGGTTTCATTACAATTTGAGTAGGTTGCCCGAAAACTGATTTTTTAGCCTAAATTATTCTCCCGACGTACAATATCGTCACGTGTTAACGAACCACACACTAAACAGAACCAAAAGACGGTCGAAATTTGTATCTAAAATTTTAACTGAGTTATTTATTAATTAGGTTAACAAAGCGGATTTACCCCCACATAAGGTAAATCCGCTTTGGTTATTTTTAAAAGCGGATTTACCTTATATGGGGTAGATCCGCTTTTAAAAATAACAAATCGGATTTACCCCCAATTAAGGTAAATCCAATTTGTTATTTTTCAAAGCGGATCTACCCCATCTTAAATAAATCCGATTTTATTTTTTAAGATTTTTTAGTGGAAATCGGATTTACCTAAATCCGATTTAAATTTTTTAAATTTTTTAGTGGAAATCGGATTTACCTAAATCCGATTTCCAAAAAAAAAATTGAAATCAGGATACGTTCGGGATTTTTAATTTTTGTGAAGGGCAATTGCGTCTTTTTGCAGGGTCGATGGGGGTAGATAGGGAGGTGGTGGGGGTACAAAAAAAAACTCTTAGCTATATCAAGAGTAGGTCTCGTGTTTAATGATTATTTTAGGAGCTTGTTTGATTGTAATTTGGCCCAGTTAATATGGTGATAGATTGAACCAACACCGCCGGCCTAATAGCATAAGCTATCTTGGAACACATGATGTTGACCGGGTGTTCCCGAGTTCGATTCTCATAATTACAAATTTGTTGACCTGGTTTAGAGAACATGGGTATTTGGATTCTAAACTGGGAGATGGCAAAACTAAAATGAGGAGGTGGTAATAATAAGAACATAATAACCACGGTGTTTTCAACAACCCCTGGTTTAGAGAACCAGGCGCGGAGGAGGGTTGTGGAGCGCCTCCAAGATACTGTGGCAATAACGGTACCACAAACCAAAGAAATCGCTCCGCTCTCATGTTCCACCATCAGTCTCACTGCCTGAGACTCAGAGCTCTTCTTTACCTTAACACTCTGTCCCCCCAAACCCTAAAATGCCACCACCTTCTTCTGCAACCCCTTCACCCATCACTCTTCTCCACCACTTCAGATTCAGATCAAAATTCATTCACAGTATCTTACCTCACAAACAATTGCGGTTTTTCACCACAAGCTGCTCTTAAAGCATCCAATCGAGTTAATTTCAACACCCCTCAAAAACCCAATTCAGTTACCACCTTCTTCAAAAATCACGGTTTCTCCAATTCCCAAATATACATCATCATTCTAAGGGAACCAGAACTCTTCGTCTCTAACCCTATCAAAATTAAACCAAAGTTTGAATTTTTAGCTTCCAAAGGTGCTTCTCCCTCTGACATAGTTGCCGCCGCTACTAGAAGTCCACGTTTCCTTCGTGTTAGCCTTGAGAATCACATCATCCCCGCTTTTGAATTGGTAAGAAGTTTTTGTCCCTCTGATGAAAAAGCAATTGCTTCTATTATTGTTTGTCCTACTTCTATTAGTGATCCTCGTTTGAAACCAAATATTCAATTTTTACTTGATGTTGGTGTCCCTCCCTCTAGTATTTACCATTTACTTCGTACTAGACCTTCTATAATCTGTTCTAATGATTTGAAAGATGCTGTGGAGGAAATTAAGGAATTAGGGTTTGATACTTCAAAATACATTTTTTGTGTGGCATTATTGACCAAAAGGGCTGTCACTAAATCCCAATGGGATGCTAAAGTTGATGCTTTGAAAGCAAGGGGTTTCTCTCAAGATGCAATTTTTAAGGCATTTAGGAAACACCCTAACTTTATGCTACGGTCTCCGGATAAACTCAATGCAGTGACGAGTTTTTGGATTGATAAGCTTGGTTGGGATCCTTCATGGCTCATGGAAGCACCTATACTTTTTGGTTATAGTTTAGAGAAAAGGTTTATTCCAAGGGCTTCAGTTGTTCAGTATCTTCTTTCCAAAGGGCTGATTAAGAAGGATTCTAACCTAGCTACTCCATTTTGTTTGACTGATGAGCTTTTCCTGCGAAGGTATGTGAAACGATTTGAGGAGGAAACATCTAGGCTATTAAAGCTATATCAAGGATATAGTGCATGAATTTGGTGCTTGGTTAGACGATGAATACTTATTTTGGTGTTTAGCTGTATAAACTAGCCACATTGTGTTTCTTCATCTTATTCCGGTTTTATTGTATTGTTCCATTTGTTCAATGAGTCAGTGAACCTTTTTTTAGCTTTAAGACAGAAATATGTCCTGTATTACTATTTGTATTTTTATATTTATAGACAATTGATCCAAGAGAATCATTTGTTTTGCGGTTGGAGAATTTGATTGTCATTGGTTTGTTTGATATGTATTCTTTTTGAAAGAGTTGGATGGATTCATGTCGCGAATTCATGTCACGAATGCTCACGAATTTTCGGATTAGAACTTTTTGAAAGAATTGGATGGATTCATGTCACATATCTTCACGAATTTTGGGATTAGAACGACCCTCGAGTTTCTAACATATATGCCCATGGATTGGATTGGAGAGTGAGAAGGAAACTAATCAATTTCTTTCCCTTTATCTGCAATTCAGTCAAGCCAAAGTAGAATTGATAAAATATCAGAGATGCATATCCGAAATGCCTTTGGGTAACCTGAGTGATTAAGTTATTCTGATTATTTGCACGCAGTTTTTGTTTCGAAAAGCTTTTTTTAGACTATAGAATATCCTCTGTTCCTGATCTTCTTTTCCTTGCCAAATGACCATGCCTTTTGTTAAAAATTTGAAAGAAGTCGGTTCTTCTCACTTGGCAACTGATTATTGATTGTTTTGTGTGGAACAAATGGGTAATGCCGTTCATGTTGTTTCATTGAATGGTTACAATTTGTTGCTGAAAATAGTATGGGTTAAACAAGGTGAGTGTGTATATTTGTATTGCTTTCTGTTTGGTGCTGAATGTTAGCTATAGAGAGTCAATAAGGTCAATTATAAAGCAAACTTAGTTTCATAAAGATGAGAGCGTTGCGAATTGTGATGGAGGGATGAGAGGTGGTTTAGAAATACAACAGTGGTAGAAGCAAACCAATAAGGAGAAGAAAAATGCAAGTGTTATATGTTATTACGCAGAATTTCCTCTAATCAGATATACAAATCCCATAATGAAATGCTTTGAGGAGAATTCTTCTTATCTGTTGAAGCTGTTTGAGGAAGAAATGAATCTTGCAAATATCAGGGAGAAGCCTCCTTCGTCATCCGTGTAACTTCTTAATCAAATTTTTGTGTGAATTAACTAACTTGTATCTTTCTGTCATTCACTTGAGATATTCTCCCTGTGATGTCCGAGAAGTCTGATAAACAATCATGCCAGCTAATTTTCAGTAAATGTTTCTTATGAGATTTCCTTTTCTATCGAAATTTGAGACACGTCTTAAGAACATCATACTTAGGCGACTTTCCTCACACTGCCAATCCAGCCTCATTTAGAAGTTTGTGAATTCAACAAGCAAAAATTGTGTCTTGCAATTTTGTGTAACTTTGACCAATTATGTAACTAATAATCAATGTTTGTTGACTAACTTCCTTAGGTTGCCTCCAAATCCAAAGTCCATACTGTGGTTAAATTTTTAGTGTTTATAGTAGGATGTTATATAATGCAATCTTTTGGTGAAACAGCAATGTTGATGTTTTAAACTAGAATTTCTGGAGAATGATCCGATGATATGCAGTGTAGTGATCTACTTCTCAATTGAGTGTCTAATATCTTAGTGGTACACAATTCATAGCTTTTCTACATATGAACGGCCATTGCAGATAAGAAGTAAATAGCTAGTACTAGCTAGTACCCTTGTTAGGCATAAAAGTCCAAAACAAATAAGCAAAAGCAAACACTTGCTTATGAGATATGTACACACATCAACTGCAGACAAAATATTCGTTAGCAACAAGTCTGTTATGTGAAGTGCTAGCAAAGTAAGCACATAGTACTCTGACAGGAGAATGGAACATGTTCTCTATTGTATCTTGAATTCTGTTAGTGCGATCCGAGATAGTTGGTAGAAGAAGTCATTGATTAATAATTGTCTGATCTGAGGTAGGGGGGTGGTACCTGCAAAGACGCTCCAACGCTCCAGTTAGGGAGGTTGTCAAGTACAGATAGATATTAGGATGAGATTGCTTACCATTAATGAAGCATTGAATGCTTATTTATAGAGTTTGGTGGTGCTTGGCCTGATGAATCTGGGCCGTCCGATCCTGCAATGTGATCTTGGCCATTGATGAATGGATCTGCTTTCTTGAATGGGCCTTTTGTAAATGGGCCATAGAGGTGTAGCTAGTAAAGGCCCTACTCATAACAGTTTCCCCCCAAGTCTGGTCGCCTGAAGGCCGATCTTGACTTGTAAATATGACCGATCTTTACGTTTTACCGGGTCTCAGGTTGATGCTGAGCTTTTTTGTTGAAGATCCTGCTCCCAAATCCGATCTTTGCAGATTCGGGCTTGCTTTTGTGAATATTGTCCCCAGATCCGATCTTGGCAGATCCGGGATCGTTTCTTTTTGCTCGACGAGATTCGGGTCACTATTTTGAAGGACTCAAAGTGACTGTTGAAACGATGGCGCGCTTCGTTTCTCGTGCTTGGTATTGATTGAATTTCAATTGGGCACGTTTTTCGATGACTGTTGGTAATGATAACGCTTCATTTTTCGCGCACGCGGTTAAGGTGACTGATTGGACGTGTCGTTTTGACCCAGGCCCAATCAGTGACCTTTGGCCCACTATAAATAGGGGTTCAGTCTCTTCCCTTTCTGTTTGTTTTCCAAATTTGCTCTGATTGCCGATCCGACGATCTGAGTTCCGATCTTTAATATTCCCAGTTAGAAGAACGTGGCGAGAGTAGGTCAGTTTCAGTGGGTTGAAGTTGTGAAAGCTCGGAAATCAAGGCTTCTTCGTCAATCTTCTGAAAACCGAGGTTGGAATTTCTTAGCTTTTTCCTTTTTATTTTATCTCGGGCTTCCTCCTGTCTTTTATCTTTCGCACAGGGTGGGGGTCGTCAGGTCGGGTTCTGGCTTGGTCGAGGACCCATTGAGTTGCTTAATCCTGACATCGCACCCCCCATTCCTGCAGGTTCGGTTCTGGCGAGAACAAAGCAAACCCGCAGGGTTTATACCGAAAATCGCCCTCAGTTTGTGAAGTTGATGGCTTCCGAAGCTGAAATTCCGGAAGGTAGTCTCATAAATACCGTGCATGTTGTTCCCGAGGTTCAAGACTATCCAGACTCGGCTCCCACGAGTGAACAAGTGGAGGACGACCTTGAGGTCGACAATCATTCTCCAGTAGAAGAAACCAACGAGCCTGAGGGGGACGACCTTGAGGTCGATGATAACTCTCCTGGCGGAAGATCGGAAGACGCAGACGTAGTGGATGTAGTGACGATAGAGTCGGACTCTTCTGAGGAAGATCAAATAGGAGAAAAACAAAGGAGCTCTTCGTCACGTTGCTCCGAGAGTACCGATGCTGATTCCGAGTCGAGTTCTGACACTGAGGAAGAAGGTCGTAATGGTGACGACGCTGAAGGTGAAGATCATTCTGTTCGTCAGCAAAGTGACACGGTCAGTCGGAATTCTGAATCGGTGTCGAATGAGTATTCTAGCACTGGTCCTGGAGCTGTTGATGTCCCCCCTCTTATATCCTTTGGCGACTCCTTGGGTATATTGATGGGTTTCAAACACTTTGTTGCAGATTCGGTCTTTGTACAAGTCCGGGTATGATTTGAGTAGAGTTTCCCGAAAAATCACGAGGCGTTCAGAGCGGGTGTGGAACGTCGAAGGGTTGTGAATCTTGTAGACGAGACTGAGATGGCCCCTGATCATTCTCCTCTTTGTGAAGTAGCTGTTCATGCACTCCGATCACCACCGTTTCCCTGGAAGATCTGGAGGCTCAAAATACCGATCTTCAGCCTCGGTCACGACACAAGCGGACTAGTCAGATGGATCGCCCCCCTGAACATTGTATCTTCCTCTCAAAATCCAGGAAAAAGGGGCCGATCCGATCATGGAGGTGATCCCAATGCTACCAAGAAGAGTCGGGAGCATACTTCAAAGAAGCATAAGTCCAGCAGTGTTCCTTTGGATGCCGACTTTCTGAAGAAGAATTTTGAAGATTACCGCGCCGACCCTGTTGGTGCCCCGGCACAATTGTTTTTGCATTTTGCCGAGATTGCAAAATCTGAGCGGGAGGACATTGAACGTCGGGCCAAAGGTATTTTGCTAAGGTCGCTTTTCTTCTGTTCTAAATCGTCTCTTTTAACTCGTGCATTTTTTGTTTGTGTATAGAGGAATTGAAAGCTGAGAAAGTTCTATTGGAGAAAGCCCTGAAAGAATTGGAGGAGAAGTCTGTTGCTTTGATTAAAGCAAAGACCGACTTTACCAATCTGCAGCATGACAGGGATGAGCTAAAAACTGCGAAGGATTCCGCCAATAGCCGAGCTGAAGATTTGGCCCTTTCGGGTCAAAGAGTTAGAAGCTTCGGAAAACCAGGCCAAAGAGAAGATTCTGACCCTTGAGAGTCGGGTGACGGAGCTTGAAGATGCTTTGAAGAAAGCTGAAGAAGGAAGGACGGAAGCAAGTTTGGACCCTCGAGGCCGGATTGCCGTGCTTGAAGCTGACTTGAAGAAATTTAAAGCTGCGGTGGCCAAAGCAGCCAAGCTCGCTCTCGAAATGGCCGGGGAAGGTTATGATAAAGCTCTTCAGCATGTGGCTTTGATCCACCCCTCAGTTCCCCTTGATAGGGAGGTTTTTCATGTGGACAACGAGGTGGGAGAGGGTCGGATTGTCAAGGTCAACCAAAACACCAAGGAGAAGACAGTCGTCTATCCTTCATACGACGTTTGATCAAGTTTGTTTGTAGTGCTCAATTTTTTGCAAGAGTTCTGGGTTTATACAAAGTAGATCGTGCATAAGCCCAGAATTCTGAAGTAATACCAATTTTTGTAATAGATCAGTATTCTGAAACTTTGAGGACCCGCCATATCCGGGGTTGTTTTGTAATGATCTGCAATTTAATCGGTTTTTTGCGTGAACGTGTTTGTATGATTGTATTTATTTTACAAATTATATCTGTCGTCCTAAGGATAGTTTACTGGGACTCGGCCCAGATCGAACTCATCCTTTAGGGTTTTTTGACTGCATCGGTCAAGGGTTGTTTTTTGAGGATTGAATCCTAGAGACCTCATATAATTGTATTTATTTTACAAGTCATATACATCGTCCTAAGGACAGTTTACCGGGACTCGGTCCAGATTGAACTCGTCCTTTAGGGGTTTCGGCAGCAGTGGCCGAAATTCGTTTTTGAGGATTGAGTCCTAAAGACCTCTTATGATTGTTTTTTCAAGTCATATACGTCGTCCTAATGATAGTTTACCGGGTCTCGGCCCAGATTGAACTCGTCCTTTAGGGGTTTTGGCAGCAGTGGCCGAAGGTCATTTTTGAGGATTGAATCCTAAAAACCATAATGTCCTTTGGGACAGTTTATCGGGAGTCGGCCCGGATTGAACTCGTCCCTAAGGGTTGCTTTGGGAGATCCGTCGATCAATCCCGGATCGTCTCTTTCGAAGGAAGGAACTTTGTCCAAAGTAGTTTTGAAGGAGTGGAACACGAAATAAGTAGTTTGGGAGTAGGCAAAGTCGTCTATCCAATTTATATTTGGGATAAAGTACCGTTCACAAGGTCGGCGCATATGATGTCTTTAGACCCAATACAGGAATTTTAAACAAAGTAACTCCTGAGCTTCGTGGCATTCCAAGTCCGGGGAGTCGCCTTTCCTTCTAAAGTTTCCAATTGGAAAGCACCCTTACCGGTCTTAGATATAACACAGTAAGGTCCTTCCCAATTTGGCGCGAGTTTCCCTTGATCTGAATTCTTCAAGCCAACATCGACCCGGCGGAGCACCAAGTTACCGACTTCAAAATCTCTGGGGGACGACTTTAGCGTTGTATTGGGTTGCCACCCTTTGCTTAAGGATGATTTCCCTGAATGAAGCCTTGCTTCGAATTTCGTCGATGGGATCGAGATCTTCTCTTAAGGCCTGGTTATTGTCTTGTTGGGATTTCAAATTTGCTGTTCTCCAACTTAACTCCCCGATTTCCAGCGGGATGACCGCCTCACTGCCGTAGGAAAGCCGGAACGGCGTTTCTCCTGTAGAGCTTTGAGGGGTGGTCCTGTAAGCCCATAAGACGTAAGGTAGTTCCTCCGCCCATTTTCCTTTAGCATCGTCAAGCCGCTTCTTTAAGCCATTAAGAAGTACTTTGTTAGCTGCTTCGACTTTCCCGTTGGTTTGTGGATGCTCTACCGAGGTAAAGTGATGCTTGATTTTAAGATCGGACATTAGTTTTTTGAAACCTTTGTCTCCGAATTGAGTACCGTTGTCAGTTATGACAACCTCGGGGATCCCGAATCTGCTCATGATGTTCTTTTTGAAGAATTTTATGCAGTTTCTTGCATTGATAGTGGCCAAAGGCTCAGCTTCGATCCATTTGCTGAAATAGTCTATTGCTACAATTAAGTATTTGACCTAGCCTGGTGCGGTGGAGAACAGACCTAGAAGATCTATCCCTCACCATGCGAATGGCCATGTGGAGGATAAACTGGTAAGTTCGTTAGGTGGGGCTAGATGGACATTGGCATGGATTTGACATTTTTTGCATCTCTTAACATGATTTTTAGCACCGTTCTCCATGGTCGGCTAGTAATACCCCGTGCGCAGGGTCTTCCAAGCTAAAGATCGGGCTCTGAGGTGTTGTCCACAAAATGCCTTCATGGAGTTTAGCTAACACGTAGTTTGCCTCTTCCCCTTCGACGCATTTCAACAACGGGGAGGAGAGGCTCCTCCTGTAGAGGATTCCATCTATTACAGAGAAAGTAGAGGCTTTTCTTCTAAGGAACTTAGCTTCTTTGGAGTCTGGAGGCTCGGCCCCCGACTCAATATACTCTAATATAGGAGTGATCCAGCTTTGGGTTTCTTCGATCGCGCATATGGATGAGTTGAATTCCGAATCCAGGTGGACGTTGGGCTTGCGGAGTACTTCTTGGATAATAGATCGGTGATTACCGGGAATTTTAGTTCTAGCAAGTTTAGATAAGACATCCGCCCTTTGGTTTTCTGTTCCGGGGACGTGTTTTACCTCGGCCGTTTTGAAGTGAGCTAGAAGCTCCCGAACCCGAGTTAAGTATTTCTGTAAGATCGGGTCTTTGGTCGTATAGGAATTTCCGATCTGAGAAACTACTAGCAAAGAGTCGGTATACAGATTGACCTGAGTAACTCGGAGGTCAATTACTAAACGCAATCCTGCAATGCAAGCTTCGTATTCTACTTGATTGTTTGAAGTTTGAAAACTGAATGTCAGGGATAGTTCTATGACGACACCGTCAGGGCTTTCCAGCATTAACCCGTGGAACCATCCACGTGTAGGATCCAGAAAATTTCATTCATGGGGGCAAGAAAATAAACTATCTATAAATTGCATAGAATAAAAATAAGATAAGTTTTTACAAAATATATAATCACATATGTGACCAAAAAACACCAAAAAAGATATCCAAAACTTCCACAAATTACAGTTGTCCTCTACACGTTTTCATATTCTAAAAATGTTGGATGATAATTTCATTGTCAATACTATAAAAAATATCTGCCTCAATATATGTTACAAGACAATCATTCAACAATTCATCTCTCATACGATTGCGCAGTTCATTCTTCACATAATTCATTCAACAATTCATCTCTCTTTTTAAAATATTTTTCCATCTCTAGCACACAAGAAAACCCAAATTTTAAAAGAGACGTAAAAATAGAAGTACAATACAAGCTAAAATTGGAATAAAACAGTAGAATACATATTACCAGAATACATATTACAAAAGAATAATGTTGGTATTGGGGTTCAGCGGTTGGGGCTGAACCTCCCTTAACCAAGGGTCGGGGGTTCGATCCCCGCCTTGGGTACGGAGCAGCGTGAAAACTCTAGGTCAACTGTCCTACCCCTCGAGGCACCTACAATGAGCGAGAGATTAGTCACTGCTGTCCATTAGGCATGGCAGTAAAACCCAGACCCGCGGGTACCCGCCCGAACCCGTCCCGATTTTGTCGGGGAAAACCCGAGTTGAACGGGGTCGGGGACGGGGATGGGTTTTCCCCGATTTACTAAGTCGGGGACGGGGACGGGGACGGGGATGGGGAGTATGATACCCAGCCCGAGCCCGAGCCCGAACCCGCCCGCTAATTGTTCAGCTACTTTTAAATATCCCACATATATATATATATATATATATATATATTACTGTTCTAGGAATAGAAACCCTAGAAGCAAACCTCTCACCCTCAAACTCTCCGCCTCTCTGACTCTCTCCCTTCCTGAACTACACCGTCCGTCAACCTCCTCCGTCCCTTCGTGAACTAGCTGCCACGGTGAACTATCAGCCACCGTCTTCCTCCTCCTCCCTTCGTGAACTAGCAGCCACCATCAACTTCCTCTCTCTCTCTGACTCTCTCCCTTCGCGACCAGATCTTCTAGGTAATTTCTGATTTCTGTTTGCCCTTGACTTTTTATGTTTGGATCTGTAACATAATATCTGATTTCTGATTTCTGTTTGCCCTCTCTCCCAAATCCCAGTTAGCAACTCAACCTTGTGGGATAAGGCTCGGTTATTTTTCTTCGTTAATACATTTATTCATCTTTGACGTGGTGAAGCTTTTCACTACTTCACGCGTAATTTCATTATGTCATGTGTTGAATAAACACCATCAAAAGAAAATTAAATTGAACTTCCAGATGGCGTTTAGCCTTCTTGTTTCAGTCTCAATGCAATCCGATGTTGGCTTGATTACTGGTTTTAGTTGATAAAAGAAATCCAACATCTTTCTGTATACTTTGTTTGTTACCGGCGATTGAATGCATTTTGGAATTAGGTTATGTATTTGAATATAAATGACATAATTTTATTTATGTGAAATGTGTTCTTATACTTTGTTTGTTACTGGCAGCTGAATGCATTTTGTAATTAGGTTCTGTATTTGAATATAGATGACATCAGTTTATATGTGAAATGTGTCCTTAGTTTGCCCTCTCATACATCTTTACCCAAATAAAGGCCATATAGACCAGCAAACCAGCTGGAGGTTAGATTATAATGTGAAATCAGTAATACACAAAACCAGTCAAGTCAACAGAAACTGTCAGGTTAACTGGAAACTGGAAATTTCATACGTTACATTTATAGGCTTTTAGTTGATAGCAGTTTAGAAACTGCCACTCTAACAACCAAAGTAATTGAATGTATGCGTGTGACTAACTAAGAAACTAACTAAATGTTTAACTAATTGAGTGTTCAATTGTGTAGCAATTGTGAGCTAACTGTCTTATACTCTATCATTCCCCCTCAATGAGCAGAAAAAGTCATGCACAAACTTGTGTGAAGCTTCTTTAGCTAACTGTCTTATAATAATTTCACTTTTGTTGAAATGAGTTATCTACATCAATTTTTTCATAATCTTCTATGTTTAATTTTTTTAATACCAGTAAATTTATTATTTTTTTATAAATTAGGAAGTAGTGCTTATTTTAACTGTGAAATTCTATATACTGAAAATTTATTCAAATTGCATCTCAAAATCTAAACTCTAAAACTTATATTTTCTCACATATTTGCTTCCTTTCTTTATAAGAATGCTGTGGTAATTACATACTTCTAGTAAATAATTTTTTGTTTCTATATTCTGTTTCTATCACAGGACATAAAAACTTTTTATTAAAAAGGATGGATGTTGCTGGTGATGCTGGTAATTCTCCACTCTCTTTTTCACAAGAAGGTGAACATGATCCAACTCAACAAGAAAGTTGCAACCCTCCAATTAATGTTGAATCTATGTCAACACCCCAAGGTGTTGAGACAAGGGAAACTTTGGAGACGACGGCACAAACAGATGCACAAACGGAGGCAGAAACAGATGTAGTCAAAAAGGATAGGCGCAAAAGTATTGTATGGAAGCATTTCGGATTAATGATGGTTAACGGACTACAAAAAGCTCAATGTAATTATTGCAAGAAACTGCTTGGTGGAAGTTCAAGAAATGGAACGAAACACTTGCTCTCACACATGGATACATGTGTTCCAAAAAAGATGAAGGAGAGAGGCAGTAATAGCAAGGGGCAATCATTTCTTATGCCTAAGATCATTCAAGGAAAGCAGGAGCTAGGTGCCGGAACTTATGATGCTGAAAATGCAAGGAAAGAGCTTGCACACGCAATAATTATGCATGACTATCCACTTTCGATAGTGGATCATTGTGGTTTTAAGAGATACTCGGCAGCTCTTCAACCATTGTTTCAAGTTCCTTCAAGAAATACAATCAAGAAAGAGATATTCAAAGTGTATGAGTATGAGAGATCAACTACCATGAAGTTATTAGACAGTCTTCAAGGAAGAGTGGCAATTACATCTGATATGTGGACTTCGAGCAATCAAAAGAGAGGGTATATGGTTGTAACGGCTCATTATATTGATGAATCTTGGACTCTCCAAAGTCATGTTTTGAGGTAATAACTTTTTTATATTTATTATAGTTTTAATAATCATAAATGATATTAAATATTGTTTTAGTTATTTATATGGTATAGTGACTAAATGTGAATTTTATTATATTAGGTTCATTTATGTTCCAGCTCCTCACACTAGTGATAGACTTAGTAATGCCTTGGTTGAATGTTTGATGGATTGGAACATTGATACAAAATTGTCAACTATCACTCTAGATAATTGTAGCACAAACGACGCTATGATTGATAAAGTTAAGGATAAGTTGAACTTAAACACTTTGTTAAGGGAGGGGTCTTTATTTCACATGCGTTGTTGTGCTCACATATTAAACTTGATAGTGAAAGATGGTTTGGAAGTCGTGAAGGATGGCATAGAAAATATTAGGGATAGTGTCGCATATTGGACTGCGACACCTAAAAGGAAGGAAAAATTTGAAGAGACAGCCAAACAATTGCGAGTTACATGCACCAGAAGTTTGGCTTTAGATTGCCAAACCAGATGGAATTCAACATACAAGATGCTTGATATTGCCATTTCATATCAGGAGGTATTCAGTCGTTTAAAACAACGTGAGTCTCAATACACTTGTTTGCCAACTAGTTTACATTGGAAATTTGCAAAGGATGTTTGTGAAAGATTGAAATTATTCAATTCTGTTACTGAAGTTTTTTCTGGCACTAAATATCCCACTGCAAATTTGTATTTTTCTAAGATATGTGATGTCAAATTGGCAATTTCCAAGTGGATTGGTGACTCTGATACATTGATTAAACAAATGGCTGAAAAGATGTTGGCAAAATTTGATAAATATTGGAATGTTATTCATGATATAATGGGAGTTGCTAGTGTCTTGGATCCTAGATTCAAAATGGATTTGGTGGAGTATTATTATGAACAAATGTATGGACATGATTCTTGTGCTACTGAAATCCAAAAGATCAAAGATTTGTGTTATGCTTTGATTTCCAACTATCAATCTCAAATGAATCAAGGATCCAACAACGACTCTTCAATGTTGGCTGCTAGTGGTGATGCTCTCAATGATTTTGATGTGTTTGTTCAGAGGAAAAAAAGAGCAAAAACATCATTTGTTAAGACTGAGTTGGACCGTTATTTAGAGGAAGATGTTATTCCTAGAAAAGGTTCAGATTTTGATATTTTAATGTGGTGGAAATTGAATGGTGTCAAGTATCCAACACTCCAAGCAATTGCGAAGGATGTATTAGCAATTCCTGTTTCTACCGTAGCTTCTGAATCATCATTCAGCACTAGCGGTATTATCTTAAGTCCCCATCGCAGTCGACTTCATTGGACTACTTTAGAGGCTTTGATGTGTGCTAGAAGTTGGTTATGGAGTGCTGAGAAGACGGGTATGTATTAAATTATTCATTCTAATATTCCCATAATTGGCAAACATTTTTATATAATTTAATTAGGAATTGATTATAATTTAGTATATTTTATAATAACAGGTGGTTCTAATTCTAAATTATGCAACGCATATGCTACTTTACTTGATGAAATAGAGTCTGATGATGAATGTATTCTCTACTTTATTTTCTTCAAATTTTGTAAGGTTTAATGTTTATATTTTAACACTTGTTTTGTCATAATATTAATACAGGTGAACTTGCAAGCTCTATTACAACTTATTTTGAAGAATGAAGATGATCAACTATTTACTGCCATGCCTATCAATAGATGCTTGTTATGTGACAATTTTCTTTTTGAAGATGCTAATTTGTAACACTTGTTTTTACTTGTTGGTCCGTATTTTGAATTGTTGGTTGTTTTGATAATTTAGAACTTAATTTGGTTGTATGGTGATAGATTAGTCTTGAACTTATATTTTGTAACCAAAAAAGTCTGGAGCTTGCTTTGAACATCTTTAATGATTACGTACTTCTTTCAACATTTTTTATAAATTACTTTGTAGAATGTAGAATTAAACACATGTTTGAAACAGGTATTTTTACCCCAAGGAAATCGAAATTGGTAGTCGGGTTTTTTCCCGCAGAATGAAAATTTTGCTTTTTACTCAACATAGGAGCGGGGACGGGGACAGGCGGGGAAACCCGACCCCCATCGGGGGCGGGGATGGGGATACGTATTTCATACCCGGCGGGTTTTGGGGACGGGGTCGGGGATCGGGTAGTGTGTCGGGGTCGGGGACGGGGGGAGTAAAAACCGGCCCCGCCCCGCCCCGTTGCCATGCCTACTGTCCATGCGGTGGATACCCGGGTTTACCCAAAAAAATGATCTGAGAGAAGAAAAGAACAAGGGAACGAAAGCGATGGAAATTGAACCAATAGATGAAGAGACCGGGGGAATAAAAGATTAGGGTAGAATATGTGTGGGCTTTGAACCAAATATATTTGGTCCTTGTATATTAGTGGGGTCAAACATATTATTTTATTGGGGGCAAAATCAGTTTTACCGGGTATTTAGAAAATAAAAATTTTTCCTGATGGGGTCATTTGCCCCCGGTCTCCTCTACATACATCCGCCTCTGGTAGGATCCACACGTTGTTTTCAGGATCGGCGTGGGTCATTTCTGCTACAAAATCCGCGAGAACTTGGCCCTTCATGGCCGTCCGGGTTTCGTATTTGATCCCGAACTCAGATAGCTCGACCGCCCATTTGATCATTCTTCCACCGAGATCGGGCCTGTGTAGGATTTGTCGTATGAGATAGTTAGTTCGCACCACCACTTGATGAACCACGAAATAAGGTCGGAGGCGGCGAGCTGCGGTGATCAAGGCAAGTGCGATTTTCTCAACTTTCTGATAACAGTTTTGAGGGCCTTGCAGGGCTTTACTCGCAAAGTAGACCGGGCTCTGTTCGGCCTCCGTGTCCCGGACCAGAACAGCGCCTAAAGCTTCTTCTGAGACTGCCAAGTATAAGTATAAGGTTTCCTCCTTATTCGGACGGGTGAGAATCGGAGGCTCGAAGAGTGTTTTCTTGAGCTGGTTGAGGGCCTCATCCTGCTCAAAGGTCCATTTGAATTCTTCTTCTTCCTTTTTGAGTAACTTGAACAACGGGAGTGACTTGAATGCCGCGTTTGAAATAAAACTGGATAAAGCGGCGATCATGCCATTGAGTTTTTCGACTTCCTTCTTTGAGGTCGGTGTCCGCATCTCGGTCACTGATCGACACTTGTCCGGGTTAGCCTCAATTCCCCGAAGGTGCATTTTTCCGGGTTAAACCTCATGCTATTTTTCCTGATCTCAGCAAAAATTTCTTTGACATCGGTAACGTGGATGCTCTCCTTTTCACTTTTTTCGATCATATCGCCGAGATAGATCTCAACGATGCGGCCGATTTGTTTCTGAAATACCTTGTTCATCATTCTCTGGTATGTGGCTCTAGCGTTTTTCAAACCGAAAGGCATAACCCGGTAAGCGAAGTTACCGCGGTCAGTCATGAAGGCGATTTTTTCTTGATGGGGGGGGGGGGGACATCGCGATTTGATTATAACCGGAGTATGCATCCATAAAGGACAGTAAACGAAAACCTGAAGCGTTGTCGATGAGGCGATCAATGTTTGGGACCGGAAAGGCGTCTTTAGGACAGGCCTTATTAAGATCGGTATAATCAACGCACATTCGCCATTTTCCATTACTTTTCTTAACAAGTACAGGGTTGGAGAGCCAAGTTGTGTACTTGACTTCTGATACAAAGTTTGCTTTAATTAAATCCTCTACCGCTTTGGCAGTAGCAACTGCTTTCTCTCCACTCTGAGCCCTCTTCCTTTGGGTGACCCACTTAGCATCGGGGTGGACGGCGAGCTAGTGGCAAGCGACTTCAGGAGGAATCCCGGGCATGTCTTCAGTCGACCATGCGAAAAGGTCGGCATGGTCCTTCAGACACTGAGTCAGTCAGTTCAGCTTTTACCTCTTCAGAAAGCTCGGCTCCTATCCCGACTTTTCTCGCTGGATTATCATCGAGCTGGACTTCTTCGAATTCCCCGTCGGGCTGGGGCCTTTTCATTTTTCTTTTCAATTCTCTGGCTAGGTCGTCATCCTCCTCGTCCTCCGAACTATTGGGATCGTATCTTGCATCCAAATCAGTTACATTTACAACGACGGATTGATCATTCCCTTTGGATTTCTTGGTATTCCGATCTTCGGCTGGGGGAACCCCTTCTTCTTCGACGGCCTTTTTTTTGGTCTTCATGTATAGGAAGAAACACCTTTGCGCGGATTCCAAATCGGCGTCCAAGGTGATGAATTTGTTGCAGAGAGAGTAGAATTTCATTTTGAGATGGGTGGTGGAAGTTACCGCTCTGAGCCTACCCAAAGTCGGTCTTCCGATAATACAGTTATAGATTGATTGACAAGGTAAAACCAGGAATCTCGTTTTGATGATTCTTACTGTTGCGACAGAAAAATCCGAATGAGGGATTCTTCGTAGTTTTGAAATGAAGCCGCCATCAATATTTATTTAATATGAAAAACATTGAAAAAATCTTTATTTTTGGGTTAGGGGGTCGATTATGTGTGGGGAAGGTATTAGCACCCCACAACATCCTTTCAAAAAAAGGTTACCATTTAATTTAATGTGTAGGAAAAAAGTTAATTCAAAGAAAACACTCTAATTTACCATTTTTATTATTTGCAAAATTGAAAAGGAAGACCTAATAAAATTTTATTTTTTTGCGTTTGACAGGAGTGGGCCCCTGCTCCTACGTATCCCCAGGTGCGATGGAGAAATCAAAGCTACGTAGTTCTTGGGTAGAAAATATTTGTGTGTTGGTGTTTTTTATTTATTTTGAAATTGGGATAGCCGTTTGTAATGACCAAACAAGTGAAACTCAGAGTGGTCACACTCATAGCCCATTTGAAAACCAAAGCTACTACTAACGGTCAAACAAGCTAAACTCAGAGTGACCATTAGTAACAACCCATTTTTTATGGGTTTAATTGTTCGCAAAATATTGGTTTGGAAGCATTGTGATGTAATAAAAAAAAACTAAATGAGTTGTAATAAAAAAGGAAGTGTAATTAACATGGGTGTTGTGTTATAAAAAAGGGGGTATGAATAGCAACAGAGGCTATTTTTTAAAAGAAATGGGTGTAATTAGAAACAGTCGTTGTATTATTAAAAAAGGGGGTGTAAACAGTAAAGACCCAGTTTCTGTTTCACATCTATTAACCCACGAATTGTGGGCTTCTCAGGGGGTGTGCGAAGCAAAAAAAAACTGGGGTTGCATTGGTAACCTGAGTTAAAAAAAACAATAAAAATAAAAGAAAGAAAAATAAACATGCACAGACCGACTATATAATGCCTATGTTAAAAACAAGAGAAACCCTAATCTCTTCTTCCCCAAACTCAGCGCCACTTCCATCTCATCTTCTTCAACCTAATTTCGTTTTCTCTCTCTCAACGCCGTTCCCACTCTCTTCAACCCTAATCTTCGATTTCTTTCTCTCCTCAACTCTCAGCGAATCTCTCCTTGCTATCTCCACCCCGATCTCACTTCCTCTCCCTCTCATCACCCTAATCTCACTTTCTCCTTTCTCCACCGATCGTAACCTTCTACCTTGACGACGACGCCGCAGTTAGATATGAGAAAGAGAGAGAGAGAGAGAGAGAGAGAGTGCCGAACATAGGGAAGAGGGAAACAGGTGCTTTTCATGGTGGTGGGTGATGGTCTGTTGGTGGGGGTATGAGACGCCGTTTGGTGGTGTGGCTACGGTGGTGTTGGTTGGTTGTTCGGTGCTGTTGATGGTGAAGTGTGGCGGTTTGCAGTGGTGTGGAGGGTTTGGTCGTAGGGGGTGGCTTACGGTGGTTTTGTGGTCACGGTGATGCGGTAGAGAGGGTAGTAGGGGGTGGCTTACTGAGGGTGGTTACTGGTGTGGTTATTTTAATATATGCAAGTATACATAGTCACACAAGTAATAAAGTGATAAGAAAGGTCGAACCCACAGGGATTATGTATTGTAAATTTTTGTAGTTCAAAGTGTACACTTAGTGTGTCTACACTATTCAGTATTTTTGGTTTGAAGTTTTCAAAGTAAGTAAAAATAGTAATAAGCAATAAAATGTGTGAGAAATCAATGGAAAAAGTAGTTGAGATGTTTTCACCAAGTACTTTACTTCTAAGTGTTTTAATGGAGTATGTAGTGTGGGAACACTGGATGTAGGTGCATCAGTTTGTGCCTTTCAGCACTTCTCTTTAGAGTTTCATTACAAGCTCTTATGATCTTTGTTTTTTATAGTAAAGAAAGGTTTGTCAATTCCTCCCTTGCCTCCTAACAATGATCCAAGTTGCTAAATAGGTTCACTCTTGTAATTTTATTATCCTAAGGGCTATGCTATCCTATGTCTAGGTTTTAGCATGTATTTAACAAAGTTTCCTTTATTAAATACTTGTCCCTATTAACTCTTGAGTTCATAAATGTAGCCCATGTCTGCTGCTACAAGTATTACCTATTCTAAAGTGATCAATTCCAGAATAAGTTGAAAGAAGTATTATGCAAGAGTTTAAAGTGTTTACACTACATAAACCATAATAACATATTTAGAAGTTCATTACAAGGTTAGAACATCTCAACTTAAGGGAATTTAGCTTATGTTACTCATGTTATAAAGCAAAGAATATGCAAGGAACATAAGTAAATGAATAATAAAGCAAAAGAACTTAAAAGAGTAGATATTACTTGAATAGAAGATCTTTTGCATTAAGTTCCCAAGTTGAAGTACAATAAAGATTTCTTACACGAATTTCTTCAAAGTAGAAGTGAAGGGAATGGTTGTCAAGGACTTCCTCACCTTCCTCTCCTTAGAAACTTGAAATGAAAATAAACTAAACCTAAACTAAGCAAATGAAAGATGAAGGATTTAAAGATGTGAAGGATTTAAAAGATTGATTATGGATAAGTGAAGATATGACTTCTATTTATAGGCTTGAAAGCTTTCCTCTTGCAAGGGGTTTTCTTTGGCGCGAAAGATCAGCTGAGGGGACCAAACATGGTTAGTTGTAGACAACCAATCAAGCAAGCTGCATAGGTGGTCGCTTGCATGCATAACAAAAGATGAGGTCCATTGGAGAAGTGCCACATGTCTTTTAGATAAGTTGAGTCTTGCAACTTGATTTTTATGTGTATCGCCGACTTCTGCAAGTGGCTCAGCTCTGGGTGACCAGGCATGACGTCACAAATCAAGTGTAGAAGCATTGAAATGGTCTTTGGATGTTTTGGTATAAACTGCAGAATTTAGCAGGTGTTGGCAGTGTTTCCACTCCTAGTGTTTCCACTCCTGGTGTTGGCAGTGTTTCCACTCCTGCAGTAGTTGCACTGAACAAAAACATCAAACCTAACAAGATTTGTGCATTTTGCCTGGATCATTGCCCTTTATCCATTTGAATATTTAGAATGTTATTCCTTGATAAATAAGCTATAAATATATATAAATGTTCTTGAAAATAAGCAATAACTCAAGCTTAATTATATGAATAACTCTATATAAAATAGAGTTATCAGTTACGATGGTGGCGATGGCTACGGTGGTGATGACGGTGAGATGGTGGTTCGCGAAGAGGGAGAAAAACAAGGGCGTTTGGTGGTGGGCTACAGTGATGGAACGGCAGTGAGTGGTGGCGGTTGCCGGAGCTCACGGTCGGAGATGGTGATGTTTATCCCTTACTTCTTTCTACTCTATGTCTCATTGATCTCTAACCTCTCACTCTTCTGTTTTAATTTCTACAACTATTCAAGCATATGTTTCATTTTATTTCTAACTTTCGATAATAAACAACCTAAAAGAATAACAAAGCTAGCTTTTGATTTTTTTCTACCTGTAACATTACTGTTGTTACGAGGCAAACAACATATAATGACTCTTTTACAATAAACAGTTTATAAGTAAATATGCTTCACATTTCAGAAACTAAAGACACGATTATCAAAGGACTGACCCTCTTCGTCTTGCCTCTTTCTTTCTTGCCACCAGAACTAAAAAAAACTCTTAACTTTGAATCTGAATAGCCAATTTTTCTTGCTCTATGTTTGAATAGAAAAAATATGCCTAGGTTGTTGCAATATGAGGTCAGTTTGAAGCTGCTCTCTGATTTGTATTTTTCAAAATGTTTCACTGTTTGGTGTATAAAGCTCTCTGTTGTTGTGTGTATCTGCGTATATTTTTGTGTATTTCTCAGGGACTGCTTAATTGTGTGCTATTGTTTTGTACAGTGTTATCAGACCCGGACCGGCCATCGACCCGGTCAAGGCACTGGGTCACTGGGCCCGGGGTCGGACCGGCGGGTCTCTAGTCGGACCGCATGACCCGGTCTATATTAAATAAATTTAAAAAATTATAATATATACTGAGAAAGTATTTGTATTTATAATTATAAATATATTGTCTTGTATACATTTATTAATATAGAAATTTTATTATAATTTGTATTTATAATTATAATTATAAATATAGATATTTTATTTCCGACGACCAACAACTATTGGACTATTGTAAAAAAAAACAACTATTGGACTAA